>JAVDPK010001227.1:99460-124851 GCA_034780415.1 Cichlasoma orientale
TTGGTGTGGAAGAACTTGACTGGCCTGCACAGAGTCCTGACCTCAACCTGACAAAACACCTTTGGGATGAATTAGAGTGGAGTCTGAGAGCCAGGCCCTCTCAGCCAACATCAGTGTCTGACCTCACAAATGCGCTTCTGGGATAATGGTCAAAAATTCCCATAAACACATTCCTAAACCTTGTGGAAATGTTTTGGCCTTTTGCCCAGGGTTTTGGGGTTTTTGGTTTTTGAAGTTCTGTTTTTGTGTAATTTCTTCAGTTGTGTTTCTTAGTTTGCTTTCATTATGGGTTTTGCAGTTTGTATTTTCAGGGCTTGCTTTAGTTATTAGAGTGATGTTCTCGGGTACAGTTTATTTACATTAGATTCCCTGTTTTCCCGTGTTCCCCAGGTCACATCTCTGTGTCCCTGTGTGTTTGGTCTCCATGTCCTGTTCTGATGTTAAGTCTGCATTTGTGTCCCCGTTACTCTCTTCCTGTTTTATTTTGCCAGTCTCCTGTTCCGTGCGTGTTGTGTTCAGTTTTGTGTCCCCTTTTTTGTTAGTATAATTCTGTTCACCTGTTCTCCCCGGATGTTTCCACTCTCCTCTCGTTACTGCGTGTGCATATATTGTCTGTGTCTTCTTCAGTTCTTCGTTGTGTCGTCATCTAAGTTTCCCTTTTGCTGCGTGTTCCTCTGTTTAATGAGCGCCAAGGTTTAGTATTGCTGACTCAGTCCCTCCTTGGTTGGGTTTTTTTTTCTAAGTGCCTTCAGCATTAAAGCTGCCCTTTGAGTTCAGTTTGCTATCTCTGCGTCCTGCACTTGGGTCCAACTCTGCCTGCCACAAAGCCCTCATATGACAGCTGTTATAGCTGCAAAGGGTGTGTCAACATCATATTAAACCCTATGGACTAAGAATGGGAGGTTACTCATGTGTGAAGACAGACGAGTGAATACTTTTGGCAATATAGTGTATGTCTAATCACTGTAAATGCTACAAGCAAGCTTTAGAATCATTAGAGCAAACAGGATAAACCCGAGCAAAAGCGTTGCCAGCAAGCAGTTTAATGAATTTGTAAAAAAGTAAAAAGCATGTTTTTCATTAGTCTTTATTGAGTGTAGGTGACTTTGTGAAAATAAAATGTATTGTTTTATCTGTAAACCATGGTATATATTACCCCCTCAGCGTCAAAGTGATTTGAAACTTATTAGTATCACACAGATCATAAAAAATCCCTTTGAAAATCTTTCAGATAAAAGTTTACAGTAGCTCGGAGACAGAATAGAGCCTCGCTGGTCAGTGAACTAAGCAAATCCTATCACAGGCCAGAGAGGCATCGTGACATGAATATGAATGTCAGCAGGTGATAAACAGAGTGGATTTCTAGGATGTGTGACTGTTTGCGACACATACCCCTCACACCCCAGATGTAGGCGAGCTGGGGAGGCTGCCACTCAATTTGACGACATCTGAGCAGCTAGCAGCAGTAATTGGCTACAACAGCCTGACTGTATGGCAATGAGACTCGCAGAAAATATAAACGATACGGATATGAGAAATAAAGTAGAGACTGAAAGTTATTGTATAACAGGTTTCTGCAAGTGCTGCTCAAGTATTCATCTGAATGCAAGGTCACAGCAGAGACAGAGCAAGTTCCGAATAGTTTAAGTATTACTCATTTGCCATCCATCTATTCAGTCTATGACACACGTAAGTACAATCTTCTGATCAGTGTCGGAAAATGTATCTTTCAAATATTATATGACTTCTAAAATGACAAGTAGAGTAAGTCCTCTTATGAACAAAAGAAAAAAGGAAGCGTGGTGAATATGTGTTCAACATTCTTTGGTCAGGTGAGAAAAATATAACTTTGATTGGCTTAAATGAGATTGAACATCCCAAAGACCACCAGTGCAAAAGATGTTGGGGGGATGACATTTATAATGCATCCCGCATGCCTTCACACGTGAAGGTGACTCAGTCTCCAGAAGCCTTGTAGAAGAGGATAATTACAGCAAAAATAATAATCCTAAGCAAACAGCAGAGTTTCTAAAGAAGAAAACTATTACCTGACTGAGTGTATCACATGACTTTAATCCAATAAAACACATTTTGGGTATTTTAAAGAGCAAACTTAAGAACACAACCCCTCTAGCAAAAAAGCAAGGCTGAGGCTGCAAATAAACATGAACATAGAAATTCATGTGCCTGTTTTTCTACACATCTGTGGGAGTGTACGGGTGTGTGGACGAGAGTATGGTACCTGAAGTCCTGGGAAATATTTTCCAATCACTGCTCTGTTGGTTTCTCATTGTTCTGTGAAGCTGTTTGCCACTCTGCACGATTAACAGTATTATCTATACCTAGTGCAGTCAGCCAGCCAGTCCTTGGGCTATTGTGTTCCTGTCAGGGGTGAGTGCTCTGTGCACTGCATGTCACGCCTGCCCCCCGACAGTAGGGACAGGCTTGGCTAGGCCCAGGTGGGACGTGCTGGCATTTGGGCAGTGTCCTCTGCAGGAGGGAAGGGGTAGACAGGAGGGGTATTTAGAAGGGTGGGGGGGAAGCAGCCTCAAAAGCAGGCAGAGAATAGGTCCCCTTGCCCAGTCAGAGCCCTAGTTCAGGGGTGAGGAGGGGTGAGGGGATGGGCTCGGAGTCCCCCAGGGGCCGCCTTTATGTGCCCTGAGCATCAGGCTCCATCTGGTCGCTCTGTTGAGAGGGCAGTATCTGTGACAAGACTACCTTTGCCTTACGGATTCTGGTTCTCTACCTCTTCACCTCTCCATCACATTTGTTTTGATGCTTGTCAAAAATGTGAAGGACAGATAATAAAAAACAAACTGGTAGCAGCTGTGGAGTGTAACTGTATTTACACCACTCAGGTGCAATTTTGAGATGCTTGTACTTCACTTGAAGATTCTCATTTCTGTCCTTTTAATACTTTGACATTTCAGAAGAAAAAAATGGTTTGACAGTTATAAGTTTGTAGATAGCGATTTAAACCGGATATATGATCAGTTTACAAAATATGATGCATTTAGGTACAGAAGACACTGATGTTCAACATAACTCAGCTACAACATAAAAAATATGGATTACTCACTATTGCAGTGCTAATGAGTTTCCCTCCAATCTCATTGTACATCCTGTGTAATGACAATAAAGGCATTCTATTCTATTCTAATAATGAAATTAATAACAGTAAATTCCTTTATTCTTGATAAAGTGCACATTTGAATGCAGACATTGTGCATACAATTCAGTATTGTAAATTTAAGATTTGAATACAATGCACAGAATGAACATGGTCAAGTTTACTCACATATTCTCCAAATCCCAGAACAATAGAAACAAAATGACCAAATTAACTAATTAATATACATAAAACAGAGTGCTTAATTTTATTATGTGGCTTGTTTGTAGGTTTTATCATCTCAAATATATGTACACAAAATGTTGTTGACCTTCATTTTTAGCCTAGCCATAGACTTTCCAGCACAGTGAACGATAATAAATCAAGATGCAAACACTCATATGGAGCCTTTTATCTAAATTGTGTCTTATTTGATTTGATGATGTAGTCTCCTCTGATGTGAATGTCATATTAGCATACCACTGACAACCTACTGAACTGAAGCTCTCTGTTTTCTGTCTCTCCCACTCTCTCTCTCACTTCCTCCCTACCTCCCGGCCTCTCTCAGCACTGACCCCTCTGACTTCTCCTTTGATGAACTCATGAATTCATTGCCCTGCTTCTCGGGCCTTACCCCTCTTCCCTATGCTGTATAATTGACTCAGCTGCAGCCTTTGTGATATAATAGCTAGTTTACCTGGCAGAATGACATTTCACAGGCTCTGAGCCACCATAAAGCTAATTGTTCTAGCGCGAGAGGGAGAGAGCAGTGTGTGCGTGTGCAGCTGATGATAAGAGGAGAGCGGTCGCTCCATTTGTGCTGTATAGGCCAATGGAGGGTTAGAAGTGACATTTATCTCACTGAGGCTCAGACCCTGCCATGGCCTGATGAAGTCTCTCTCCCTGCTTCACTTCCTAACATTTTATTTCCATTACTTACATGGACTTTTTATAGTTTTGTTCCTTTTAAATAAGTCTTGTGCATGTGTGGTTGCATGCAAATAGTTTATTTATCCTCTAGACGTCAGCCGCTCACCCTGGATAAGAAAGATAGGGTGTTTAATTAGGCCCATTGGCTGCATTTGTCCTCTTAGTATTGCGCATAATGTAGAAGGGAAAGCATATAATATACATGGAAATGGAAAAGTCAGGTGGCCTCTCAGCAATGTCATTCTGACGTGTTGCTTCTGACTGCTCGGTGCTGCTTGCACTGCCCATCTGTCTTCTTTAGAATGAATATAAAATATGAATCCATGTGTTCTAACAAATGTCAGCGACCAAATAAGGAACTGATATTTTCCTGAAATGTGTTATGGCACAGTTCACAGTACAGATGAATTCATTTTTAATTTTAGTTTTTTAGTTTAATGCTGTTGAGTGTAAAAACATAAACTCATAAGCTCACAGACTAACAAACCTTCACTTCATATATATAAAGCTCTAGCTGAGGGACAAGATATACATTTTGCTTACTTCATTATGAACTGTATTTTAGTATTTAGCACTTCTAACAATCAGAATGTGTGATCATATGCATTCCTGCACTATCCTGGCCCTAATTATTAATTATATTCAGCAGGTTGTTTTAATTAAAAACAAAAAAACTAGACAGCAATTGAAAAATCATACTTTTTTGCAGTTCAGTGGTGTCCAGCGTTTCACCTGTAGACATGCACTCCAGGGTGCATCATTACATTGTTACTGTTACTAATAGGATGCCACCTGTGCAACAAGTCCATTTCCTGCCTACTAAATATTCCTCAGCCAACTGTTAGTGGTATTAAAACAAGTGGAAGCGATTGGGAATGACACCAACTCAGCCACAAAGTGGTAGGCTACGTAAAATGACAGAGTGGGGTCAGCAGATGCTGAGACGCACAGCGCGGAGAGGTTGCCAACTTTCTGCAGAGTCAAACTTCATGTGGCCTTCAGATTAGCTCAAGAACCGTGCGTAGAAAGCTTCATGCAAGGGGTTTCCATGGCTGAGCAGCTGCATCCAAGCCTTCCATCACTAAGCACAATGCAAAGCATCAGATGCAGTGGTGTAAAGCACGCCGCCACTGGAGAAGTGGAGATGTGTTCTCTGGAGTCACGAATCACGCTTCTCCATCTGGCAATCTGGTGGATGAATCTGGGTTTGAGCTGGGTTATAGCTGCAGAGGGTGGTCGGACATCATATTAAACCCTGTGGATTAAGGGATGTCACTCAAGTTCATATGCGTCTGAAGGCAGACGAGCGAATACTTTTGGCAGTATAGTGTATCTTGTAGGGTCTTAGAAGTGATGCATAGCATTCAAAAGCTGCACATTATTAGAGTGAATCAGAGCCTTTTTGATAGTAAAACAACACACTCAGAAAATAGAGAACTGTCGCTGACATGTTTTGTATCGATTCTGCCTGTCTGATATTCAGACAGTCCTGTTTCAGCAGTGAAACTGAGATGGATGGGCAAAATACACAGAGAGGAGAAAGCTCCCAGAGGGAGAGCTGCTCAGCACTGCAACAAGATACATTTCATAATGACAATATATTGCTATCGATTCCAAGTTTGAACTGAGCATTCATTTGATTCGACTGTCATTACATTGTGACCCTTCTCAACCCTAATGTGATCAGACTAAAAGCATGTCTAATGCTATTTAGCCAGGGATTTTTGCCAGTGTGCATGGTAAAGAATACTGAGCTTCAAAGCAAGAGTTCTTTTCAAACCATTTGCGCTGGGTGTGGGATTATTACACGGAAACACTGTGCTTAGTTGAGCATAGATGATAGGGGGGGAACATCTAGCTTGGCTGTGCTCATAGTTCAAAAATATATCACTATTACCTGATGTACTGCAGCCCAGAGCAGTGACTTGCTGTTACCATGAGATTGCAAGCAATCTGCTGAGACTTAAGCTTAGGTACACTGCAGGCAGGTATCCAGTGACCTAGCCCGATGTGCAGCTCCCCAGAAACATAAACACATGTTGACTCCAGAAAGTGTGACTGCTCTGTGTGTTGGCAGTGATTTGTAGAACGGTAATGCTTCAGCAAAAGAAAGTGTAATAAGAGTAACTGTATCTGGCATGCTAATAATGGGAACACAGTAGCTAGCATCCTGCCAGTGCAGCCATATTGTTGCACCTTTGTGTGTATCGATGCTGTGACGTCTCCTCTCTTTTCAACATTTCTGCATTCGCGGTGAAAGTTATCGATGTTTTATTAACACAGTCATTTCATTTTCAGTCGGCTTTGTTTGAAGCACACAAATAATTAACTCGTCCACCCCTTAGCTTTTTGACAATTTTGGGGGGTTTTGTGTTGAGAAAGCTCTTTGAAATTCTCTGAAATAGCTTTTTTGTCTGTCATGGGTGCTTTTTTTGTTGTTAGTAAGTGAAGAAAGTGAATATGCGTGAGGTCTGCCTAAAGGAAGTCACTGGTTTGTACAATACCTTCAATATAGTAGACGACACAAATTGCTCACAAAAAAGCTAAAATAGCACAACTAGTACAAATAACACCAATTTTTAAAATCACTTAAAAAAAAAAGCATTCAACTGTATCACTGCAGTCTCCAGGAAAACTTGTTCTCGTTCTTAAAAAGGGGTCTCGTTCTGATTCATTATCCGATAGAAAAAAGGCGAAAAGATTCCAGACTTCTCCTCCGACACACCTGTCGCTCATTCAGGTGCGCAAAGATTTTGAACTTCTTGTTTGACAAACTGCATTTATAAAAAAAACCCTACATTTTCAGGCTCAGTCATGATCCAAGAAAGCATTTCTTAAAATATTAAATATTTGGTAACACATCCATCTATGCTGGTAGATATTGAGGAGGCAAGCATGCCTGCCTCTGTGTTGAACAGACTGTGGGATGTCACTGGAGCGTCACTAGGGTTTCTTCTGCTCTGTTCCTGTCAAAAAAAACCACAGGCCCACCCATCCAAGATGGCCTCTCTGCTTCCCACTTAGAGAAATAGATGGAGTGTTTAAGTGTTTTTGTCGAGTCAAATGGCACCAGGCAGATGACTGCATGCTATTACCATAATTTACCCTGATGCAGGCTGTCAGGGTGTATCATCAGCAGGTCTGTTTCCTGCCCTATGGAGCTTAAGGAGCGTATAGACAGGTCTAGCTATTCACAGTCACGCTGCGAATCTCGATGCAGGTTCAGATCGTCGTCTTCATTTAGTTTGTTGCCTGCCACAGCTTGTCGCCAGTAAAGTAAGCTTCACTTTCTCTTCTGTGTGACAGCTGAAGGGTGCTGAGTGGCACTCGTCCTTCAGTCTGTCTGTCTGTCCATCCCCACCTGTCTCTCTCTGCCAAAGCTTTTAGGGGCTGCCCGCACAAATCTGTCAGGCAGATGGGGGGCCGGCTTTTTACATGTCACTTGAGGGACGCCCAGGCAACACAATCTGCGGCCCACAATGCAGTGTTTTTGAACCTTGTGAAGCCCAAATGGAGAATCGATGCAGCGCCATGCACAACCCAGATTCTCTGAAGAATCCCTCCATATCTGCCTGTCTGTGTCTACCTTCTGCTGGGCTCCTTTAGAAGAACTCTGCATCTTTTATTTATCCCTTGAAATAAGGCTGGACCCTGACGAGAGCATAGGCTGCACACACAGACACTCTTTCACACAAACATGTACACACACACGCAAATGGGCCTCCTTCTGTTACTGAAAAGTCGGCAATTATGGAGAGAGAGGGGAGGGACAGTTGGGATTTGCATATGTCGTTGAGAGAAGAAACTACATCTCCCACAAGGCCCGGCGGTGGAAATGAACCAGCTGTCCATGGTTTGTAGATCAGATCCCATCCTCTTGATTACGAAATCACAGAATAATAAGGACCAAAAAGTTGTGGGCCACGCTGTTTGTTCCTCCTTTGTTGTTCCCTAGAACAGAAGTTATTTTGCTTCCGCTGCCTCCGAGCTGTTTGCCATGTGCCAATGTTTGGTGCACTGTGCTCCACTTGTTCTCCTTCTCACACAGAAAATCAGAAGGCTCCAGCCCTGCCCCTCCAAAGCTGTCATGTGAACTCCCGCCTTTTGTTTAATTTACATTTTGAGGCACAGCCCATCAATCCCCCCTCTTCCTGCTGCCCCCTGCCAACACCACCACCCCACCACACCAACTGGCTTCATCAGAAATGCAGAGTTCAAACTAATTAGTGACATTTGGCCATTTGTGAAACTTTTTTTCCCCCTCCAAGCTCAGCTTCTGTCAAAGATGGCCTTATAGCTCATAGAGGACTGTAATACTTTTCATCAGTATGAAAACTGCGAGTACTGCATCGCAGAGACAAAAGACTTTTTCTCCCTCTTCACTGATGCAAATCTGTATAGAGATCGGATGCATATAGCAGTATGTGAAGCGCTTGTATTTATTGTTAGTAAGCGATAGTAAGTGTAGCATTTATAGGAATAAATCTGTAAAAATATAAAAATGATCCATGATCACTTGTTTGTATGTATATGTATGCCTTTCAGCAGATGTAAAGGTTTGCTTTTGTCATGGGAAACATCTGTCTCGCTGATTAAAGGCAACTGTCCTATAAGGGAAAACATCTGCAGGGCCAAAAATACACATACAAAATGATAACTGGAAAGTTTAATTATGTAGAGAGCTATTGATGTACTGATAGCAGCAGAAGTGTAGAATCAAGGGAATGAAGATAGCACAGACTGAAGAGCATATTTCACATACATACTGTGATTTGGCCAGTGCAGTGACATGTCTAATAGATGTTTCTGAATTTCCAGCTGTTTTTTACTGATACCAACAGCTGCTGTGTGTGCTTATAGATTGTTATATGTTTTTTTTTTCTTCTTTAAAACAACCTTGTTGTGCGCGTTATAGGCTTGCTGTAGCAATGAATCACATCACTACCGAAGAACGTTCCTTTCCATTTTTTGGTTGTTTTTCAGTTAGTCTGTCACACCTTGTTAGAGACTCGGGGCCTTTGTGGACTAATGATTAAAGCACTTGTCATATAACAGCACGCTTGTACCCATAAACTGATCCATGATAGACAGGACAAGCTGGTAAGGTGGGACGTGAAGCCTAGACACTCTTAGATGTGTCATGTGTGATCCAATGTTTTTGTAGTTTGAACTATACCCCTGCTTTGATTTTTACTTTTTAAACTTTGTTTTTAAATAACTTTGACAAAAGGGCACTGTTAAATGATTACATTAATCATTTAAATGTTCAAAAATCCAAATGGATATATACAAACTAAAGCATTTTTAATGCATTGTAACAGCTGTATCAGATCTTCCTGTCAGGATTTGGATCATACCTGCTGTGGTGATGTCATAGCGTCCTCCTGAGAAGCAACATCTGACTCAAACACACACACTTAAAATCATGGGAAGGTCAGGACTTGCTCATATATTGTGTCCTTGCAGGTTTACCACACAATGACGCCACATCCCCATCTCCTGACTCAGCAGAAATGACTGGCACCTGTCACTCATTTAAGAAAAAGTCTGTGCATCTTCACTCTTTTATGACATTTTTAAATATATGCACATTGCTCGGATTTGAGGAGACCGCGTTAATGCCATACAGAAGATTTCACAAATATTTCAAATCTGCAAAGCTGAAAGTTTTTGCCAAACTTTCTTGTACCTCTGTGCATCGTGTAGCGTCTGGGTGTGAGGGGAGCCCTTGATAATGAGCAACAACAGAACACGGTGAGGTATGGAGCAGTGCAGGTGAGGAGAGGGGAGGTAAAAAGCTGACAACGTTAATATGGAACGAAAAAGGAGAGTACAACCTGGCAGTCACTCAAATCCTGCACCTGCACCTTTATAAAACAAGCTCTCCGGTGTGTCTCTCTGGCTCCCTCTCTCTGTTTTTGTTTCCCTCATTTCTCTCTTTCTCGCTCGCTCTCTCTCTTTTTCCTTTTCCATGTGCTGTGGCTTGGGGCGTTGTCATTTTCAGCATGTTTTCTCTACACTGTGCACTCTGTGTGTGTGTTAATTGCAGCCATCCTTAGGGAAAGGGGAACGATGAGGAGGACTTGTTTGAGAACTGCCGTGCCAGGTTCTGTGGTACGACTCAGCGTGGAGCTATAGACACCTGGTCTGCCTGAAGGGCAAGAGGAAGGCACACTTGCTTTCTCTCTTCTCCCTCCTTCTGCCCTCCCTTCACTTTCTAGTCGACCTCTCTCTCTTTCTCTCCTCTCCCTCACTTTCACACATACTCTCTCTGTCTTCGCTCTCCTCGAGCTTGGAGAAAACAGCTGCTGTACAGCCTGCGCACAGGCATCCCCCCTTACCAGCCCAACCTATCCCATCAATCATGGCACTCTGCTTAGCCCTGCTTGTATGAATGCAAGTGTGCTAGAAAGGGAGAAACCTAGAAGTTTGTGGGTCAATAACTTTGAGAGAACTTATGCAGAAGGCCCAAGGCCACCATAGCAGCTTAAAATGTTTCAGAAATACATCGCTGACCATCTTTGGCCCGCTCTTCTTTACAACATTACTTCAGTTCATTGAGTCCTTCCACAGCGTTTCAATCAGGTTGAGTTCTGGACTTTGGGCCATTGCAACACCTTGATTCTTTTCTTTTTCAGCCATTCTGTAGTAGAAATGTTGTGCCGCTGCACTTAGGATGATTTTCCTGTTGCATGACCCAATTTCTGCTGAGTGTTAGCAGTCAGACAGATGGACAGAATACTTTGGTATTCATGGAGTTTATGGTCAACTCAATACCTGCAAGCTACCCAGGTCCGGTGGCTGTAAAACAAGTCCAAATCATCACCCCCTCCACCACTGTGCTTGACACTTGACAGGAGGTGTTTGTGCTGATTGTGCTGTGTTTGGGTTTCCAGATGTTTTGTGGCTTCTTCAGTTCAACATTGCAAAGCCTAAGCCGTGCTGCCGTGTTCTTTTTAGAGAGAAGAGGCTTTCTCCTGGAAACCCTTCCAAACTAGTCATACTTGTTCTTCTTCTAATCACACTGTCCTGAACTTTAACATTTAACATGCTAACTGAGGTCTGTAGAGTCTGAGATGGAGCTGCTGGGATGTCCACTCCTGAGAAGATTGTGGCAATGTGTTAACACACACCTGAATGCTCCTGACCTGCTAACTGCCAAAACTACTTTTATAGAGGTGGTCATACTTACTGATGATCAGTTAATCAAGTGCATTTGATTAGCAGCACCTGGCTGCTTCTTACCCTCTTAATTCATATGGTAGCAGTAAGTGTGCACTCAAGTGAGCGCTTAGAGTTCTGTGAAAAATGTATTTTTCATATGACTATATACCGCCATATAGTTAATAGTGAATGCCTGTAGATTACTAAAAAATACATAGAGCAGGAGAAGTCTAGAACCACGAGTGCTCTTCTTGGTGTTGACCATCTGACCAAGAAAAAAGGGTCTGCTTCAATAGAACTTCATTCAGCAGCACTTCATCAATCAGGTCTATAGCAAATAACATTTAAAGGACTCCGAAAGTTCTTGGCAGAGCCCCATATGCTGTATGTGGTGTGAAGGCTAATATAAATGAAGAATGGTGGTGACAGCATTGTGGACAGTATTACAGAATATCTTTGAAAAGACCTGAAGAAGTTTTCAGAAGCTTCCCATCCTGATGGAACATGAAAAATGGGATGAACTGGAGTGAATAGCCTGCAGAGGCTATTTTAAATATACGGTACCAGTCAAAAGTTTGGACACACCAAACCTTTGGCTGGTACTGTATATACTTCTCATATGAAGCAACTTCTAGTAGTTGCTTAGCTTGTGATTAGCTTTTGATTTTACCGTCCATTTCTTGTGTGGCTGAGTAAGTAATAGTTAGGCCAGTATACCCCGCTCATATTAAAACATGCTGTTTCTTGTTTCTCAACTAATTAGTTAATTAGTAGTTGCGGGTGAATTTTATAAAGTCTTAACTGAGCCAGGTATCAAACTAGACCCTTTTCCAGAATGTCAATCCATTCTTTAGCAAGGTAAGTAAAATTTGATAGAAAATCTGCAAAAATCTGCCAAATTAAATATGTTTCAGTTAAATGCAGATGACTATTGATTGTCAGTGTTAGCTTATTAGTTTCTATTTATGCAAAAAAAAATTTTTCCACAGATTCCACATCTTGACACATTATTTCGGTGCAATACCCACTGAGATTTTTGGCAGCCGTTACATCTGTGAATTGATCTCCTTTAACATTAGACTGATAATTGGACTGGCCAAAACTAACTGTGATCCGCGTCTGTCGCCGCAGTGCTGCATGTATTTATAGTCTGTGGTGCTTTGTCACTGGTCCTTGGCCTTTCTGCTCAACTTTGACATTCACCATCAGCTTTGTGGCCTTATGTGCACATGGTGGTTGAGTGATGAAAAAGTTGCCCATTTTCATATTCAAGTCTGACATATTGAGCAATGGAAAGATGCTCGTGGAGTGCTTGTGGGCAAAGAGAGTGACATACGGACACAGTGCATCTCTCTCTCTCTCTCTCTGATACACATGCGCACACAACTCTTGGTCAGCAGCACAGATGAGTTCTGGGAAAACAAGCAGCTGCAGGAGGAGGAAAGGACCATAAGGCTGGACTGCTTGCCAAATTTCATCATCTATTATGGATTGCCTGAGATGCACACTCTACTGCAACCAGGGGCATGTCTCAGATTCACGTGCAGTAACAAATTTCTATGCACACGTACACATTCACATGCACAACTTTGGTGGTGCATCTCAAACCCTTAAAGCTTCAGTAACTATCTAATTCTGTTACCAAAACAATTGGCCTTTATGTTTTCTTTATTGCGGACATGTACAGTATGTAGCTTGAATATTCAACCTTAACTTGTCATGAGTAAGATGTGCCAATGTCAGAAAGTTTCAAGTTCCTGGCAGGACCTTAAGTTGAAATGAATTGATGCGTTTTTCAGCAGCAGCACAAAAAATATGTCCACACGAACAATGATTCTTTAAGTGCAACCAAACAGCTGAAAGAACCACTTCACACAAAAAATAGAAAAAAAAAATCAGCCACATTAGCATTCATGCCATATGTTTGTAACAAGACAATTTGCTGATAAGTGGGCGATTCCTGGATAAACTTGGTGTATTACTACTGTGACAGCGAGCCACACAAGGACATAAATGAACTATAAAATAGGTGGGACTTATTGATTCACAAAAGACCAGAGTCGGGAAAATATTATCACTACTGATAGGTTGCTAAAATGCTTTCCAACAGGTGTTACTCGTAAGTAAAGTTAGTCTAAACCGGTGCTAATTTTTGCTATTTTGTTACACGCTTGAGATCAGTGCTCAACTTAGAAGATTAGCTGCATCTTCTAAGTTGCTATTTTCCTTTTTAGGTTCCTGCAATTCTGCATGTTTTTACTTAACCCACCTCAATTCCCTAGATTTTGTATTGCCTGCCTTGGTTAATGCTGCTTTGTTGAAAGAAAACCTTGAAATGTATGCCCTTTATGGTTGAGATCAGGTGACGGATTGGCCACTGAAGAATATCCAATTCCTCTGACTGAAAAACTCCCGGCTTGCTTTTGCAGTAAGCTTTGGAAGCGCTGTCTGATCGGTTTTGCAGCATTTGGATGAATGTGAGCAGAGAGTACGGCCCTGTACACTTCTACTTCTGACAGCAGTCAGATAATCGATCAACACTAGTGACCTGGCTGCACTGACAGCTCATGCTACAACATCGCTGCCATCATGTTTGACAGATGATGTGGTATGCTTCACATCATAAGCTGTTCCTTTCCTTCTTCATACTTTTCAATTCCAGTCATTGTGAAACAAGTTCAACTTGACTTGGTTAGATGTTGTGAAGTTGTTTTGGTTTTTTTAAACCAAGGAAAGAATTTTGTAATCATCCACTTTAGGCATCTTTATGGTCTTTCAGGCCTTTTGGTGCCGCTGAGCTGGTCAGTGCACTGATTCGCAGTTTGGCTGCTCCAGAAGTGTTTGCTCTCTCCCCGATAGATTTGCTTTGGCTTTTCAGCCTAATCTCTTTAGACGTCATATTGAGAGTTCCAGTGAAAAGCTGCCAAATACAAGTTCAACACTTGAAATCAACTCAAAATATTTCATCTGCTTAGTCATGGAATCACAAGGGGACATGACTCACCTGACCACGAAACTACTCATAAGTCAGTTGTCTAATTAGTTTTTACTGTGAGATTACAATGCCTGTAATTCCTAAACAGGCAACTCATTTTTTATTCATTACCTCTTAAATTAAAGCTGAAAGTCTGCACTTCAACCACATCTTGTTTGAATTAAAATCCACTGTGCTGGTGTATGAAAACAAAATTATGAAACATGCATCACTGTCCAATAACCTGTGGACCGAACTACATTTTCTATGCTCCGTGTTTTTGCTGCTTTAGTGTGCAACAATTGGTCGTGCAAGTTTCTTAGTACTGTAGCATTTCATAAGCACCAAACCGACCTCAGGCCTAACTGACCAACCTGCAGGCTTCATCGGACATTTGTGTCAGATGGGAATCCCCCTCCGCCCATTCCTTTCAGATGCTGGAATATATATTTATAAAAAATATCCACATCCACTTTTGTTGTAATTGTTCAGCGTTTTGTGTTTAAATGCCTTCAGGAAGAGACTCGCTGAAAATGGTGCAATCGTCCCCTCTCTGTGATGGGACACTGCTCACCCCCTCCTACTCAAACCCTGATCTTTGTATTTTCAGGTGGCACATTGGCAAGTGTTGACACCAAAGAAACAATCACACTTTTTTTCTTTAGAATTGATTCAGTGCAGGTTTTTAACATATTAGTAGATCACACACGCCTTTGTCTTACTGACACTTATTCAGATTTTTTTTTTAACCATCACAAAAACTCATTTAGCAATTCAGTATTGGACTTCTCGGGGAACGGAGCGTTGAATTGTGTAGCGCACTAGATGCCTCGCGGGCCTTGACAACACACTTGCTCATCCTGTGGTTACATTTTATAGAGTGGTCTTGGCATTCTTGGTCCCATCTTCAGGCAAGGAAATCGGATAACTTGTTGTTGTGCATGTTTGTGTATCTTTTCAGAGGGAACACTTTGGCAGGCACCATTACCGCCCAGCAGTAAATTGCCTTGTAAATTACAGTGCCGGGGTAATAAAGCCAGATTTGTATATCACCGGGAGTGGAGACTGTGTCTGTCTTGTAAATTTAATTAAACAGCAGGTGCAAAATCAGGTCATATGGCTTTGATGTGCCCCATGTGAGAATGACAACCAGACAAAGATTCTAATACGAGCAGCATTTACATATTTTTGCATGTGGCGTGCGGCTTGTACGGAGGTAGGGGGAGCCTCGCCTATCGCCTTGTACTGTATTAAATTTCCCCCAAATTAAAGAGGATTTTAAATTAGCTGTCACCTTCAATTTTAATAGATCTACAACAAAATAGATGGTTAATCTCTTAAAAAAAAAAACAGTCTCTTGTTTATTTAGTGCGCATATAAATGCTGCCATTATCTACAATTGGTGAAGACTGAAACACTTTCAGACTAATTGGCTCTTATTGCCCGTCTCCTGTACATTGCGCAACATTGCTAACCTATTAGAACGCAATTAAACTTGTAAAACTTCAGTCAAAAAAGAGAAAAGAAAAATCAGTGCATGCAGAATATTATTGAGAAAAATTGTGATTTTCTGGCCAACTGGAGTTTTAATATAGATCTCCTTCAGGCTGATGTGCACTGAAGCCAAAAATCATCCTCTTATGGCTATGCTTGACCTCTGACACTGTCAACGTGCTGTCTGGGCTCCAGAAGGCCTTTTCCTGTATATCGCTTTGAGCTCTCTGCCAGAGAGCCTACAAATGTGTCAGCGGCATCAGTTGACCTGTCTGCAACACCTTCGCTTGTTTCTTCTCCGTTTTTTTTTTTTTTCTTTTTTTGGGTGGGGGAGTAAGTGGTTGATAATTACCACCTAGGATGTAGCCATCTGTGCCGCCCTTTCACGGCCTGTTAAGCTCGCTTTTCAGAAAGTTTACTGTTGACAGAGGGCACGTGAGAGGAGTGAACACCGGGGCATGTTAAAAAGATTGCACACTCAAGCAATATTAAAAGCAGCGCTAAGGAGCTGATTTACAGGCTGAGGTGGAGGCGGCGGCGGCAAAGGGGTAGGTGCTAAACTAGGATGGGGCACGAGGAGAAATCGTTGAGGTTGGGTATGCTCATTAATATACTCGCATCAAGAATATTTGCACTGGAAATTTCCATCTGATTACATCTAGTCAACATCAAACCATTTGATATGATTATCACCGCTTAGTCAGTTTAAAAGTGACCACAAAAGTTCACCGTCCCGATCGTGTGATTTTTTCCCCCCAGCATGCACACCTTCCTCTTGTTCCAGCTTTGTAACTTTTCATCAAACCTGCCCATCACTCAGAGCTGCCTATTGTCATCAGACGTGAGGACACCTGTGTTTCTGCAATAAAGTACCAGTTATCATCAAGCTGTCGGATATCTGTCACTATGGCAGGCTCTATGTGGAAACCTTCACTGTCAAAACCTGTCATTTCACAGAGTCTTTAATGAGAAAAAGCCAAGTTGGAACCACAGGCGCAGACGTGTGTGTTTGAGTGAGTGAGAGATGGAGCAGGCTGAGGGAACAGGTGCATGGCTGGGAGCTGTGGTGGTGGTAGGAGCAGTAGGGGCTCAATACAGTACGTCATCCCTGATAGCTGCTGATTCCAGTTCCACTAATCAAACGCACATCAACTGCCAGTGACTAAAAGACACATGACTGACATTACATGAAGAGGAGCGGGATGGAAATCGATCCAGCTCCATTTTACAAACTTCCTGTTAAATTCACAGAGGAAAATAGTTTTCTCCCTGCTGTAGCCCCAGGTATTAAAAAAAATCCATTTGTGAGCTGCAGATAATTTTCTTTCTAAACCAAATATAAACTCAACTGGAACACCCTTCTGTGATCGATTTCCCTGCAGTTCGTTTTACACCTGGCAATATCCTCATTAACTTGAGTGCGCTTGTATTTGACTATGCATTAGCTGCAAAGCAACACCGTAAGATCCCCGCTGGTATGTCATCTTGACAGAAAACAGAGTTTAAGTTTTCTCGCGGCAATCGGCAACCGTTATCCTCAACAGGCAGGCCCGCCGTCCCAGCAGGCTTTTCAGAGGCCAGGTGAGGAGGCTCAGGTGAATGCCCCAAGGCAAACTTCTCCCAGATAAAAATCAAGAGAAAGGAGGGATGCTGGGGGAATGAGACAGGAGGCCAGTGGATCTGGAAAAAAATAGTTTAGAGAAAGAGATGGGTTTAGGCAATGAAGCGCAACGGTAGGAGGGTGAAGTCAAACAAAACTCGATGCAAAGGGAGAGGATGCTGATGACACATGAAGAGGGGTAGAAGACAGACAGACGGAGGTTTGTGATCCACACCATCACAATTTGCAGGATACTCTTAAGTAAATCAACAACAATACAGAATACTGAGGTATCATTAGGTCATCATGAAAAAGATGCATCATTTGTACATTTTAATTTCACATCAGTGTGATTTTGTTTGACCACACGGCGCTGTTTTTGAACAAATTCAACTTTTCAGGAAGTACTTTTATTCACTTTCTGTCCTGTTAAGATGGGAATACTCATCTGAGTGTTTTACTATAAAAAAAAAAAAAAAAAGCCCCCAAAAAACTCAAAACTGCAGTCAGGAGCTTAGCTTAGCATAAAGAATGGAAGCTATAGGGAAAACAGCTGTCCTGGATCTGTCCAAAGAAAAAAAAAAGTTAATGCACACCAAACCCTGTGAACCTTAGGAACGAGTTTTAAAGAGGGCACAAACTAGTTTTTGCACGTTGTGCTGACTTCCTGAAGTTTTTATGCAGATTAAACAATTTTTATATAACATGTTGGATGATAAGCTGTTACTGTAAGTTGACCGTCTCCTGGCTGAAACACCAAACAGACATGAGAGCAGTATCAGTCTTCTTATTCAACTCTCAGGTCTTTTTTTTCTCTAAAGCTCAAATTATTCCTTTAATGTGATATTTTGATACATCCTAGATGTCCGTGGCGCGTCTGCATACTAACAATCTTTTTCTAGTCATCCTAAAGAAATGATTTTAAGAATATCCGTTCTTTTTTTGTCGCTTTTCTCAGGACGAGAGCCCATCTTGCTGAACCACAGGAAGCTAATGAGAGCTAATAGGTGTCATAGGCTTAAGGGACAATGAGCAGTACAACTACACACTGGGGTAAAATAGATCAGAGGTGGAACCCTGTCACTGTATGTCAATCACCAGCTGATGTACAATGGCCCCTGGTCACAATTAGAGCCCCGTGTGCTGTGTGCAAGTATGAGCAAATACACATGCCTAATATTAAACCTTAACCCCCGCTGAGAGCTGCAGGGAGCTCTTAGCTCATAATGTCAACGTGTATTAACTCCATTCTTCCCTTTGCTGAAGTGAAAACTGTTCATCAGCGTGACATGTCAGAGTGCACAAAGGAAAACTCAGAATGCACCAAAGAGTGTTTCTGAAGTGAAACACGCGCAAACAAATAACTGAAAAGAATAAAATGTGGGATTTGTTTTTCCCCGGCTGATTTGAAAATGTGCGGCAGGATTGAAAAATAGGTAGAAGAAGAAAAACACCTTAATCATTCTGCACTAAACATGCCACTTAATGCTTGATTTATTTAAAGTCACTGTGTGCCACTGCTAACAAACACAATAGGATGTTTTTCAAAGCACTCTAGTTCCCTCTTCTGGCAAATGGGTTTATGGTTATTATTTAGTGAATTGCAATATTGCTTTCAGCAGTATTAACTACGTCCCACTGGCTCGCCTTATGGAGCGGATGGCCGTCATGGATATCTTTACAGATTTCTGGTCAATCAACACACACAAAAAAAACCCCCAAAAAAATAAATAGTTAAAGCTACAACAAGTAGTTGAGTGTGTGTGTGTAGGTGTGTGTGTGTGTGTTTCCAAGGGAAAATCTGTTGAAATGTTAGTAGTTCAAAGACAGTTTTTTCAGTGACTTGCACTGAATATTAAACTACTAACAAGCTGAGCAGACATCTCATGCATATCACTATTATGAGAGTCCCATTTGAATTTCACACATTAAAAACTGAGAAGTTAAATTCACTTAAACAAACACACACACACACACACACACACACACACACACACACACACACACACACACACACACACACACTAGGACTTCCGACTGTTTTAGGATTTTCAATACTCACCTGCAGTAAAGTTATAGAGGAAAAAGGGCTTAAGGGTTAAGAGTATTGTTGATATGTGTTGATATTGTAAGTACAGAGCAGCAGATGAGGGGGGTGTTGATGGGGAGCAGGATGACGACTTGGCAGCAGGGTGTTGGAAGGTAAAGCCAGAACAGACCAGCCTGATGGGCCGGCAGCCAGCACACGTGTGATAGCAGAATCTTGTGTTCTATACAGAGCAGGTGCAAAGGCCTCATCTCTCCTCTTCCCATCCATCCCTCTTTCAGTGCCGAGGCTTGGCTCTCCCGTTTCCAGTTTCTCTGAGGTTCAGCTCTTTTGTCTTGCAGGTGATACACTCTTCTCTGTCTCTCTGTCCATTTCCATTCCCACACCTCCTGGCACTCTCTCCCTGCATCATACTTCATTTGCTCCAGATAACACATCAGCTTCAGCGCCCATCCGCAAACCCTGTCACCATGGTGCCCACAGATGGTAACTTCCTGTGGTCCTGCCTAGTGATTGGTGGAGAGACTTCCAAACAGAGAACAGCTGGTGAGGGATGATATATCACAGAGCGTTTGCACTTTCATTTTCAGGGTTGTCTTGTTAATGCTCCCAATCCAGCATCTGGCAGGAAATGGAAACAAAGGAAGAGAGAAGGAGAGAACAACCTGTTCTTTGGCAGACCTTAACAAAAGGCCGACACATCTCTGATGAACACAAAGAGATGCAGTGGAACAGAAAGAGCAGCAGTTAATAAGAAGGAAAGATGCTTGATGCAAGTTAAATAAGGACTAATTAGAATAAAATTGTCTGTAGCATTCAAAAAAATCATTTTATGAAGAGTTATTAAATTGCTCACATAAAAGGGTTACAGCAGAAAAAAAGCTTTGTGATCGGTGGCAAATTTAATTCCTGTTGTGATCTGTTAATCCTAACGAGGCCTGTTTATTAATATTATTATAAAAATGAACACTTAGAAGAGAACACTTTTTAAGTCACCTTGGTTGCAAAATTTTTTTTAACTACTAATCTTTTGCATACTGACTTATAATTTCTTAGATTTTTTTCACTTTATGCAGTTTGTTAACGGAGCAGTATACACTTGGAACACCAGAGGGCGCCATTTAACAACTTAACGGGCCACTTTGAGGTATGTTAGAGATTTAAAATTGTAAAAGGGTCTGTCTAAGTCAGTGATGCTCAAAATTTTTTCTGGCATGCCACACTTAAAATAAATAAATAAATAAAAAATAAATTAATTAATTTAAAAAAAAGGGTTCATGCCCCACTCCCTAAAATTAATCATAACTATAAAAATAAGTCTCTAAGTTAACCTTTATTTAATTAGAATGTAACATGTAAAATTGTTTTCACCTTCATGGTCATTTTTCACCTGCTTGTACAGGTCCCACCTGCAGCGGCTGCACTCCGGCATCAGTGAAGGAAGAGAAGAGAATCAGGAAAACAACAACCTTTAATACCTGGTGTCACAGTGTTAGTGGAACTGTAGATATATTAAGATGCCAATTCTAAAGTTGTACAGAATGGATTTAATGCAATTTTTACAATGGTCATAACTTTGTTATCACCCAGGCCAGTTCACTTTTAATTACTCACTGAACTAGAGACAATGTTTCCCGTAGTCCTGTGTCTGGAAAGCAATTTCCCCGATAATAACCCACCTACGACAGTGACTGTTAATTGTTGTTAACTGTAATTAATATATATGACCAATAAAGGGCTGAAGAATTCCCCCTATTTAAACAGATAATACAAATACACAAACTGATGTAACACAAGTGTAAAAAAACATAAAATATGTCAACAAAGCAAAGTAACAGACACATGAAGGCCACCTACTGAATATAGGAAGGCTGACCAACATATATTTTATGGCTGAACATCAAAGTGCATTATCTAAACGAAAGAAAACGAAAAAAAAAAAAAGACAGCTGGATGACGACTTTGTCAGTGCCACCATATGAAAGCTCTTTAGAGGCTACAATATTATATTAACCATGTAGATGTCAAAGAAAACTCATGCAGCTTCATCTCTTGACACAAGTTATAAAATATAGACCGCTGCTCGTAACCAAACTTGATCTGATAGTTACAAAGTAGATTTTCGAGCCTTTGTAAAATAACCTTGCTTTAAATTCAGGGGTCCACGCCCCTTACTCAGGTCATCCTATTCTCCAGCCGGTGTGCTGATGATTCATCTGTGTGAAGTGGTTATACTCTGTAGGCCTTTATGTCGAGCCCTGAAAAACAAGGAATTACGCTGCCCTTATGTTTGTTGCATAATACAGTATCTACCTGTTCATTAGTGCCAGCAGACATCGGTACAGAAGAATGTTGTGTTTAAAAAAAAGGGGGGAAAAAAAAGTGTCCATGGTCAGTTTGTGCCTTTCAAGAATTTAGTTTTGTATTTAAATGAATCTTATTCTGGTGGTATCAGCCCCCTCCCCCCCCAGGCTTCAAATTGTTAAAACCCCTAAAAAATATAGTTGAGATCATCATCATCATCATCATCAGCTGCTAAACTCTTCCATTAAAACACAGCGGGCACCATACCACACACGCCACAGATCATATCAAGAAGTAAAACGATAAAATCCATATTATACAGTGCAGCGCTTACATAAAGAAGCAAGATTTTCCACCCTGTAAAAACTGTTAATACATTACAAATACATGATCAAAATGCACATACAGCTCAGCTTCCTTACGCCTCTCTGGGAAAACTGCTTGGCACGATTGTCATTAAAAACAATGAAAGTTTCAGGAGTTTGACGATTCGTAGGGAAAGAACCGAAGTTTGAAAGGTAGAAAATTTTAACTGGCTTCAGTGTCAAATGATCATGCTCATACAGATGGCAAGGCCAATGAAAGCAACCTAAGCTACAGGTAATGCACTCAAACCTAAAGGCTACTAATAATGATTTTTTTTTAATTTTCTTTTTTATATTGAATATAAGAGTTAGATTTGTGAAAACAGGTGGGAGGTGCAGGTGATTAGCTACTGTTTAGCTTATATTAGCTACTCTTGTTAACCCCCTTTTTTTTGGTAACCGTAGCCAGACTTTAAATGAAATGCTACATGAACACTGATGAATTGCACCAGAAGGGAAGCGATAAAGTGAATGGCTTATTAAAAACACTGGAATGGCTATGACGGGTTGGCACAGTGCGTGTTGTCGCCTCAGAGACGCGGCCTGGTGTTCAACTCGGGCCTTCCCGTGTGGAGTTTGCATGTTCTTCCTGTGCCTGTGTTTCCGCCCACACTCCAAAGACTGTTGAACTACAAGTTCTGACAAAACAATTCGACAGTCCTCACATAAATTATTTCTCAATGTTTACCTAATTAAAACGAAATGGTTTCACTTTTTCCCTCGACTGACTTACAGTCATGGTAAAAGGAACCTCTTTCAGTTCTAAGGTTTTTACATAGAGCATAATAAAAATCATCTGCTCCGCAGCAGGTCTTAAAATGAGGTAAATACAACCTCAGAAGTCAGTTTGCTGGTCTGGAGCATTTTTTATTATGTCCTGAAATGGAAAACCTTGGAATAAACAGCAGGCGAACTTTCTTCTTCCCATGATTGCAACAAGGTAGGACTGTTTTTTGTAAAATTGTTCAAACTGTAAAAAGGGAATTGCGGATTTTTCAGGACGGTAAAGAAATTGCCAAGAACAAATTTCTCTTCTTGAAACCATAAAAACACCTCAAGGACAAATCGGAGCGACGTGCTGCATATAATGAACATAGAATGGATATTTTCCAAATGATTCCCTGATTAAATTAAAGCAACGATATGCTGACATTCTGCAGCTCTTATTACATAATGCTTCCTTACAGTTAATTATGGCCAATCGATAACCTTTTCAGTATGGTAATGCACAAACTTGCATAGATAAAGTGATATAGTTTAGAGCAGCTCGATATTCATGTGCCCAAAGATTTAACATGCTTTTTTTTCAAATTTACTCTACAGGCTTTTCTGACATTCCTGCAAGGAATAGCTGCTTTTTGTTGGAGGTCTAACTACCAACAAAACAAAACAGACACTCGGACCACTAACGTATGCAAGTTTGCAGTTTGGGCCGGCGGGTATTTGATAGACTCAAAAAGTGGGAGATTTGATCCAAGTAGATCTGGAGATCATTCCCAACCATAGTTGGACTGATGCTGATCAGCTCTCCTACTTAAAGAGGCTTAAAATACAGGGCCTAGGTCACAAAAAACACCATTTTAGAACAACTGTTATTTTCTTTCTTTTTTTTTTTTTAAACAGCATGGCTATTAACATTGTGGCATATGAATGACATCATAGAATCATCTGGATATAAAGGGCTTCACTGACTGCAGTCCTTTAAAAAATGCCTTTAAGCATGCTTTCCCTGGGATCATTTGGATCTGACTTGTTCTTTTAGTGCACGGGGGGGCATGCCTGATTTTGACTACTCCTAACTTAAGGCCATTCGTTTCTATTTGGCTAGATCACCACCTAGGGACTGAGAAATACAGGAGTGACATCTCTTTTAGGGAATTAAAGTCAAATAGCTCCACGGCAGGTGGATTCGAGGTCCTTTGATAGAGGTCCATTTAATGCTAAAGGGGAGTACCACTCAATTTGTGACATCTGTTTGTTAATATCCAAAAAAACCAAACAAAACTGAATATAGAAGACAAAGACAGTGATACCAGGTTGGGTTTAAAATGTAAGCTGAAAGAAACAAGGGTCAAACAAGACACGATTATCATTTTACCACAGAAAAACTGTATTTTCTTTGATTTGAGTGGCAGTCCCCTTTAATACGTTTGCCTAACAGTTGGAAAACACTGTAAAGTACAACACATAGACACTACTTTGAGCACAGTTCTATTAAAAGCGCAGGATTATAAAACACTGACATCATCAAGAGGACGTGCTATACACTGAGCTGAGAGTGACGGTAGCCTCCCATCTCTACCTCAGTCGCAAACATGACAAAAGAAATCATGTTCTGTGTGCAAATTGAGTGAACACCAAAGATCCGCGGTGTAACTCTATTATGCTACTGACTGAATCTGTAGAGCTACATCGAGTGTGGTGGTGAGGGGGGAAAAGCTTTTGTTGCGCATAACAAACCGACGAAACAGAGCGGCGATAAAGAGTTCTTTCTAAGGTGGCTCCTGCGTGACGCTGTCCATACAAGAGAAAGTCGTTCCTCAGCCTCGATTTTTCCTTCGTTTGTAAGAACCCGCCAAGGTACAACACCACAGTAGCCCACAGCTCGGGGGGCAAGCTGAAGAGGTGCAGTCGTCCTCTGCGTCCCCAATCCAGCAGCTTCTTATACACTTGGACACAGCGGCCCCTGCCTAATCTTCACTGATCTTTGACCCCTGCACCTCTCTTCAGACCAATGTGTAGGAGCGCTTTTCTACCATGCCTTCCTCATGCAGAGCAATGGATCCCAAAGCGGCTAGGGCTGGTGCAGGCTCAGCCCCAAAAAATTAAGCTCTCAAAGCTGGTGGGATGGAGAGAGAAAAAAAAAAAAGCGAAAGGGGTGAAAAGGGCAAAAAAACAAAATAGATGGCCCATCCTTGAAGCGGCTCTCGGTGCCAACTCCGATGGTGTTTTTAGGTCGGCAGTGGGTCATCATCGCCTTTGCTGCACTTGCACTTGCAGCAGAGCACGATGGGAGTGGCCAGGAGGAGGAAGGGAGAGGCAACCAGCAGGAGCAGGCCAAAGCCAGCAAAGATCCCCACAACCTGCAGGGAGACAGCAGCAAAACATAAAAAACACTGATTTGATTAAACCCAGCAGTCATGCATTTCATCTATAAGTGACAGAGCATCATCTAAAGGGCTGTGACTAATTTCTTATATGTGTCAAGTAGGTTGCAAACCTTTTTTTAAATAACTAAACACGTTCTCTTCAAGTTTGTACTTGAAGTGTCTCAAGGTCTGACCGTGTATTCAAGAAAATGCAAGTAGATGTTCAACTTGAAGCCTGGATAAATGTTCTAGGTCTAAAATAGGTGACAGAAATGTGACATCTGGATGATCCAAATTTTTCACTTGCTTCTATGA
>JAVDPK010001227.1:150473-169940 GCA_034780415.1 Cichlasoma orientale
ACACACACACACACACACACACACACACACACACACACACACACACACACACACACACACACACACACACCTCTTTAACTTACTGTCATTGCAAAGCTAATAAAAAAAACTGCCAAGATAAATCTGAATACTCCCAAATATTTACAGAGCTATAAAAAATGTGCACACTGTACAGCACGTCACTGCAAAGGAGAATCAAAAATAAGCTGCACAATGTCAGAGGCTCAGAGTTTTACCACTCCAGCTTCATATCAGCCTTGCTCCACACATATTTTCCTCCTCTCTTTAGAAACATTTTTTCATCGAAGCCGCTGAACCGAATCGCCTGCTCTACCCCAACATCAAGGACGGATTTGGATGGATCCTTCCGTCCCTCTCGACAGTCCAGAAAACGCATCTGAAGAAAAGAAAATAGAGAGAAAATCAGTCGGATCCTCAGCAGATGAAGGAAGTTACCTGTGTGTCAAAAAAATCACTTAAGATTTTCCCCTCACCCAAAATAATTGCTAATTTAAACAATTATGTCAAATTTAACAATTCTCATTTATATAACTCAAACATGTAGTAAAATAAACAACACTAACAGCTGTTTATGAAATAAAATACTTACATATTCATCCAGGATCAGGTAGGAGTTCCTCATCTATTAAGACAACAAAGACCACAAATTTAATTATTTGTGTGTCCAAGGCCCGGCTTTTAATTCACAACACTGCACCATTATTTACATTACAACAAGGCTGCCCAAAGAAAATGTATTATTATTATAGGCAGGATGAACTGATCTCATGTTTCAGCTTAATGTGGGTGAACAGAATAGCATCATACCCTTCAAATTGTGTTTCCGAGATCTGAAATTTGTGTCATCGTCTGATAACCACTGCTTTAATCTGTCCTTCACTCCAGAACTTATCATAACATTATAAACTACACCAAAAGTCTATGTCAATATAAAAAAAGAATGAAAAACATGTTTCCCATAGAATACATGAAGGTAAATGCATTTAAATGTATCAGCCGTATTTACTGCACGGTTTGAAAACGATACCTTCTCATTAGACTCGGGAACAAGGCAGGAGACTCTGCTGTGTCGATCCAGAAACTCCTGAAACTGCTGGTCACTGATCACAAACCTCTCCGCCTCTCTCAGGGCCGACTCGCCTGCGTTTTCCCCATCAATCACCAGGCACTGGAACACCTGAAAACAGGAACGAGAGGATGAATATATTCATGATTATACCATACGTGCACACAAACTCGCACACTCTCAGTTTTTATTTTTACCTTCCAGCGGACGGGATTAAGCTGATTGATATGCTCTGTCATGTCTTCGTCAATGTTGAAGGTGTTGATGACTGAGTTGATTTTGAATGCCACTTTATACTCCTGGCACCAGTTGCAGATCTTGTAGAGATTGTCAAGGTGGCTCTTCCTGCCTTGAGTTCTGCCAATCAGCTGGTTGGTTGCTTCATCGAAGCTGTCACAGGAGATGGCTAGAATGTCCAGATAGACACCTAGAAGAGCAGAAATGGAAATGAAAGAGCACATATGTCTAAATTATTTTATACTAGTAGTTTACACTATGGTTATAAAAAACTCACATGCTCAATGTACTAATAAATTCATTCTAAAAAAGTTGACTTAGCTATCTTACCATATTTCTGGAACCATTTTTCTTTGATCATGCTTCCATTGCTGACAATGCTGACACTTGGGAGTTGGAGGTCCTGCTTGCAGTATTGCACCAATTTCCCCAGAAACTCTCCCTTCTCATGCAGGAAGGGCTCGCCTCCAGAGAAGTTGATCTTTTCCATGCCTTAAAAAGACATACATTCAATAGCGTGCACGGCATTTTTGACATAAAACAAAACTTAGTGCAATTATTTTGTCAAATTACCCGATTCCTTCAGAAGCTTAAGGCCCCTCTTGGCTTCCTCCAGGGGCAGGACGAAGGATGTTTTTGCAGTGTGGAAACAAAACCCACATTTATAATTACATTTGCGCGTAAAGTGATAGTTGACACTCGTTGGAATCGTAGCAGTTTCGTCTTTATTTTGGTTTATTTTACGGCCAGCAGCTGAAACGAACGAGTTTGTCCCCTTGCAGGCTCCTGTTGTCCAGAAACGAAGTTTTGAAAAGGCGCTCTCAAAAATGCAGTAGATGGTGCTGATGAAGTGCTGCAGAAGCAGCTTCGGAGACGCGATTGCTGAAGGAAATTCCATTTTTTTACACGACACGCAGGTTGTCACAGTTGGCGCGTTTGCAAGCTGCTGCACGTTAACTAAAAAAGCTGCAGGGCGCACCTTATATAGAGGCTGTCAGCTGAGCGGGTCAGGAGTTTCTGTTTACAAACATCGAAAACGAAACCTAGCCTGATTCCAGTCTGCTTAGTCCACTGAAAGAGTTTTACGCGCGGCATGAGCGCGCATTCTTTCCATTTCTTCCCAGTGCTGTCATTCGTTTCACCAGAAACTCCACAGATCATATTGTGTATTAGTAGTGACATGTCATTAAATATGATAATACACTAATTATAAAGCTTCAGTTCTGATGCACAAACTTTAAGTGATAAACAAATGAACATTTGTAAAACTGCTTGAAAGAAAGTTATTTTTCAGTTTCGCGTCTGATTGCATTCGGTTCTTTGTAGTTTTCGTAGCTCTGCTGCGTGTCCAGTGTCTCGTTTCCTAGAAACATGTTCTAGAAACGTAACTTGGATTCAAGGAGAGAATTCCTGGGAGGCGCTGGCTTTAAGTTTCGTTTCCTCCGTTTGTCGCAGTTACTTTCGTTTTCCCTGCTGCTTACGGCCGTGTTTTGGAAGCGGATTGGATTGAGGGCATCCAGCGCAAAAGATGGCAAGACACGTACTGTCTCTTCTTCCGCGGTGGTGCGCTCGTATTTTTTCAGTGGAGCTAAATGGAGCGCCTTCCTACTTTGCTGTCAAAGAAAAGCACCTGGGAGCAGATGTGCCGAAGGTGTTCAAAGAACTTCAGAACCATGACAGGTGCTACTCTGTCCTTGTCTACAACAGCAGGGACAGAATCAAAACTGCCAAGTTTTACGGGGAGCTGAAAGACAAATTGTTGAGGGGCTTGCCTCCAGAGTGTCACTTTTCTCCCATGTCTTCATTTCTACCAAACGTCAAGGACTCCCTCGTCAAAGGTTACTTTGTAAAAGGGAATTCTGACATTTCCTCCCCGATAGAGCGGCTTTTGAGTGATTTGATACAGCACGACCCAGTGTTAGTTTGTTCCTACTCTCCAGCCGAAGATGGTCAACAGTGGACTCAGCGGACGTGGTCACAGTCAGAAAACAAGCTGATGGATGTGCCGAAGGAATACTACGTGGTGCCCTCAGAAGCGCCGGAATGTCACCCTTCAGCTCTCAGCATTATTAATTCTGATGTTTACTACAGCTTTGATGAAGCCTATGACGTGATGAAAAAGGTGCGTATTTGCTCGTATGTGCAGGACTGTTTTACATTTCTATTAGTATACTGCACGAGATTTGGCAAACGGGCGCACCCCTGTGGAGAATGAAGGGATAGCAGCTTATACCAAGAGGCCCAGAGCTCTTGCTTCTAACATTTATCTATCAGGGCCAGGTGGCCCGCAGCACTGTGTGCGCTCATTCACAGCACAGTCTATGACTCACTCCTGCCTGCTTAACTGATTTGCCTGTTCTGCAGTGTGGTGACATCATCCCAGAGGCTAAGGGTGTACTGGAGCTGCTGCCCAGCAAAGCAGAGGCCAGAAATAAACCAGACTTCCCTGTTATTGTCATAGAGGGCCTGGATGCCACAGGTTAATGCCATTAACTCATAAATAAATATGTGATCAGTCTGATGCATAGATGTCTTCCTAAAGCGATGGCTGGTTGTTCTCCACTAAAGCCATTATCTGCCAGTGAGCTTCACTTAATGGAATATCATGTATCATGACCTCAGAAAAGTTACATCACTTTGAAAATGGTTTAACGCATAGCTCGCTCCTCTAATACTATTTTCAAACCTTCATGGAAGCTCAACTGTGGAGGCCAAGTGGGAGTTGTAGTTGAACATTTCAAGGGCTACCACAGTTCCTTTTAAGATTTAATAAACAAAAAATAGATAACTCCTTTTGTGATGTGAAAATATTCACATCTTTCTTTTCTTTGGTTGTGAGGTGAATCCCTTTCCTTCTTGGCATCACAGGTAAGACCACGCTGACTGAGTCTCTAAGGGATTCACTGGGGGCCACTCTTCTACGGTCCCCACCAGAGTGCCTTTCCCCCTGGAGGGCCCGCTTTGATCAGGAGCCACCCCTCATCCGCAGGGCCTTCTATGCTCTGGGGAACTACATCACAGCAGAACAAATAGGCCAAGAGGGCATGAAGACACCTGTCATTGTTGACAGGTAAAGACAGCAGAGATGTTGTGGGTGGAGTGAGTTCTGCTTGTTCTCTGACCTTTTTTTTTTTTTCTTTTGTAAAGAAGTTGTACAGTAGATCCCACTGAGATCCAGATCTATACAGCTCAGTATTCAGTGGCTACCAAGTCACCTGATGGGACTTCCACCCGCCATTCACCTTTCAATTCACCATCGATTATCTGTCTTTAGATTTTGGCACAGCACAGCGGCCTATGCCATCGCAACAGCGCTAAGTGGTCCAGTTTGCAACCTCCCAGGAGAAGGTTCAGAGGTGTACTGTTGGCCCAGCGACCTGTTTCAGCCCAGCCTGGTGATCTTACTCACCCTTGACCCCGAGGAAAGGAAGAGGAGACTGAGAAACAGAGGCCAAGGAAAGACTGATGAAGAGCAAGAGCTGGATCACAACCAGCTGTTCAGACTCAGGTGAGGTAGTTGGAATGCTTATGCATAATGTATTATTCATCCTACTAGCATTATACTTGAATTAGAGTGCTCATCAAACAAGTGTAAATGCTAGCAGAAAGTTATGTCAGCTTATTATAAACCCATTTAGACTGAAAGCCTAAATAATTGATTGAGATAACATTGGTATAGTCCTTATAAAATACTTCTCTGTACATATTGCGTTCATTATTTTAATTTGATTGAAGTTAAGTATGATGATTCTAGGTACTCAGAGTTTGTAATGACAAAAAAAAAGAAAGCTTCTGCCATGTTATAAATAAAAACAAAAAGAAAAGAAAAAGTCTGAGTATGAACGCATGAAAGCAAAGATGGTTCCAAACTGTACTGTAGATTCACAGTCAAGTCAGCTCAGTCTTCGTCTGATCCATCAAACACTTAACAATCAATTACAGTCCCATGGGAGCGGCAGCTGATGAGAAAGAGCAGGTGATTAGTTGCTGAGCTGCTGTGCTCCATTAAGCTGGTCAAAACTGGCAGGCACTGCCGGCCTAGTTAGTTGCTACTCAGACAGGTCGATGGCTACTTTCATTCGTCTTCTGTCTTGACATAATGGCCTTTCCACACGGGACAGCCAGATGTTGGGCCAGCAGAATTAGAAAATGGAAGGAGTTGACAGTCAGCCTTTGAAAGAGTGAGAGATTCTGCGGACTTGGTCAGTCGCTATCAAAAGGACAATTCTTCACTGTTAACAGGAATAGCAGAACTCTGAGCCATCTGTGTTATTTCTCACAGATGTACTATATTGTATACCTTACTGTGCAGTAAAGCTGTAAGCAATCACAATACTTGCATTTGTCTTGCGTTTGCGTGCTTTCCTCAGTCGTTGACCAATGTTTGTGTATGTGTGCGTGTGTGTGTGTGCAGAGTGGAGGAGGCTTATCGGAGGATCAGCGGCCCAGCTTGCGTTACTGTGGATGCTAGTCCTTCTGCAGACCAAGTGCTCCAACAAGTACTGCTTTTAATTAGGGGCAAATGCCACTTGTAAACAATTCTCCATCTCCCCTGCTGGCAGTCAAGCATCACGTGTATGCAGTATTTCCCTTCACCACTAGGTGCCAGTAAGGCATTGGTAATGTGATGGCAGACAGAATAGTGGGCAGATTGGAGTGAGGAGAAGAGATTCTATTCACAACGTGTAAAGGTTGAATGCCAGGGGCCAGAACTGCATGCTACAATCAGAAATACATATTCATGTAGACACACACACACACACACACACACACACACACACACACACACACACACACACACACACGCACACACACACACACACACACACACTAAAGCATTGTCAGGAAGAAGTGAACATCTAATGGCTGTTGTGACCTCTCAGAAATTAGACACTGTGTAGCCTCCAGATACATTGTAGCCGCACTTTTTTTGCAGACTGACACAGAGGAAGTGGACGGGAACATTTATATAAGGACCAGTGAGTTGCTGTGGATTTAATCAAAATGCACAAACAAGAAAATCCAAATCTTAAAATGTCCTGTAGAAGACCCCAATCTGTTTTCAGATGACATATTTTCACTTTGTTAAAAAAATAGCTTTCAGATTAAAAGGAAATTACACTAAACATCTGTTTGTGTTCTCTCTTCTACAACTTTGCCAAACAAGTATATTAACTGTATGTATCAGCATGCTTATGCACTACATGAACACAATGTTTTACTATGTTTGTAAAAACATTAGCTTTTTGGCATGCGCTGCAGATGCCGATTCCCTCTAGTTCAGCTGTGCGGTACTGACGCAAGTGATGCTACAGAGTGCACATGGTGCTATCTGTGCTGGACGTTTTCATAAGCACTGATACTTTCAAGTGGGCACGCATAAATGTACACATGCTTTCTTGTGTAAAACACACACATACACAATCATGCACATTTACTAAGAGCATATACTGTAACTCATTTATATAGGGAGGAAGTGTATACTTGGCCTATGTGATGGGAAGATTAATTGGGGTTTTTAGTAATTATGAGCTTGGCAAAGCTGCAGGGTGGAGAAGACAGAGTGACCCATCTCTTTTACTGTGATGCATCAGCAGAGTGCCAAGCAATGCAGACCCTATTCATATGGCAATTAATGGAGCGCTGTATATCAATGTCATTCCATTGCTCCCCCACATAAGTGCATGGAATTACTCTTACTACCAGTTACAGCAATCCAATGTTTTACTGAGTGGAGAGGTGCTGTGGATGCAAATCTTCCCATCACATGTAGGCACACAGACTAAAATTAAGTCATTATGTTTATGGAGTATGGTTTCCTACATGAGACATCTGTGTACAGTTTGCTGAATTCATAAGCCCTCAGCTGCCTGGCGCCTCAGTGGATGTTCTGTGTGACACGAAATGAATGTAGCATAGACCAGTGTGGAATTTTGATTGCCATTAACACAGAGAGTCCAAAATGTATGAAGTTGGGAGAGCAAGCCAATTAGGCTTTGTGCCACATTTCATACCTGAATGCAAAGTTGTGTGCGCTAGCGGTGTCAGCCACATTTCCCTGTCAGATGTTGTTAAGCACTGATATTTTTGGCAACAAAAAGTGAGCGGTGATATCATGCCATTACTGCTCCTCAACACAACCGTAATACAACATTTATGGCCCATAATCACATCGCATTACGCATGCAATGAAATAATTCTGTTCACATTTGTCGCAGCGTTTTTTTGTTTTTTTTTCCCCCTTTTGGAAACATTTTCAGCTGTTTTTGTCAGATAGCCAGAATATACTCTGAGGTCTTAACAACAAGAACTTGCATATTCACCCGCTGAAAAATATTTCAAAGCTGAATTGCGGTTTGAGGAAGAAGTTAATAACTAACGCAATCTGCTTCCAATCTGTGACTTCACTACTGAAGTTTCAAGATAAAAGTCCAAGCCTCATATAATGAAAAACTAAGATCCATCTGAGAGCTGCAGAAGATACTCAGCCTTAAACATAGTATGTGTCCATACACACAAATCCACTGTACACTCACAAAAGCAGAGGAGACACACACACATACGCACGCACACACACACACACACCTTACTCTGTATGGGGCCACTTTGCACTACACTCCTCAACTTCAATATTTCATCTGCACAACAGAGAAGGAGCAGCGGAGAGGAGGAAAGCCCTCCATGAAATAATTAAAGATCCAGCAGGGATGCAGCAGCACAGCAGCCGCCATCCCGTCCTAAGTAATAGATCAAATGAAAGCTGTCCCTTAGATCATTAATAATGAGTGTGGTATGGAGACTGAAGGCATAGGTAGGAGGGGAGTGGGAGGACATAGGGCTGGTACAGGTTGGGAGAGGGAAGCAAGCATTGAGGAAGCACAGGTTTTTATTTTGTGTGTGAGCGTATGTGTGTGTGTGTATGGATGGGTATGTTAGGAGTGGGGTTTGTTAGGGGCGGGTGGGAGTGGGGGGTGGTTTGAATAGTAGTCTAGGTCCCTTGACAAAAACCCCAGTGAACCTCATTTGGCAGCCACCACATGAAGCGGCATGGCAAGAGGAGTCATGCATATGATTTGGCACCAAGTATCTGCCAAACTCTAAAGGCCCTCTACAGCAACATTTGTATGCATCCACTGTCAAATAAGCAACATTTTACACAGTGGATGGGCAGGAGAGCGGGAGGTAATAATGCTCCTTTCAATCAGTGAGACCTCAGAGCAACAACCGGATGGAATGATGGTGGATTTTGGGAGAGCTAAGTTTGGCAGGGATAGGTTGCCTACAGTGGTGGTGGTGGTGGTGGTGGGGGGGGGGGATAAAAGAAGGAAGAGGAGCCTAGGGGAAGACTGGAAAAGGAGAGGATGGTGGAAAAGGGGGTGGAAGTGGTGAGAGTGATGGGAGATGTCACGTATGTTGCCATCTGTGGGCTCAAGTCCCTCCAGATTCCTCTTGCTTCATACTCTTCTCACCTCCAAATACAGCACGTAGCATTCCACAAGCAGCTTCAAATGGCATCTAACGTCTCTGCTGAATATTCAGCCACTCCATATCATCTGGCACGCTTGGTTTTATGTTACACCAAATCAAAAAGCGATTCAAAAAAAAAAAAAATGCTGCTGAAACAAAATTCAAAATGATGTTTACGAGGGAACTGAAATCAGACTGTGATTGCGTGTTCAAGTAAGCTCACATCTGAAAGATATTTAAACATTTAAGAGTAAGTATTTCAGCCCTCTCTTGTTTCTTTGACCCCAAATTTCTTCAGTCACTCATCCTAACATAACGTACCCTTCACACACTTCCATTATTGCGCACACAAACAGACCATATGCATGCACACCATCAAAACTTCTCTCTGTACACAGCGGGTGGTGGCAGACACCCCAGCACCGTTCCCTGTGACTGACGGGCGGTGGGATGTAAAAACACGAAGGGTGTAGGAGTCGAACTGATCGCTGGTGAAATGCTTCTCAAAAACATACCGAAAAAACTCAGAATGAGGTAGAAAAGACGAAAGCAAAGCAGAGACAGGGGGGTTACTTTGTTTGGGGGGGGGGGGGTGAAAATATCCCATCAAAAAACAGATGTATAATTCAACAGCTTTTCATCATCATGCTCTCCCTTTGTCATGTTGCTTATTTGCAGGGGCAAAGACTGCATGTCTGTCGATAGGTGCAGATATTAGGCACAGCAGGCTGTGTATTCATAATGCCATTATATATTCAGGTTGTGCTTATTTTCTGATCTTTTCAGAGGATAGGTTCAGCATAGTTGGTGATGATCGCATGAAACCTCACCAGTTTTGCCTGGCGGCTGTTGGGGAGGCTTCACCAGGAACGGTTAAATATTTAAACACTGCTGTGAGATCTCATTAAAAACGACACATCAGCCCCCATAAGGCCCCTACAGCACTCCCTCACACACTCCCAAAAACCCAGTTAGAACTCGGTGGAGTGTGACAAAACAGTTATTGTCTATTTACTGTGGAGAACTTGTGATAAATCATCGTATCCTGTCAAATAAGGCAGCTGGCAGATGTGTTGACGAGTGGTGAGTCGGGGAAGAAAATGATTGAGACTCAGTTCTGTTTGACAGCTGCAGACAAGCAGAAATATACCAAAACAAAATAACATGACAACTAGACCAGACTAATATTTCCATAACACACATTTGAAAACAAGACAGAGAACAAACTTTGGCTCTCTCGAGTCTTCTTGCCTTCTCACAAAATCTGGGCAATTAATTCCAACACTGTTGTTTGGGGCTTCCCTATTTTTAGCCAGGGTGCCCTCTCAAAGAAATAGATTTCCGGTGGCAAACTTGGACTGGTCCTTGCTCCCCCCCCCTCCTTCTGAACATACAAACACCGTCCTTCTTCCCCAGAGGAATAAATGAAAGGTAGCACTGCCAAGTTCTACGCAGCTTTGTATGTGCATCTCTTTTTACACATGAAAATGGTTTATTTTTGTTCTAGTTCCATTAATGTTTAGGCATGTCTTCCGCTTCGTCGGGCATCAGCAGACAGCAGAGAAGCTGCTTGCTTGACAGACAAGTGGATGACTAACTCTCGAAATACCTAAACTGACTGGCTGTCTCGCTCCCTTCCTCCACGTCTCTGGTCTTACTTTTTGATTCAGTCTCTCATGAGGCATGCAGGTGTATTTTTTTCTTTCTTACTTTTTTTTTTTTTTTTTGTGGTCCCCACCACAGAAATAATGGCTGGGTCAAAACAGACCAAGCTCTCACATTGCAAGAAGATATTTAAACTCCCGGTACTACACATAAATAAAAGTCGATCTACATGATCCTGGATTCTTGTAACAGTATATGGGGAGTCACTGGTCTTTGATGAACACCACTACAGACGGATCCACGGCGGTTGGGGGGAAGTTGCACTTGCAGAGAAGTGAGGAATTACAAATGCACAGACTGACAAAGAAAGTCAGAATAATTCTAAAGAATATGAATCATTAAGCAGAGCAAATGCGTGCTAATTTTCAATGGGAAAACTGCAAAAGCACGCCGCGTCGTGCAATTTTACATAGCGATTTGCTTTTAAATGATTATGGTGTTAAGTCGGTGTATGAAATGCTTGCTTAAGTTAAAGTATATTTTCTTAAATGAGATGACCGGGGATTTTGGTGAGGCTTACGTTTCAACCTGTGCTGTTGTCACAGACTGCAGCGTGAGAAGTAAAGGATTGTAAATAAGGCCTTTGGGGTGAGAAAGCACATAGTGATAAAAAGAGAGAGAGAGCGAAAAAGCAGGGAGAGAGGCAGAGACACAAATAAGAGAAACATACCACTAGATCCCAGTTCCTATCCTGACTAAGCCATCTGAATCCCCCCTACACCCATTTAGCTTGCTCACTCTCTGGTTCTCCTGCGTGAGAGAGTGTGCGTTTGCCTACTTTACAGTCTTCTCACTTCAGCATGGAAAATATTGAGTTTATAGCTCTCATCTCCATAATCAACACCACATACCTAGCAGCCAGCTGAAGGGACAGTGAGCTAACAGGAAAAAGGGATTTACGCTGGATTCACCTCCCAACTCTTCCCACAACTCAATCCTTCTGACTTCTAAACAGAGTTTAATGAGCTGTCCTCAGGGGATGGTTTAACAGGAGACATGATTTTATGAATCTCAGACCTACTCACTTTTAAAGCTGTCCATTGATGAAAGGAAAACTTTAACAGGTAAGGTCTGAAGTCAACCATATGCCCAACAAGGTATGGAGAAAGGACACTGTGATGAAAGAGCCATGGCCTGATCCAGCTTTGTGTTTTCTATAACTTAATTAGCAGACGTTTAGCGACACAATATAAAGTGAATTCCTCATGCCTGAGATTAAATATGTGCCATACAAGAAAATCCAAGAAATATCTCCACTCAGGTAAAACACACTAAAAAGAAGTAAGCTTAAAAAAAAAAAGAAAAAAAAAAGGTAAAAAAAGAAACTTTTGCCTTCCTAACTACCTTTACAGAGCCAAGTGATGATGTAGCTGGCTAAAACCCGGCTGGAGCAGTTATCCATCTCGCCCTGTGCTGCCAGCTGTCAGAGTACACAGCTCCAGCTAGCCGCTGGTGGCAGGTGTAATCAATATAGACTCCACAGAGAGTTGCACTACCAGAGGCCAGTCTCTACTCTCTAACCCATCTCTGTCTCTCCAGGGGAAACAGTAGGCAGGCGGGCAGGGAGAGTACGTTTGATGTCTCCTGCGGGCCAAGATGGAGCAGCTTCAGCTCTGTTGCAGGGAGATGATTAATCCCGCCTATTCGGTGTAGCATCATGTTTGAGTTAAAGTAGCCAGTTTTTATCTGACTGAGGTGGGTATTGTGCTCCTGCAAGAAGTTGTCTTGCTAGAGATACAGTGTACTGCTCATAAATACAACTGCTATCCCTCAGTGTCATTAGTAATAATGATAATAATAATAATGTATAGTTACAACACTATACACTGTTTAAAATTCACTATACTGTTAATCTGTGGAGGAGTTTTGACTGATATATCGACACTCATTTGACACACACACAAACACATGCGCGTGCATACACAGCAGTGCACCCAAAGGTATTCACTTCTCCATCTAATTTAAAGCATTCTCACCACACAGCAATGCCAAAGAATAAACAGTGAATATTAAATGATCTTTCATTTTAATGACTTGTTGTTGTCTGTAAAAAAAAAAAAAAAAATCATTTTCTGAAAGGTTTCCAGGGGATCCGTGGAGGAGTCAGGGTAATTTAAAATTGTGTAGGTCTAGCCTGAAGGGAAAAAAAATCTTGTCTTTGCATGTGCTGTGCATTTTTGTTTATTCTGCATCTTCTACTCCGTTTGCACATATAGGTACATTTAGAGAAATGAAATATTTGAGCAAGAGAGCTGGGATTTCTCCCCCAATTCTGATGTCTCCAAGGCTTTTCTTCTGTAATTACTGAACTCTTGGCTTTGCTGTTTAGCTGTTAACTTAGTTTTGTTTGGTTTAGAATTGTATGTGTATTTAACATCTAGAGTATGGCATCAATTGCAGGAGTTTTAAAGTTGTCAGCTTCAAAGTGTGCTTAAAGCACATCAAGCTTTTGCCCAACTGCGTTAGATCAAAAAACAATTAAATCATCTTCACACTCGAGGCAAATGTTAAATTTTATAACCGCCTGACAAAGACTGACCTCTGGGTTACCCTGGAGGAAATCTAGCAACAAAAGACAGAGATACTATTACAAGGGTTAGATCTATCTTACAGATGCGTGCGCTGAACTCCACAGGCGCACACAGGCACTCTAACATCAACAAAGGCACACATTCATAACATGGGAGGAAATCTTTGTGACAGCTAGACTGGTTGAAATAGAAAACAGTATAAAACAAAGCAGCCTAAAGTACTGTGACACATAGGTGTAAGTAATATAAGATCGTCACGCCTACGCTAAAGTAAATAATGGATATTTAACAACAACAGAGAAATGCATGTGTAATATTTCTCCATCTTGGCGCAGATAATATTCACAGTTTTCATTTGAGACGTTTCTGGTTACTTTCTGTTAAACTTCATAGAAGGATCAAAAACAAGATTCAGTGCTCAATTTGGTGCTAAAAGAGAGAGAAAGAAAGTGAAATCTTACAGTAAAGAATATTTAGCAAGTTGTTACTATGTTGCAGCCTTTTAAGGAAGTTAATGAATGAAGAACTTTTTAAGCTGGAGAGAGGGAATACTTCATAGGCCATAATTTCATTATGCCATTATCACTTAAGCTCTGAAGTTGGGAAAATCTGATCATCTGCATCCACAGAAATCTGAGAAGGAGGTGTGTTCCTCTCCTACAAAGACCACCTTAGCTCTGTGTCTATGTCAGTGCAAATAGTCTTTCTATCACTTTAAATCTTACATCTTACACCCTCCTTCCTTTTTCACTCTGACCTCGATTTTCTGCCCTCCTAAACGACTGATCTTTTCCCCTGACCTCAAACTAGTGAGACTGCTCTGTGAATGATGGATCGGTGCAACATGGAGGCCCATTTAAAGTTAGCTCCTCTACTTTATAGTATGTCTGATGCAATCACGTGCCGGGCCTTGCAGTATGCCAGTGTGTCAACTGCACGCTTGCAACAAAACTCACTGTTTTTGGGTTTATTTAATATTCACACAGTATTCGTAGCCTGTTATACAGCTTTGAGAAGACCATCATTTCGATATACTTCAAGTGGAATGTGTTGTTGCAGCCTGTAGCATAATCCTATGCTTGATGTCTCTTATTACTTCTCACAATTGTGTGAAAGCAGAGAGGCAGGGATCACACCTGTTCACATGCCATAAAAAGGCTTACTGGAGGGTTGTTCCTGACTCTAATGTTTATACCATCCTCTACATTGTTCCCACAGGCCACTAAAGACACAGTGGATTATTTAATAGTGCTGTATACTGATGGTAGGCTACAGTTTCACTGCCGCTTTATTATCTAAATCTGGGAAAGCTATCTTTCAATTGAAAATATGGAGAATGCATGAGAAAGAGGCATCATTCACTGCTGTGCGTTAAACACATCGCAAACTCTGTACTCCGCGGTGAGGTGTACACAAGTCAAGGTGCAAGACAACCCCCCTGTACACATTAAATCTAGGTTTGCAGATAAATTGGCCAGAGCATGGCCGGAGATTGCTTTGATTTATGGTGTAATTACACAGGTTTGTTGCGGCATTGGCATACTGGGCTGTCTGTGCTTCAGTTCTTGTGCATGGTTAATAACAATGGAGCTGTCCGGTCTCAGAGGCAAGAAGACAAGTCTGATGTTACCGGTAGTATGATGTGTGCGGTGGCATATCTCATGTAGCAACCACAAGTCATATAGAGGCATGTTATATTACACTGCAGTCTCCAGTATGTCTGCGCATCCTGGCTCAGAGAGTAATCAGATAAGATAATGTAGTCAAGAGAGAGGGAGAGAGAGTGAGAGAGAAAGAAAGAGCAATAACTATAACACCCCCTGTCAGGATGGGAGTGCATCCCTGGGAGGGAGAATCTATCACTCTCAGCGCTCACATACACAGTCACGCCTCATGCACACACTTACACCCACACCCACGCATAAAGTTGAGCAGAAAAGACAGGACTGTGAGCACTGGCCGTAGACAAGGGAGGATGTTTATAAAGCTGCCAGGCTCAGTGCATCTTTCAGGTTGCATTATGTGTGCTATCCTAATTGGTGGTGGTGGAGGCAGAGGTGGGCCTCATTGGAGGTTCAACCAGAGGCTACAAGTCTCATACCATCTCAGCAGCTCGTATTTCACTCTATTCAGTGCTCTAAGAGGGTCACACAGACATACATTCACACATTCAAAAAGTATGTTGTGAGTGTGTGTACTTGGCTACGTGGGTACTTGTCCCTAAAAACTTAGAAACATGGTGTCTAACCAGAAACTTAGTGTGGATGGCATTACCTTAGCCTCCAGTAACACTGTGAGGAACCTTTTGACCTTTTGACTCATTTTGACCAGGATCTGCCCTTCAATGTGCATACTGAACAAATATGTAGGACTGCTTTCTTGCATTTGCGCAATATTTCTGAAATTAGAAACATCCTGTCTCAGAGTGATGCTGAAAAACTAGTTCATGCATTTATTCCTTCTAGGCTGGACTATTGTAATTTTATATAATCAGCTTGTCCTAAAAGTTCAGTTGATCCAAAATGCTGCATCTAGAGTACTGACAGGGACTAGAAAGACACATTTCTCCCATATTGACTTCTCTTCATTGGCTTCCTGTTAAATCCAGAATCAAATTTAAATGCTTCTCCTCACATTGAAGGTCTTGAACAATCAGACCCCATCTTATCTTAAAGACCTTATAATACCACATCACCCCAATAGAGCACTGCACTCTCAGACTGCTGGTTTACTTGTGGTTCCTAGGATACTTCAACCTTCAACCTCCCATTCTACTAGAGTAGAATGGGAGGCAGAGCCTTTAGCTATCAGGCCCTCTTCTGTGGAACCAGCTCCTAGTTAGGATTCGGGAGACCGACATCCTCTCTACATTAAAGATTAGGCTTAAAACTTTTTTTTTTAAAATACAGCTGGATCAGGTGTCCCTGAACCATCCCTTAGTTGTGCTGCAATAGGCCTAGACTGCTGGGGGGCTTTCCATGAACCAGTGATTGTTTCTCATTCACTAACCTGTTTTCACTCTCTCTGTGTTTATACACCACTCTGCATTTTAATCATTATTAATCTCCGGCACTCTTCCACAGCATGTCTTTTATGATGTCTCCCTCCTCTCATTCCCAACCAGATGGCTGCCCCTCCCTGAGCCTGGCTCTGCTGGAGTTTTTTCTTTTTTCCTGTTAAAAGGGAGTTTTCCCTTCCCACTGTCACCAGGTGTTTGCTCATAGGGGGTTGTCCGATTGTTGGGGTCATCACTGTATTATCGTACGGTCTTTACCTTTACAATATAAAAAGCCTTGAGGCAACTATTGTTGTGATTTGGTTCTATACAAATAACACAGAATTGAAATGAATTGAACTTCGACACACTGAAATTAATAAAGAAAAGTGTTCTCTCTATATAATTGTTTTGCGTGGATAAATATGCCCAACATCATAGTCCCACCAAAATATACAAGTATGTTTTTACAGATGTACAGTTCATTTGCTTTAATTTTTAACTCCCAGATTCATTCAACTGCAGGCACTCCAATGATCTATTGCAAGTGAGACAATTCCTTTTTAATTGTGTTCTTTAATCACTGTTCTTTAGTTTAGTAAAATTTATAATGAAAGAACAAAAAGGTCAACATGAAATATTATGATTTTGATTATGTAGCATACTTGAAAAACGTATTCTTAAACCCTCACTATGTTTTGCATTCAATTTGCTGTTAGTAATTGTTAAAATTACCCATACTTGGCTGTTGAAATTCTCTACTGAATTCTCTTGTATGCTGGCTACACACAGGATAATAGACTGCTATTATTAGCTGAAAAAAAAAAAAATCTCAGAAGGCACATTCAAAGCAAAAGCGGTTTGAGTGATGCACTTATGTGTGATACTTTTTGAGTCATATTATGCAATTATATTAATTGTGACTAGAAATATATTAATTTATTATCCCAGATGAGGGGAAAAAATACAGTTTTCTGACTTAATTACAACATACTTAATCACTGTTGTCCAAAATATAAACATTGATTTGATTTGATTAATAAAATGATGATGTTTTATTCTAGTTGCCTCTTATACGAAATCATAATTGCTTATGATTGAACACAGTAGTGGTGTATAAACACATAGAAAGTGAAAATAGGTGAGTGAAGAAGAAAGTAAGTCTTCATGAGAAGCCCCCCCAACAGTCTACGCCTATTGTAGCATAACTAAGGGATGGCTCAAGGTCACCTGATCCTTTCAAGACACTCAAGGTCAGAGTAAAAATAAATGAATATAGAACAACAAATAGAGGCAGGAAAACAGTAACATAGGAACAATAAAACAGAGTAAAACAAGCAATACAGTATTTGTTAAAAAGAGTGTAATTAAATACCTAAAAACCATCATAGTTAGATTCGGAATGCTTGTTTAAACAGGTGAGTTTTTAGACGGGATTTAAAGAGTCATAGACCGTCTATGTCCTTCAAGGACTGCGGGAGTGAGTTCCAGAGACGAGAGGCTGTGTAACAGAACGGTCTGGACCCCACTGTAGGTAGACAGAAAGGAGGTGTAGTGAGAAGCATGAAAGAAGAGGAACGTGTACTTGAGGGAGTGTAAAAGTGAATAAGAACAGTAATGTATGGTGTGCAAAGTTATGAAGAGATTTGCAGGTGAGTAGGAGAATCTTGTATTCAATACGATGGTTGGGAGCCAGTGGAGTTCCTGAAGGATGAGGGTGATGTGTTGAGTGGAGAGGGTTTGGATTATGATGCGGGCAGTGGAATTCTGGACCATTTGAAATTTATGGAGGAGTTTGAGTGGTAAACTGGAAAGAAGTGATGTGAGAAGTGACCAGGGCAAGAACAAAGATGACAGTGCCGACGGTGTGTGAGGGATGGATGAAGGTGGTTGATGTTGCATAGATGGAAATATGCAGGCCGAGGAAGGTTATTGACGTGGGAGAGTGTGATATCCAGGATGACACCGGTGGTTGGCATTTTTGCCTCACAGCAAGAAGGCCCTGGGTTTGAATCCCCCCCTGGGATCTTTCTGTGTATGGAGTTTGCGTGGATTGGGCAAATGAGAGAAATAGATGTCCTCTGAGTCAGAAGCCCACTTACAGCAGACAGACCTCACATACTGTATTGGGCTTTTATTCTGGCTGCATCTTTCACTGTCTCAGCTACACTTCCCAAGGATAAAGTTTGCATCAAATATAGTACCTCTCCTCTGCCCCCCTCCAATGCCTTCTCCATTCACTCTACCAGCAAGGACTTTGCTCCAGTGCAAAGTGGCGAGCTCTGTCTGATCACTGGGCTGAGCAGATCCCACTGCAACAGACTTGAGGGGCTCGACTGTGTGATTAAGCAAGCCTCGGTTCCACCAGAGGGCCACCGGAGCAGATGTTCTCATTAAAAATGCAGGCTCTGTGAGCGAAGAAGATTGCCTTGTTCCAGGCAAAACCTGGCCGGAGGTTGAAAGCTCTCATTTCTCTCACTTGTAAGGCCAGCCAAGTTTCAATGCCTCTACACCCTTTAAACAATGTGGCAACCACAAAAAATGAATTATTCCAACAGAATCATGCAATCTTGGGTTATTCTACTTACTCCACTGGTAAAAGGAAAATGGATTGCTTGAGCTGTGTGTTATAATTAAGCATGTGGTTTTCCACTTTCTCTGGCTTCCTCCTTTCTATTTTGCAGTGTTTATAAAATGTAATAAGCTGGCTTACTGGTGTATCATTTGGTGACTGAAGTAAACATTTCTACCTCGAAAAGGGATGATGACTATTATGAACACTCAGGGTTTCAGGGCTTAAGAACAAGGTGCCGATGACAGCTTGGGATATTCCATCTTTTTCTGGCTGGCACCCAGATGAAGCCTGCAACAATTAACATAAAACTACAGTGCACTAAAAAGTGATGCAGCGTTCCAGAGGGTACAACTAAACCTACAGTACACAGCTGCTTAATAGAATCAGAGATATCTATCAAAAGCTTGTGTAAACCCTCAGTGAGACAGCAGCGGTCTAAAAATCTTTGTTGAACCCTAAGGATAATCCCTGGGCATTAAATATTGTCAACACAGACAGAGTTTGGTCTATAAAGCTAAAGTTGTTGGAAAGTTAAAAGGGGATTTGTGTGATCTTCTGGTTTTCATCAAACAACCAACAGTGGGCTAGAGTTTGATGGCGGGGTTGCACGAGCAAGTCGTGGAATAGAGTGCATGTGTACTTGTGCAGATGCATACAGGCACATGGCAGTATGGAGTGTATGTGGGAGGAAAGGTTGCTGATGGATTATAGCCCTCACCTTTGGGGCTGAACCCATTACTGCCCTTCCCCTCACCCTCCCTCCAGCTTGCTCACCACTTCTAATTCCTCTGTTCTACTGCCTCCTTCTTCTTTTCTCTTCTACAGTGCAACACGTGCGCGCGCGCACACACACACACACACACACACACACACACACACACACACACACACACACACACACACACACACA
>JAVDPK010001227.1:191519-223119 GCA_034780415.1 Cichlasoma orientale
TTTGTCTTTGTTAGGTCTTCCAGGGCCTGGCATAGTTCCACCTTAGTCAGGTTTAGTTGTTACTGTTAGAGCGTCCAGTATTTATTTTTTTTTTAAAGGGATTTTCAGGATTTTGGTCAGGAGCAGTGTCGAACGCGACTTACTACCACGCGGTCATACCCGGAAGCCTGGATTTGTTTACTTAAGATTACATAGAAAAACAAACAAAAACAACAGGTTATTTCCTTATGTGTTTTGTGGTCTTACAGTCAGTGCGGCATAACAACACTTTGAAACATTGTGTTGCACTGAGTAGACAGTATGCACAGTAAAGTTATGTGCTATTATTATAAGTTGTCATAAGTCCATCAAATATTGCCTTTCTGTCAGATGCCACTGATGTTGCAGACACACAAAGTTTCTTTTGGCATCTTAACAAACCTTCATTGGCGATGACGTAAGTCACATGTTTGTCAGCCAGAAGACGGTGGTTTCACAAGTGTTGAGGTCATTCCTCAAAAAAGTAATGTATTGCACATTACTCATTTTTTTTCTTAAAAGTAATGCATTACGTTAGTTAATAACTCCCTGGCGAAACTAATTAATTGCACTACTTGTTACATTGCATTGCTACCAAGTAACATGTCCTGAAATGCACTGTCACATAATTACCAGTTAATAATATAAATCTTAGGCTACAGTCCCGCACACTGGCACAAATCCCTGTCCTAACGAGGCTACAGATATGACCTTTTAGTGTTATAGTGTGAACACAAAGCCAACAACACAAAGCAAAGTATAAAACCAGTTCAGAGAGATGTCAAAGCGATCGCCACGGCGATTCTACAGTAGAATTGTGCACAGGTAGAAATGGGGGCCGCAGTGCTACAAGCCCGAGTGCTCATCCCTGCCTTTGTTACCTGCTGAAGGTCAGGCTCTGGTTGCACTTCACCATCGTGCACTTGTTTTTTCAGGCAATAAAAAGAAAAGTCAAATGGTAAATGGACAAGTTCTTATATAACACTTTTCTTCTCTAAATGAGCACTCAAAGCGCTTTATATAACATGTTTGCATTCACACACACTTTCATGCAAGCACTTTTTTCTACATCTAAGTGCTTTCGATCAAACATTCGCACTCCGATGAATACGTCGGAAGCAACTCGGAGTTCAATATCTTGCTCAAGGATACCTGAGCAGACTGGAGCAGCCAGGGATTAAACCACCAACCTTCTAATTAGTAGATGACCTGCTCGACCTCCTGAGCCACAGCCGCCCCAAAGTAATGTCCATGTCACTCGTCAAAAGTTGTAGATGCTCCACCATTTTATTACTTTGTAACCTGTTACACCCTCTGCTTTTCACACATTAATTTATATAGGTACAGTTAACTTTTGATCCATTCACCTGGTTAGGTAAATAACAAAGTAGCTGGTTAGGTTTAGGCACTTAAACCTACATTACTTTTAGGAAAATAAATAACATAGTATGCCTTAAAATGTGGCCCTTAAAAAAAATTAACCCTGAATGTTGAATTGATTTAGCCAGTGCATTTAAATGTGACAGTATGAGGTCCCTTTAGAAGTATGTATATGAGTTGGGAGTGACACCCCTCTCACTACTGCCTAAACCAAAACAGCACTGCTGACACCTGCAGAATGAGAACAGGCTAATAGAGATATTTCAAAATGGTCACTCTTAATATCTGCACTATTCAGGGGCTTGTTAAAAAAAAATGTAAGTCCTATGTAGGTACACTGGTGGGAAGTTCTGCTCCCACCATGTATATAGAATATGTTTGGTATGTTGGACCACTCTGCAGTCAGCATTGATCGACCCTCCCGGACACTCGATGCAGCATGACCCCTCCAGCAACTAACCGGTAATTGATCCTGTAGTACTGTTGTGGATTCCCATGGCACATGGACTCTACATGTATGAGTGTGGGTCTGGCTCCTACATTTGTCTTTAACTAGGCTTCTAGCAGCACGCCCCATGTTGCTAACCTTTCCACTGCATTTGCAATGTATCCAAAGGCCATAGTGATGTGCATTGTACTAACCCCATACTTACATGCATCCATTTTCACCCTTCTCTCCGTTGCACCATGCTCTTTGCTTATTTATTTATTTTTTTTCTATACAGTCCACAGCACTTATCTAATGCCTGATGAATTCTCTTTCCTTTCAGTTAGGCTATCATGCTAGTTTTGCCTACTGATCAAATAGCCTACTGATTTTATGTTGATGAAAGTAAATCACAGCTCCTCAAACTTCTTTCAATCCTCTGCCACGCTCGATTGTGTTGCCATTTTGAGCGACTCACTCACCATAAAAGAGCCCATTTCACTTCCATCCAGTCTGAGACAGAAACAGAAAAGAGGGGTGTGCCAAGTGAAAGCCTCAGTCTTGCTTTTGGTGGAAGATTAGCAGCTGCCAGGAAGCTTTCAGACCACAAAATAAGAAAAGAAAAAAGAAAACACACACACACACGATAAATACATACACAAATAGCCAAATCCACACACCATCACGCACATAATTCCACACCAGTGCAAACACACGTGTGTATGCTTAGAATCAGACAGTCACTCACACACGTGCACACAAACACACGTACACACATACACACACACGCAAAGAAACTTCAATCAGAGCTTCGTCAAAGCACTTGCAGTTTCTTTTAGCCTCTGTAGTATCTGCAATTCAAAGTGCTGTGGGTTTTGCTTCTGCCAAATTACAAGCTCCATTTGCCAGCCTAATTAACGGTTCATAGCATTCAGTGAAATTTATTGCCACAGCCCGGGCGCATGCCAAACCAAACAGGACAGACCTCACAGATAACCATAAGCTTGGCCGTGGAACCTGACACCTTGAAAAAACAAACTTGTTACAGGGAGTCTGTTTATATACTCCTATTTCCCTCTGTTCACTCTCTCTGCCTCTTCTCGCTCCACTGTCTCGGCTGACAGTTACTTGACTGTTTCACTTCATGGTCTCTGTGGTGATGGTTGTTAAGAGGGAAAATTCAGGCACACAACCTATTTCTTTTGACCGCAATTCATTGTATGTTTGTCAGTGGGCGCCCTTGTGGTCAATACTGTTTAGATACACCGCTGAAATGTGAATCCAGAGCAGAGGACACTACAGGACAAGACAAGGCATGAATTTCAATCTTACTTCCAGAAATCACCCAAACAATCTTCTCAGTTTCTTGTGAAGCTTTAATGTAAACTGAAAGAACTTGGGAGAAAACTAAGACTTATGTATTGTGACAGAAACACTTTAAAACACTTTAAAACACAGAAAATGGAAACAGTGGAGGTTCCAATCCAAGCAGTACAAATTGTTTTCTGAGACAATGTTTCCCTAATGCCTTCACTGTTGTGAAGGAAGCAGTGGTGGAATGAAGCAATCATTCAGGCTGCATCCCAGGACACTCTGATCATGCAAACCATATGAATAAAAATTTTGTAGGCTAATAACCCTACTTATTAATATAAGAACAACACGTATAATCTTGCATCTTAATGGACCATCGAGTTGATCATTCAAACACTGAAGTAATATTACAGTATGCTATGACAATGGGTACACCCTCAAGAAACTCAGCAATCATAGCACTAAAACAAAATGCACAAGTTAGACACACAAAAGAATGATTCTCTTTGAAAAGAGAATTAGATATAGAGCAAGCATAGCCATATTAAAAGTAAAAAAAAAACAAAAACTTGATACACTCACTGAAACTGAATATACATGCATAGTAAGTGAATAATACAAAATACAAAATACAAAATGCCAAACCTTAACCCTACGTCTTTTTCAAATAAGTTACAGATTTCAACCAGCAAAAATGCTATGCATCCATTCATGCATCCATTTTCTTCAGCTTATCCAAATGACTGTACTCTTCACCCTATCTCTAAGGGAGGGGCCAGCCACCCTTCGGCATAAGCTCATTTTCACCCTTGTATCTGTGATCTTGTTCTTTTGGTTACTACCCAAAGCCCATGACCATAGGTGAGTAGATTGTGACGTAGATTAGCTGGTAAACTGACATTGCTTTTATGCTCTGCTCTCTCTTCACCGCGATGGACAAGTGTAGCATCCGCATTACTGCAGCCACAGCCCTTAATCCGACTGTCAATCTCCCACTGCCCTCTCTCCTCACTTGCTAACAAGTCCCTGAGATACTTAATCGCCTCCACTTGGGGCAGCAATTCATCCTCGACCTAGAGTGGGCACTCCACCCTTTTCCAGCTGAGGACCATGGCCTCAGACTTAGAGGTGCTAATTCTCATACCTGTCGCTTCCTACTCGGCTGCGAATTACTCCAGTGTGAGCTGGAAGCCACCGCCTGTTGAAGCCAACACGACCACATCATCTGCAAAAAGCAGAGATGAGATTCTGAGGCCACCAAGGCAGAAGCCTTCTGCCACTTGGCCACTGACATAGAGCGCAAGGCAGGGTACACCCTGTGCAGGACGCCAGCCTGTCGCAAGGCTAACACAGAGAGACAGACAACCACACACACTTACATTCCTGCTCTCATTCACACCTATGGGCAATTTAGTGTGGCCAGTTAACCTAACACCAGTAAGTGCATGTCTTTGGACTGTGCGAGGAAACCGGATTACCCGGGGAATACTCTGGATTGTCTCAGGGGCATCTCTGCACAACCTGCACCTGGTGTGGTAGACCCCAGCCTCTATCGATCTTGTGCTTGGAGCTTGTTCCTGTGCTGCCATGATTAGTGTCTCTGTGCTATCTTTCAGTCCAGCTTTGTCCAGCCATTGGTAGGATTTTATGATATCAGCCACTTCTTCTACAGTATCTGCTGGTGGTACATGCCGTGCAGGGGCCTATCCTTCCTTCCACGATGGTCCCTGTTCTCCCCTGAGAGTCAAGTCCTTATGTATATACTGTATATATAGTAACAACTTATCCATCCCTTATTTATTTCATAATTTATTATTTTGTCTGTCATGTTTTTAAGCCATGTTTTTTAGTAATATCACTTAATCATTTCACTGTCAAGTTCCGCTGGTGCAGGCAAAGCAGAGGACCCCAACGCAGGACTCAGAGGCAGAGCTAAACTTAAGCTTGAACTTTATTTATAACATCAAACATAAGTGAGGCTGGTCAGGAGCCAGCAGTACACAAAGGTAAACTTGAACGTAACATGAACGAAGACCATGGCATTGAACAAGAAGCACACAGCAGGGCAGCGACGACACACTAACCACACAGAGACGAGAACACGACAAAGAACAGAAGAAAACTGAGGGCTTAAATACACAAGGTAATTAGGGTAAGTGGAAACAACAGGAAACAACAGGGGAAGCAAATGAAACTAATAACAGGAAGCAAAACTAAACACAAAGGACAAGGAACACGAGACTGTCAAAATTAAACAGGAAGTGAACAACCAACACGCACACTCAGATTAACACATGAAAACCTGACACAGAGGAAATCTACACATAAGCCAAAACAGACACCTACTTAAACACACAGGCTGACAACACCGGGGAAACATAGGGAAACCAGAACTATGCAGAAAACTAAACAAAGGCAAACTAAAATCCTAATATCAAACTACAAACACAACCAGAAATAAAACAAAGCACAGAAATTTACACAAAGAAACTCAAAACACCGGGCCACCAGCCCAGGATCATGACATTCATGCCTCCTCTTGCTATCTGGTCTAGTTCAACTGAGTTAGTCTGTTTCATTTTTCCCTCTACTGAGCCTTCAAACTTTTTCTCTGCATATTTGGTTATCCCACGGACTGAAATTAAGCTGTAAATTACACAGTATAGTTAAAGTTGTATCAGTTAAGGAATCATGTATGCCCCCTGATTACAGTTCTACTGAAATAAATAATACTAAATAATACTCAAATAAAGAACATATTAATCTAAAAGCATAACCTTCATGTTTTAACTTTGTGGTGTTGAATTGTACCTAACAGTTTGTAGCCTGTTAAGCACTCCACAATCATTAGGCTTTTTTTTTTTTTTTAAAAACATCTGACCAGTGGTTACTTTTTTTATTCTACAACTGACCATAACACTGACACTGTAATTTAACTACACTAAGGAACAATTTATGGCACTGAGTATAATTCTAAAAATATGGCACAAGAAAAGCATTCCACAGATTACAACTATGATTAACTCCAACTTAGAGTGTAGCAGTACATGAAGTACCAGAGGTAATAAAGTTAAAATTTACAACAAACATTTGTTTTTAACAGTATGACATACTGAGCAATAATATGGATGTTTGGGTAAGATGTACCTACTTGGTACAGATTGCATTGCTGTTACAGAATAGAGTATGATCATAAAACTGAGCAGCTGATCATAAAATCTGGACATTTCAGGGAAGTGATGACTTCTGCATGACCTAATAAATCTGTTTTGTTTTTAAAATATGCACTCAGTGCACACTATTGTCCCCTTATCGCACTGTGATGTGATATGGACATTATGATTATGAACTTTGATGATGATTAATCGTAAGGCCATACAGTCAAATAAAGTGTCTAATTAAAATGTAACAGTTTTAATGAATTTATATGAATTCAGTTACTTATGTTTAATTCAAAGATGTGCCGTGGCAGTGGTTAGCACTGTCGCTGCAAGAAGATTTTGTGTTTGAACTTTTTGGTTGGCTGAAGCCTTTTAGTGCAAAGCTTACATGTCCTCCAGCCACATCTCACAGCCCATAGACATGCTTTCTAGGGTAAGTGATGATTCTACATTTGCCCATACACATGTGGATTTGGGTGTTATCTCTGTCTCTCTGTGTCAGGCCTGTGAAGGACGGGCATCCTGTCTAGTGTCAGCTAGGACAGACTCCAGCAGCCCTGTGACCCTTAACTTGATAAGCAGTTAGGAAAATAGATGGATGGTAGAATAGTGCTTTAGATCACAGCCTCCATAGTTATTCTGTATCTAAATGTAACAAGAGGGAGACTAACAATGTAACAAATGGTAACTATAGCTGCATATAATTTACCCTCAATCTACAGAGAACAGCACAAGGAAATGACAGGACATGCCCGGGATGAACAGAGGCTACGTACACAGCTTGAAAAAGGTAAGCTTGCTTGTTGGTGAACTGCATGTCTACATGGCCATAACTGGAAGTACAGCCATGCATTTTGCTCCCTGGTCAGCACATCTGTGTAACTTCAGAAATAGGTACACATTACTTGAATAATAACTACTTAATTGAGTCCTCCAGAATGTCCATATTACTGCTCCTTGCAATACATGCCCTGCTGCTCCCCATGAGGAGTCTGAAGGTGCACAGAGGTGCTGAAAGGTAACTGAAGGAGACCTTTGCCATGTGCCATGAGCATCCTGTCAAATTATTGCATGATAAAACTATGATTTTTTTCTGACCAGCCTAGAGGGTGCACTAGAACCTGCACAGTTAAAGCAAACAAATCCTGTGGAACAAAAAAAAAAGGGAAAAAAAAGAACTAACATAACTCTAAAAGAAAATAACCAAAAAGACTGAGAGACTGACATGAGGAAAGAGTAAAAGAATAAAGAAAAGTAAATTCCATGATCGTAGATTAATTTTGGAAGTTGTTGACTCACTTCTCAGGGGAATGGTTTTTGTTGCAAGTAGAATCAGAGTATCAATCAAAGCAAGGTTTAAATGGGGCACAGAGGGATGCACACATTGCTGTTTAAATGATCACTTGCTTGTCAAGGAATTACAATGAGGAGGCTAGCTTCTCAATCTCTAACTAGCTCCTTTTGGAAAATATCAAATATTAAATATTAAAGGCCCAAATTCAAAGAAAACATTAAAACAAACAATGTCAACAATAAAAACACAACAGAAAAGTTCATTTATACAGACTCTTACTGCAATCAGCTTAAAGTGCAGACGTGTCCAACAATCTCTGTTCTGTATTTGTATGATGGAACTATTTTCAGAAAGGATTCCTTCTATTTCTTTAACTATGTTAAGTTTCTAACACCAAAACTGATCCATGCAATACACTCTGTATTGTACAATTGGGCCACGTAAAAATAAGAATTTATAACAGCGCATGTCATATTCTCCTAAGAGGTTGGCCATTAGTAAAAAAGAAACTGGACTGGGTTTAACTTGTCAGACAGCTTCAAAGAAGGCCGTGTGGGCCTCAAGGAAGCCTCCCTGGCTGATGGAGAATTATTGATTGTGTGTTCAGATATCTTGAGGCGCTGGTGTATAACACTGGGATTTAAATTCAGCCCTAATGCTCAGCCCATGCATAATTTATGTAGTTCCCATCAAAAGGTAGTAGCAATGCAAACTAAAGAGGTCTCAAGAAGCTTTTTGTTGAAAGTTTTCACACATCAACAAGCTTAAAGCTCAGTATGATTTTACAGCAATAGGTCAGAAATCCAGGAGAAAAAAACCCCTAAAAACCAAGTGAATGGAGCTGGTCTTGAGTATTGGTGAAGGCTTTTGATCTATGAAGCATACACCATGATTTATCTCTAATATAGAATTTAGATTAAACAATAACACCATCTGTAGATTCCTATCAACTCATTAATGGGACATTTTAAATGTATGGTTTATTGCTTTATGTAGCTAATTTTTCATACATGTATAATGAAACTGATGCAAATGACACAAGCACACTACTGGTGGTCTGTTGTACTATTTTTATGTTCTTTTTCATTCCAGCTTGCATGTAAACCACCATTCATTAGTTGAATAATAATAGGACCATTCAAATATTGATCTGTCTGTCTGTATTGACCTATGCTGCCCCCAGCTATGCTTTATCACATGGTATGGACATTAATTTAGATAGAGAGCCACATTTACTTGTAATTATGAAAGACCGCTGAAAAATGAATATTGCGTATAGTAATATTACAATCATAAAACCCTTCAGCTTTTTCAAAGAAGCTGTCAGTTATGTAGAAGGTCCTGCTCTATTCAGTCTCTAATGACTCTCAAAAATGTCTCAACATACAGTTCAGCAAGTAAACTGTTTCAAACAACTCTTTTTGTGAATTTGTCATCCAGCCTTGTATAATCACTGGAGCCTGACAGATATAGGATTTTCAAGGTCGATACTGATACCGATATTTTGTGATTTATCAGCCGATTGTGTACGTGTAGTTATTTATGAGTGCTTAATGAGATAATATGATGATGCAGTTTAAAAATAATCTTATTTTGTTGTCTCAACAAGTTGTGGATTACTTGTTTAAGTTTTGCCCAGCTCTGCTTGGATCAGCTCCAAACACGTTACCAACAGGGAAATTGCAGAGTGCCCTCTGATGGACAATCTATGCAACATCAGCACTCACAAAATGTTTTAGGGTGTCTGCCCCCATCTCTTCTTTACGTTTACGTTTTTCATTTATCGGCAGTTACAAATGCCGATACGGATATATTGGCAAATAGCTAATATCAGTCATTATATGGGCCTTGCCAATATATAGGTTGTGTTCCAATAATTTCTTCCCACGTTGGGCAGTGGGGTCATCGTATCAAATGATTTTAATATTAATTGCCAAAAATGAAAAATGTAGAATTTTTCCAGTTATTTCAAGGTGCCACAAAAGTTATGGGAACTTTTACAAAAACGAATTTCTGATCCTGAAATTTCTGATAATACAGACATAATGTGGCAAAAAACAACAAAAAAACAAAAACAAAAAAAAAAAACAATTAAATATAGGCAAAACATTTTTTTGGTTAGCACAGCTGAGTGTAATCTTACCTAATCAAATGCACTAACTGGATGAAACTTGACTGTCTCTTTCAGGACTTTTGGCAGGCCACAAAAAACATTTTCACTCTGCAGGAAGGAGGTTACTTAGAAATGGTAGTGTTTATTATAAATATTTTTTCATATAATTTCAAAATCAACAAATAAGCAATTTTTCAAAATTTTTGCATGCAACTATAATCATATCATGTATCTGAGGTAAGTAAGTAGAGACTGTGAGGCAACAGACAACAAAGCTGCAAACACACACATGCTCTGCTCATAACAGGTGGTGTAACATGGCAAGAGTTTAACTATTTTTTTTCTTTTTCCTTTATTTATACACATTGCTCATTATGCCCTCATCTGTGTCTGGCACAGTGGGACACTGAGTTTTGACAGTGCCCGTCCTCATTACTGGCAGGCGAGCACCAGAAAGATGAGATGCATTCTGACACCCGGGGCTGATTCTCACCTCCATTAACACCAGCAGGGGGTCACCGTGATCTGATTACAGGAGGGGATGAATCAGGGAAGGAAACATAGAGGAACAAGAGGGGAGGGAAGGGAGCAGTGAAAGAATGAGGGGGTGGGAGGGTATGTAGGTGATAAAGGAACAGAGAGAAGACAGAAAAGGGGAGAGAACAGCTCTAAGATGATGAAAGGGGGTGGTTGGAGATGGTGATGGTGATGGTGGCGATGGGGTGGGGGTTGATGACTGCACCACTTGTCTGGAGTGCATAAGCCAGCAGCTGCGGGGCCTAATGATGGAGGTCATTGGCACATAGCTCGGTAAGGGCGACTGGCTGTGATCAATACCACCTGATGAGGTGTCTGAGTTCTCTCTGATGTGCATCAAAATGGAATATGTTTTTCCTCCTCATTTAATCGATGGGAAGAGTGTGAAACTAATTGGGCAAAACTGCAGGGGCATTTATTGATTAATCAAGCAGAAAAACGAGGGGAGCATATCAGGAGCCAGGGCCTCGATATGTGAGGGCAACGACATGGTGTTTTGATTGGTGAAATGAATCGATATCTTGAAATCATTGGCTGGGGCATAAAAGTCAGAGGAGCATGAAATATTTAAAGGCGTCATGGCAACAGCACCTGCAGATCTACAGAAGGCTGGATAAAAACAGACTGGCATCAATTTTAAATGCCAGACAGTCACATAGTGAAAATCACATGTGTGGATGATAGGATCTTCCTTTTCCCATTGCTCTCATGTATACAACCTTTTTAATACACATCAAATGCGATGCGCTTTAGTGTAGAGTGTGCTGCAAAGATATCTGCATCTTTTCTTCTCCATGGTGAAAATATCATGGTGCCGGGCCTGTTTTGCATGATGGGAATGTGTTTGAGAATGGTATGTGCATGGTGGAATGTCATACTGGGGTCCTCTGAAGGACAGGAATTGTGTGACTATAATCTCTCGTCTCTGAACCCCTAGGGAGAGCTGGATCAGACCACTTGATTCAGTCTTTTAGTTCCACTGTGGTGCATGATACAATACAGCAGTGCAAAAGCCATGTCCCTTGTTGAAGAAGATGGGAATAAAACCAGTTACGTGTTTGTGTGTTTGCGTAGCGTAGGTGAGGTTAGTGGGGTGTTTTTTTTTTGTCTTCCCTCGTAACACATTTGGAGTGTTAAATAAAATATGGCACTCAAAGTAAACAACAGCAGAAGAAAAACAGTCAATTATATTAGGAAAAAAGGCAAGAGAGAAAAATAAAGACCAAGAAAATGCAAAGAGACTGATAAAGAAATGCTTAAATGGTATCACACCCGCTGCGACTCCCATCAACACCTTGCTGTTCTAACCAATTAGTACTTTACTGCATAAGTACTCGGAGCTCATTGGCCAGACCACACCGATTTCTGAACACAGCCTTCATTGTGATCTCAACTTACATACCTGTAAAAGATTAGCGGCTGCACAGCTGGGACACCAGCACACTGACTACATCTCTCTAAGGACAAACAGGCAGAAACAGCTAAGAAGTACTTAATACTGCTCCCTGCTACTTCTCTCTGTCACCACATTTTGGATCGATGACAAACACACACAAACAGTCACACAAGGTTAAAAAACATTACCAGACACACTAGTAAATAGAGAACACATGAATATCGAACTCATGATGAAATCTGCTGCAACTAAAATCGGCCAATATGTGATGGTGAGGAAAGAGGGTAGGAGAGGTGTGAAGAAGGGGAGAGAGGGGAAATCATCTATGCCTTCAGAGGTCAGCAAAGTGTCGGGGTGGAAGAATGCTCAGTGACTTGCAAACACAATTTACTTAAGGAGATGTTAATGGTCTGGAGGCTATTGGGAGGTGGTTGATAAGTGTCTGGCTCATGTATTGACCTCTCAGCGGCCTCGCAATGCTGTTGATTGCTGACTGGAGTCAGCAGGGAGGCTGGTGGTCTGGCTTTAACAGCTCCTGGGCTCTGAATGTCTGCCGGTGGAAAGACTCAAGGCCACATTATTCTGAGTGGAAGTCCATCGGGTCTCATTGTTTTGACCCACTACAGTCCTGTATACATACTAATGAGAGACTTACTCTTCACACAGTGTAAGAATTGAACAGTATTAATGTTGCTTTGGCCAGGTATTGGTCTGCACTTAGAGTGGGGATCCCGTTTAGTTTAGCTGGAGAGCAAGAAGGACCGGTCATCCAGTTTTATGTCCAAAATCCAACTCATTCAGCATCTGAGAAACTGATCATTTTTAAGAATGCTAATGGATGTTTTAAAACGATAAAAACTCTACGAAACCCAAACATTTATATATCTAGCCACGCTTGAGGCGTGAGGTCAGGCATTTCATTTTTTTAAGTAATAAATATAATTCTGGAAACATATTAAATGATATTTTAATGAAGTTGGACATACAATATGCAGACTAAGCAGGTTACAGAAGTACTTATGGTACTTATGGTGAGTACTCCACATTGTTTTACACCCTACCTCTCACCCTTTACCTCTGCTGGAATAAACGCTGGCCCCCTGCCACCCACTGACTCTGACACAGCCCAGTGAAGTGTGTTCAGGTGATTCTGCATTTGATTCCATTCAATTTAATTTAGTTTTATTTATATGTCGCCAATTCACAACAAAGTAAATACCCAACAATATTAAAGAGAAAACCCCAACAATTAGACAGCCCCCTATGAGCAAGCACTTGGCAACGGTGGGAAGGAAGAACTCCCATTTAACAGGAAGAGAGATCAAGCAGAGCCAGGATCAGTGAGGGACAGCCATCTACTGTGTCCTTCAAAAGAGGTCAACTGAATTTAAAATAACTCAAGAATGAAATAAAGAATACAACCAAAGAAAATAATTGCTAATAATAATTTGCATAGCCAAAATGTTACTTGGTGGAACAGCATTGCGAGGCCGCTGAGAAGTCAATAGATGAGCCAAAACAGCTGGACACACCCCCGGCACCAATAAAATAGGAAAAAAAACCTTGACCAAAACTTGTGTTTTACAGACCTGTACAATATTCACAATCTTGTCTGGCATTTGGTATGACAAAACAATGTAAAATGTAATCAATCCGGAATGCAGGGGAAGCCTGTAATGTGTTTTTTCAATAATGTGTGACAAACTTCAGTGGAAGAAAAAAAGACAACAGAACCAGACTCTGTTATCCACTGACATTATAAGAAAGCATGTGTCATTGGCAGAAATTCTTGAGTGACATCTGTGTTTGGACTGGATAAAAAGTCATGCAGCTGGAGGATCGAATGTTCAGTGGTTAAGCAGCAGGTAGACAATCGGCCTCTACACACAGGATAAAACTGGAGAAATTAGAGAGTGCACGCATGACTTGTTGGAAGCACAGTGAAAATAGTAATGTGAAAAAAATCCAGTAACTGTCTCATGCTATGGCTTTAGAGGTCCAACATATTTTCTTAATAACAAGCTGCTTGGATGGTACACAGTGACTAGTCAAGAACCAAGATAAGCTTTAACTCCAATGGTTTCTAATACTATTGGATGTTTCTTGACAGTTCCTGTGTTACAGTGACCAACTCTGCCTCATGGTTGACAGGTAAGCATCCCTCAGTGCAGCCTCTAGCAAATCTCCGAACACTGAAAACTCAGGTTTTAGCAGGGCAATGGGGATATAGACAGAGGGACTAGAAAAGCAGACCAGCATTTACAACCTGTTTGGGATTTGGCTATTGCACCGTGACTAACACCCCTGCTGTACCACATATGCTGCTGAATTTTAAGTCTGGCATACTGCAGGAGGTACAGGGTTAGTAAGACTAGAGAACAAATGCCATCTGTTAAATAAACAAACAGAAAACATTGCGCAATCATTTTCCATGCAGGAGGAAGACTTTTCAATCCCTAAAATGAATGCATGCCATTACGCCTCAACTCCAGACGGCCAATTATGTTTTATTCTGGCACTTAAAGTTTGTGAAGGAGTGCAGGATATTGCCCATAATATATACACAAGCAGGCTGCCACCACAGGATTGCTGCTTAAACGGTCCCCTTGGGGGTCCTGAGGTGTGGAGGGAAGGTACCACAGCACAGAGACAGCCACCTGCACGTGTCTGCTCTTACTATATGTGTGCCAATTACTCACAGACAGACAGAGAGAGGAGCCTGACAGGCCATAGCTGTTTGGCAGATGCCATGCACAAATGCTTCACACTGGCTTGACGTCTATGGACTAAGATGAGGCTTTCGTCTGACGGCTCGGTTGGACCAGGGCCAGGGAGGAAAATACAGGGAGTCATGGCAGTGGTGAGAGGGGGTTATGGGGAAGTTATAAGAGGGGAGCTGGGGGGATTAATATTACATTCATTTATCCAAAAAGAATGACAACAGTATGACAGGCAGCATATGAATATTGGGAAAAGTTTGTATGGCTGTCTCAGTGTTTTAAATATTAACTATTTATAAAGTAGACAGTGCTAGGAGAAGATTTTAGCATGTTTGCCCAAGGCTATGTGGTAACTTACTGTTTGAAATTTGGATTTTACATAAACCTGGCAGTTGTTATACAAGCTAAGAATAAACCGAAGAGCAAAATAATGATTCTACCACCCCCCCACCCCCTACACAGACCTACTGTACACCGCTCTCTCCTTTCTGTCCATCTGTTTTTCTCTCTTTTTTGACAACCCTCCTTTTCTTTACTTTTTCTCTCTCTTCTCTATGCAGCACTGAATTCACAGTTAAAAACACCCGAACATGGTCATAAATTAATTCATTGGATCGTGCTGTTGTTATGATGATCAGCCACTGCATCCATTTAGTTATAGCACCGCCCATACCAACTAAGTTACATCAGCAGTAAATGAAACAAATCTAGAGGAGATATAAAAGAATAACTCTTGTTTCAAGGACAAAAGATACTTAAAGGGATGTTTGTTGTTAAGGTAGTAGCGCTTTTTTTCCGTACTTCCTCCTCTTCCCTGTTTTCTTTCCGCAGCAGTCTGAGTGGCCTGTCAGAGAAGCGGCTGCACCTGAGATGTGAGTGGCTAGTGATACAAAGCCTTCTCTTCCTTTTTTTTTGGGCAGCTTCCACTTCCTCATAGTCCTTCTGGCTACATTTTTTTTTTTTTTTTTTAGTGCTTGCACCCTTACTCAACACCTTACAAACATTTTCAGTCAGCCACACACACCAGGCACCATTAATATCCTACACTTTCACTCCTCACTACATTTTTGGTTACATGAACTGATTGGGAAATTGGATCCTTTTGTGTATGAACTCCTCTTGCGTGTTACCAGCCTGAGCCAAGTTGGTAACAATGCAAAAACATCACAAACAGGCCCACAATTAAAGTTTCATATACTCCAAATTCCAGTTTATGTCAGAGTGAGAGTCAGGCAGCATTCAACAGACAGAGCCTTTTACTACTAAACATTGCAACTATCAGATCCATACAATCATTCACAAGAGGGGCAGTCATTTTCTCATGAAAAATAGGGAGCGCCAGATTGAATAAAAAACATTTTATTATTGGTTAAAATGCCAATATTCCATAATTTTGCGTGACCATATGTTTGCATGTGATTTCAAAGCTCCCCAGTGATGCTGGCCGCCTTGGTCATTCATGTTTCATACAATAGCATGACAAATACACACAAATACACAGGTGCACACTCGCTTGTAACAGAAAATCTGGACACTGCTTTGTCTGCATGTCAGTGGCTTGATTTTCCCAGAAGCATGGCGTGACAGTGCTACAGTATCCCAAGATCCCTGCAGGCAGCCTTGGGACAAGAAGCTCATCATCACTCAATGCACTCCCAGGTGAATGGCAGGGGGTCATGCAGTGATGAGGACAGAGGGTAGGAAGAGAGGAAATAAACCGGAGGCCTATTGTGAAGATGGAGAAATATCCACATCTGCCACGGCTGCCACTCAGACAAAAATGCATCCACACGCACACAGCTGAGAAAGCTACACAGATGGGCAGTTCTGTCACCGGTGATTACCCTCCTGCCACTCTGACATGAAGAGATTGGGGCCATATGAACGCCACTGTAGCCCTAAGCGATGTTTATGGGAGTTAGAGAGATGCGACATTCGCTGCTTATAAGGGGTCATGATCAGATGTGAAAGCTTGTCTTGTATGCTTACAGGCAGCATTGTAGCAAAAAGCATTACCCGCTGTAATAGTGATGCTGTTTTTCAGCAGGTTATATTAAGAAGGTGGAAGGAAATTGGAAACAAATTAGCAACACCTGATAGCTTTGAATTTCTGGTTCAAGGATGCTGAACTCATCTCAATCATACAGAGGGACTCAAAATGTTAATCATCCGTAAAGATTATCATCACAGTGGGTGAGTGATGGAAGAAAGGAGGGAAGGAAAAACAGTGTAAAAGTGGTTTGGGCAGAGGTAGTGGCTGTGGCAAACATGTCCTGTGCTACTGAAAAAATTATTACATATTATTATAACATGGCCGCTGGCACCACCACAGCGAATAAATAAATAAAAATATAAGCTAACACACTTCCCTTTTCTCTTTTGTTTTGGCATAAAGATCTTCATGCAGACTGTGAAACAGCACATTTTGTTTTCCTTCCCTCATCCCCAGGAGTCACCACAGTGGAAACTATTTATTAACTAGATGCTGTGTTGGCTGGTCAGTCGGAGCTCTGTAATAGGTGTGTGTGTGTGTGTGTGTGTGTGTGTGTGTGTGTGTGTGTGTGTGTGTGTGTGTGTGTGTGGATGCTTGTGGAACCTTAGATTTATTTTATGCCACTCTCAGGTTTTCCAATCTACCGCTCCTTGATATTTCCAGCGCTCACATATAGAGGGGCTGAAAATAGAAAAGAGCACATCTCTGGATGAAAGGTGCCTCAAGGGTGCCTATCTGGACAGAAGAACACAAAGTAAGCACCTCACTCACATGCACACTCAAACCCTCGGGGTCTTTGGGAGTGATGAGAACTGACAGTGGTTTGTGTGCAATGACTACCTCTGTGTTTGTGATCCACAGCTACTAGGGCCGACTTCTTCACAAACCTTCAGCTTCCACCACTGACAACTTGCGCCAGAAGATCTTTCTCTGAGTGAGAGTACTTGCTTTGTCTAAATCAGAACACAGGGGACAGTGCACTGCATGAAGCAAGCATGCTCCGTAATGTTGCTTCTGCAAATTGTCAGCGTTGGATGTTGTAAGCTGTGAGCTATAAATAATAGCGGCTAAATACATTGTTCCAAGAGATTTAAAGGGGTATATCAAGGTTGGTACATCTTAACCAGCATGCATAATTAATATGTGCATTAGACACCACACAATAATTAATGCTTTCAAAGTGCTGACCAGTAAAATTGTATGCATTTAAGGATGTCAGATGTAGGTCTAGGCACTGTTACTTTGGATAGTTGGAACTGTCTACTACTCCCTCGCTTTCCTAATAGTAATAAGCCGCCATATACATAAATTATGAGATCATGCCCCTTTTTACATTACATGTAAACTGCTGAATCTACAGAACATATGTTTTAAAGTGTTCACAACTGTAAATATTCTATATGCAATGAATGTAAAAAATATGCAGACTCGCACTCATGTATTAGTTAGCTTTTCTGTTGCTGTAATTATCACCTTAACTCTTTAGATCTCATTAAGGCAGCAATGAAATTGCAGTTTGCGCCATAATGACTAAAAACAATCATATCAATTAATGACACATCACTGTCACTAATTCACATATGCAAATGCCACATAAAAAAATACACATCATTTCAAATAGCTTGGATTGATAAATTTGTCCCTATAATTATGGTGATGATTCAAGTCAATTAGCAAACAAATTTTATCAATGGATTAAAAGCTAAAAATGGTCTGTTATCCAGCACTTAAGGGGAGGGGATTAGCGAGCAACCATATTAGACTTATCTTTGTATGCAAATGAGCACGACTAGCAATCACTGGTTCCCCTGAAAGCAACAGCGGCAAATAAAAAAAAGTTACTGAGGTTGAAACAATAATGTTAACTACCACAGAGAAATTGGTTATGTTTTTTACTATGACGTACAGTTAATTAACTGCTGTTAGCAGTCCTGCTGATTAATAGCTTGTTGGATGAACTGGAATAAAACAGAATTCAGAAAACATCTGATCAAACTGCTTACTTTGAATCCAGCAGAAATAATAGTGATAAACTATCTCTACAAAAGAGACTGAGACAATGAGTATTTTTGGCACAGCTCACTGCATCAGTGCCTGTCATGGAGGTAATCCATACCCTCTAGAGGACTAAGTTTGCACATGGCCAACAACACATTAGAATGACAACTTCTATTTCTCTGCTGCATCGAGCCAGCAAAATAGAGTTGTTGTTTTAGTGGTGAGCGTGAGGCCAGCGTAATACATGTGAATTTATCTCTGAGCTTAACTTTCCCTGAGCATTAGTAGTGTCATTATTTTCATACTATAAAAATATTTACACAGTGGGCCCACATATTCAAAACCATTTAATACAAGTTCATTTCACGTGACAGCATTCATATTTGAAGGCCAGGTGCTCTGCTTTATGTTACCACCATCCAGGAAAGCCAGAGTGTCAAACAAGAATTGGGGGATTTTGTACCTTTTTATAGTAGGTGGCTGAAAACAGAGGAGAGTTTGTTACTGTTTTCTTCAAATGGTCTTTGTAAACATCATAAACAGACTCTTGTGTTTGTGGTTCTGTGTGAAAACCTCAGAAATGGCAATTTTGTTTATTTTTGCATAGAAATGTCAGCTATATGAGTTAATTGATTTACATGGTTTATTCTGGCAGGAGGGGCTTAAGCTTTGTAAGCCTGGGTTGATGCTCCTGAGTAGGTCTTTAGGGAGACACTGCTCGACTGAGTTGTTGTGTCATTGTGCATTAGCCATGGGCCTAACCTCGGGTTTTGTTTCAGTTGATTGCTGAGTTCTCTTGATTGTGCAGTTTTTCTTTTTTCTGTTACCCATACACCACCGTGCTGATCTGCCTTGTCATCTGTGAACGCTGTAAATAAATTGCACATCAGGTGAATTCCTGCTTCCGAGTCTGCTTCCTCTATAGCCCTCTCACAGCGCCATTCCGCTCCACGCAATTTTCTGTTGGCGTGCACTTATGTTGGCTCTACAATGGCATGCCTGAGTTCATATTTAGGTCTCTTTGCTTGTCAGTGGCTGGTGCTGCTCTTTGCATCAAAATGCAGCACTTTCTCTCAGTGGAGCCAGGCAGGCGATAGCCCTTATCTCATCTCCTGCAGCAAAAGCTGTTGGACTGGGGGGTACACTTTGCCATCCCTCCAGCTCTCTAACAACGCTTTCTCTCTGGGTGAATGGTCTCTGAGGGCTCAATTTAGACTGTGGATGGTCACCCCTGCCTCAGATTAATGTTGGCACACAGGGGCAATTTACAGGGCTTTGCTCTGGTATGTTCAGTAGACTGTGTTAAAGGTCTTGGAGAAACAAACTCTGAGACACATGTAATGGTTATTCAACTAGATTCACTTATTGAACAGCCTAGTGGTCACTTGTTTGATATTTTTCAGCTCCCCCACCATCTCTGTCCTTCTGGTAACACTTCAGTGCTGGACGCCCACATATCCTCAGCTGTTTCTGGCAGGTTCAAAATCTCCCCTTCTTCAAATTGGTTTTGCAGACAGAGCCTGTTGTTAATCTTGAATTCATGAAGGAAAGCCTGAATGAAACCCTAATCCCTGGCCTCGTTATAAAAACATCATGGCACAAATTATCTACAGTATTAGGGCATGGCGAAAGTTCTTTTTATCTCCAGGGGTCCAAAGAGTGCTCTGACTGACTGAGTCTAAGTAGAAAAATACACACCCTGGGAGGACTCACATTGAGTACTTGTCAAAGTTTCTTAGTGCAGCCAGCTCTAAGCCAGCTTCTGTAAAGCAAGCACCTCTACCTAATGATCCAGCTTATGCTGTGGAGAACCAATGCAGCATGTGGAAGACCTTTTCTTTCAACGGATGGGTGAAAAGGATCAGGCGAAAATGGAAGAAATTGCACCACAAACATGAAACCAAACAGTCTTTGCTCTCGACTGAGCCAGTTATTAAGGATTAAAACATATTGCCGGAATTTATGGACTGCTGATAATTTCCCATTTTAAATTCTTACATGTGCAGTTTGTCCTCTTTTGGGAATTTTTCAGTGCTTTTTACATGAAAAGAAAACATCAGGTTTCAGTAATGTATAGAAAGTTGATTATTTATTTAATGAAGTGAAAGAAAATTGAATTGGGATGAGGATTGTGGACTTGCACCCCATGGCTGGGTTATGTGAATCAGTTACTATATACTTTATACTAAATTAAAAAGAGAGAGCGAGCAATCCAGGCATTAGGGTTAATCCAAATGCTGTGAAGTTACATCTGATCTTTTAAACCAGTTGTACAAACCAACACTGCAAAACCCTTTATGGCTAAAAAACAAACCTTTTGTAGTGCCGTCTCTGTTAAAATCCAGGCATTAGGGTTAAAGACAGACTATAAGTCATGAAACTGCTCGCAAAGTACATGTTTAAATTTTTCTTTAACGATGTAACTGTAACATGAGCCAAAGTAGTATTTGACAGATGAAACTAAAATTACTGATGTTCTCACGTTCTGAAATCCTATTACTATGAAAGCCTCTTATAATTGAGCTAGAAATTTCACAGTCTATTACTAATCATGCACTGCGAATATGCTCAAAGTCAGTTTCCATGTCAGATACTGTTTAATCCCTCCTTTTAATATATCCGATGCAACAGTCCCTTCATTAGGGTGTCTATATGTTACTCTTACTCTCTGTACCATAGCCTAATGAAAGGAGAGGGTATGAAATAGGGATGGAGAGAGTGTTTGCTCTGGAGAAAAAGAAGTTTTTTCTTCTCTCTTTGGACTGTGTCCTTATTAGGGCTTTGCTTTCCAAAGCAAGGTCAGAGCGTCTACCAACTTTCAGCTTTATTAGCCTTGGGCTTGTCCTGAGGCGCTAAGTGGCTCTCACGCAAGACCATAGAATGCAACCTCTGATTGTGCCTTATGTCTCACTCTCCTGTTCTTTTCATGTTACACATTCCAGTTTTCTCCCTCTCTACCTCATCCTCATCTCTGTTGCTTTCTATAGTAAAGTTTTTCCCCGCAGCCCGCCTCATGCTTCCACCCATTCGCCAGCATGTGTCTCTCTCCTCCAATCCTCCTCATTAGATTCTGCCTGGATAACCTGAGAAAAAGAGCTCCTCTGTGTTCCTCTCCTTTCCATCATAGCCTCTGCCACCCCGACCACAGGATTCATCTGCTGGCGATGACTGACCTTTGACACCTTCGCCTCGCAGGCAGGATTACCATTGAGTCCGGCTCATGCTTTGTTCCCGGTAGCCGAGGAAGCCGAGAGGGTCTTTAATAAAATTCAAACTTTGGGCATGAGGAACCATAGACATCTGAGGACCTTACTTCCCCTCACCTCAGTTGCAGTGTGTGGAGATCAAAAAACCTTGCGCAGAGCTGCATAGAGGAATGTTTCTTCACTCTGTGAATGCACAATGATGATGAGAAATAATGGGAGGGTTAGGTGAAAACCAAGGGTTTTTGAAGGACTCAAATATTCTGGCAAATGCTGTCAATTATTATTTCATTTTTACTCACTGGTGGCAGCTGGTGAGCTGAAAACCATAAAGTTATTCTTTAAAGTTTTAATAAAAAAAAAAAAGAGCCAAAAGAGGGGAAAAAAATCACGGTGCATGATAAAATTGCTATCTCTACTTTTTATTTAGTACGTTTGAAAATGTACGTAACTGGCGAAGGCCGCTGGTTTTATGAGTCTGTTGGGCACATCTGTGAAGCCACCCATCTTCTCCACTTGAGGTGCACAGCCATAATGACTGTGGACTCTACACATTTCCTTGTCTTTTCAAAATGTGCCAGAGTTTTCATTTCCACTCAGTTCATCTCTGTAACACTGCAAGTGAAGACCTAACTCAACATGGCACATGCAGAGACAGCATACCCTGCACTTTATATTAAAATCATATTTCAGACTAGTCCAGAGTATATGCTGTCCAAACACATATGCTACATAACTTATTACAACAGATCCATAAAAAGCTACCAAGCAAAGCAAAGCAAACACCATAATGACTCAAAACACTTTCTTTTTTTAAAGAAGCTGAAAATATTTACACCACAGTGTTGAGGGAGGCATATGCTGTTAGTCACTAAACCAAGGTCACAATTTTTTAATTAAATTGTCATTCAGTTGTGAAAGCCTCAACAATTTGAGTATAGCACAGAGGGCCCAGGCCCTAACTAAGAATGTAAAATGTGTGATAATATTTTTCGACTGGAATTGTGGTTTGAAACTGTAAGAAAAAAACCTCGCCACGGTAACAGCTGTTGGGATTATGGCTCCTGCTGAACTGAGATCTGTCAAAGGGTCTTTAAAAGCCGGGCATCAGTAAATGTGAAATTCTGAAACGTAAGAAACTGGTGATCCGCAGATGTAAATGACATGCAGTAAGTGTCACATATTTAGGAAATCTAAAATCATGAGGTAACCATGAAAAAATGTAGATTTTATTAAATCGTCTGAAAACTAAACATTAGTTTCAATCATCATCGCACACCTTTTGTTAGAATGCTTATGTGTATACAGCCGATGTATAGGATAAAATATGTGCTTGGAAACAAATTTTGTAAATCACCCCTTTTCATTGTTCCGGTGCATCTGCCAGAAAACAGACAATTTAGAGAAGAAAAGCATGGTAAGCACTCCCATGCAATATATTGAAATGAGACACTAAATTGTTGGTAAAAAAAAAAAAAAAAAAAAAAAAAGAAAAAAATGGGAAGAAAAGAAAAAAAATCCTAGCGGTCTCATCAATCACTGGGGGAGGGGGAGAGGTTGACTCCATAGCTTGAAGCCCTACTTTGGTTTTGCCATTGACAAAAAATGGCTTTCAATTGAAAAATGAGCAAGATCACACACACACATATCCTCGTCCTGTATTGATTTTTTATGGTGGTGGTGGTGCGGCTGGTGGGTAGTGGGGGCAATGCTCTCAGAGCAGATGTCTAATGGTGTTTAGAGACTCTCCACTTTATCAAGCCAGGCCAGCACTGACAGTTAGATGCTGGAGGGCAATTAAAATTAAAGCCTGCCTGATTAGAATATCATATTCATCTGGATGGTAATTACTATGTCTGGCTCCATATAAATAATTAATTATGCAAAACCCATGCAGCTGCCACTGGCTAGAGTTAACTGACTTTCTGTCAACGTCTCACAGTTCTAGAAAGGATAAAGAGATTTGGGAAATAAGCTCTTTAGCCGCTATCTGGAAGCCCGCTGGGGTGTGCACGCAGCGCCCATTGAAACAGTGGCAGCCTGCCCTCTGTGTGCAGGTGGCTTCAGCAAGACATTGTGGGCTCTTTCCTTTTGAAGATGTATTTAGTTTAAAAAAGAGAATCATCTCTTTAAAGACAATATCTTCCTTGTGCTGTTTGACTCCTCAGCTTGCACTCGACTCTTGTCTCAATTTGTGAAAAGGTCTGTCTGTCTATTATTTATCATATGAACAAAAGCACACTTTAAGACCTACGACATGATTTTCTGTTCTTTTCATTTTTACTATTGCCACGGCATCAAGTGGAGACTCAGTAACTAGTCTGCATTCGTAATTAATCTGCATTGGTAATTAATCTGATGTCATCATCTGTCTGTGCGATTATTAAATTCACTTCATATGAATGGGTGAGCGTCTCCAAACTTTTGACTGTTACTGTACATCTAGTAATGCTCTATTTAGCACTGTTTAATTTTACAGAGAACATGTTAGCATTTTAAATTATAAGGAGGAGATATAGTTAAAAATGTATTGAACAAAGGCTATATAATGGCCATCAATCCAGCAGTTGTTGTGATATGTTGGTATCGTCCTAAAGTGCCCTAATCAGTCAGGTAGGCTGTCCATAAACTTGACTCATACCTACAAAAACTATTGGATAGATAGCCATTGAAACGTGCACAGACATGTATAACACCAAGCTCATCTGCTTTGGGGATCACCTTTGCTCTATAATACCATTATCAAAATTAAAAAATGACCAAATTGATGTTGACTGTACTTACTTTTTCCCCCTCATTTGCAGCTGTTCCCAATAGGCCTAAAAACATCATGTGTACTTTGCACTGTCATCACGAACACGTTAGCTTGCTAATGTCAGCATTTATATCAAAGTGAAGCCATGCTTGAGCACACTTGCAAAGTCACTAGCATGCCTATAGATTTGTTGCCTTGTTAGATAATACTTGGAGGATGATCTAATTATTCCTACTTAACTAATCTCTTCTGACAGACATGGATATTCTAAGCAAGTCTATGAACCCAATGCAAAAACAACAATTTTTGTATCAACATTGTATTAACAGTTGTACTAGATTTCCTAGATTTCTTCAGTGTCGTTTTCTCCTGTGTGGGCTGTTAGCCGGACGATTAGCAGAGAACCACCTGAGAAAACACGGTTCTACCATTGAACTGTCTATTAAATATAACAAGGTGAAATTGCCATAGTATCTTGTGTCAGAGGAGATAATTAAAAACACCAGTGTTGGAAAGAGGAGTGGGACGGTCCGTGGAAAAAAAAGAGATAACAGCCACAAGTATGGCACATTACATCCAGGGCATTCTTCTCTTATTAAAATTTCTAATCACGCAAATATAAACAATTAGCAAATGTTTAATAAGTGAAGCTGAAATCATGTTCTTGGTGTACACTTCATTACTGTGACCTTCTCCAAAGACATCCATAGCTCACAAATTAGCTTCATGCTGTTAAGGACGTTAATATGGTAATCAAATGCAGAAGGTTATATAAGCAGTGAAGGTTATTCCGTTTCATGTGGGAGAATGTGGAAAAGGAAATTGAAAACAGGGCAAAAGACCTAAAGTGTTTTCATCAACCTTTACACGTGTCCTTGGTTACTCTTTCACATTCCAGCATATAACATTTAACCAAAACTAATTGTAACATTATGCATAAGGTGCGATGTTGACAAGCTAGAAAAGTTAAGAACAGCAAGGTCCACCGAGCTACATAAATCATGGGATGAACAGTGAGTACTTGTGAACTCTGCACTATGGCTATTTCTGAAAACAAATTTTATTGGGCTGGGAGTCTGCAGTGCTACCTCTGAAACCACAAGTGCAGCTTTGGGACCAAGTTTGATTTCTGTCTGGAGAAAATCTTTTCATACAGAACAGCTGTGGATCAACAGTGATTTTTTTTTCTGTCTTCTCTTAAACTCTTGAAAAAAAAGAAAAAAACAGAGGACTATTTTTACAGACCTGTTTTTCATAAGCACGCATTACTGGAGCTGGATGTTCACTGCTGTTTTACTAATGTTCCTATTGATTTTAAGGTTCCAGTGACCACTGGGATAAGGTAGCTAATTATGTTCAGCAATGTTTTACTTGATGTATGCATGTTTTCCCTCTTAGCCTCAAGGACTATGTGGTGAGAGATGACTTGTTACATGCGTTCTTTGATAATCTTTTCGCAGTGGGAGGTTTGGTGATTATGGAGATCTTGAAGCTGAAGCTGTGGGATATAAGCTCCAGAAATGCAGAAATGGCTTGAAGATATTACCCAAGTGGCTTGCAAAAGAAACAAAAAAAGTTCTGAATATAAGTAACATGATAATGCACAGTACCTAATTTGATGTTTTTATTTGAAATTATTAATGTTCATTTATTCCAAAAGTTTGTGGTTGGTGGATACTTAAAAAAAAAAGTTTATCAAGAAGGGAATAAATCTGTCAATGTGAGACACTCGAATATCAAAATTGAATTTCCACTATTCACATTTTATTATTTGAGCCACACTTATTTTGCCAAAAATATTGTTGAGACAATGACTTCTGCAAAACAATTAAAAAATACACCAACAACAACCAGAAAATCTGTCAATATTGTCTTTCCTGCACTTTCAGTTCTAATGTAAAACAGCTCCAGGATGGCAGCCTACAGCGCCATCCTGGCCTCCACAAACACTTCTGGAGGGGCACCTGGCATTGCTGGCACACTGGACCTCACCGTGGGGAAAGAGGGTGAGGTTTTGGCTCAGACTCTGAGCTTCTGTTTGCAAGGTCACAGCTGCTTCATTGGTGGCTCCCACTGCCTCGTCTGGCACTGATGCAGTGTCTCTCCGCCACTGCCATCCTGCAGGAGGCAAAGCATCCCAACTTCCTTGTGATGGCAGTTTCAGACAGCGTGTTAGCACATGTCATCAACCCAGCACACGGTCATACCACTAAGGGGGCTCTTCTGTGCCAGTAGGGGTAAAGGATTACAAGCAAAGGTGAATAACTGGACTTGCAGCATGAATTGGTATCATACACGACAACAAGACAGTCAAATTAAGAGTTTGGATCTGTTTAGTCAGTAGAGGTATTCAGAGAATAATAGATTCTGGGGACCAACAGGCCAGATTTAGATCTTTCACACATAGAAAAGACAGAGACATCCACAAACAGAAGTGCAACAACTACTGATAATAAGTTGTACATCCACCTTTGCAACAAGTCCAGTTGTGAAATTTCCTTGCTAATAAATATTCCACAGTCAACTATTAGTTGTATTATAACAAAGTGGAAGCAAGTGGGAATGACAGCAACTCAGCCACAAAGTGGTAGGCCACGTAAAATCACAGAGCATAGTTACAGTAACAGATGCTGAGGTGCATAGTGTGGAGAGGTTGCCAACTTTCTGCAGAGTCAAGAGTCAGAGTCAGGCTACAGACCTCCAAACTTCATGTGGCCTTCAGATTAGCTCAAGAACAGTGCGTAGAGAGTGTCATTGAATGGCTTTCCATGGCTGAACAGCTGCATCCAAACCTTACATCACCAAGTGCAATGCAAAGCGTCGGATGCAGCGTTGCAAAGGATGCCCCCACTGGATTCTAGAGCAGTGGAGGCATGTTCTCTGGAGTGATGAGTCACGCTTCTCCATCTGGCAATCTGATGGATGAGTCTAGGTTTGGTGGTTGCCAGGAGAACAGTACTTGTCTGACTGCTTTGTGCCATGTGTAAAGAATTGGTTGGGGGGGGGGAGGGATTATGGTGTGGGGTTGTTTTTCAGGAGTTAGCTCGGCCCCTTAGTTCCAGTGAAAGGAACTCTTAATGCTTCAGCGTACCAAGACATTTCAGACAATTTCATGCTCCCACCTTTGTGGGAACGGTTTGGGGATAGCCCCTTCCTGTTCCAACAGTGCACAAACCTGGCAGAACATTTTTGGGATGAATTAGAGCACAGACTGTGAGCCAGGCCTTCTCTCCAACATCAGTGTCTGACCTCACGAATGTGCTTCAAGAAGAATTGTCAAAAACTCCCATAAACACTCCTAAACCTTGTGGAAAGCTTTCCTAGAAGAGTTGAAGCTGTTATAACTGCAAATGGTGGGCCGACATCATATTAAACCCTATGGATTAAGAATGAGATGTCACTCAAGTTCATTTGTGCATGAAGGCAGAAAACCAAATACCTTTGTCAATATAGTGTATCTTTGGGATTGGTTCTGCACCTGCTGTGCTGATATTGACCGGAGGAAAAGGAAAGAAGGGGAGTGGGTAGGTGGGGCTGGGGGCCGGGCTATCTATGTGTGTATGGGGGTGGTGGCAACCATCCACACAGCACTTCCCCTATTCCTTTGAATGGATGCTGAAAGATGTAATTCCAGCCAGGAGGGGATGTGGGAAATGGGATGGGAGGTTGTTTGAAGACTTAGGAAGAAAAGCTTAGCAAAAATAAATCAAGAGTGTTTCTTGTAAGATATGAGATTCACATTGAGCCTTTTCAAATGAGCCTCTTTATGTCTGAAAATGACTGACAGTCATAATAGCTGCTCGCCGCACAGAAAGAGGACAATGGAAATGGGCAAGGAGCCAAATCTGGTTTCTTCATGAAAACACAGCCTCTAAAATAAAGCGAAGAGAGCCGGACCAGCTGATTTTAGTTTAGTACTGCTCATAATATGGAAAGACTGGGAGCTCTTTCTGCACATAATTGCCACATGTTCAGAGATCAAGAAAAGGAAAAAAAATGTTTTGGTTGACCTAAGTAAAAAAAAAAGTTTGAAGTGCAGGAGTCTCCCTTCTAACAAGCCTGCAAATTAGCCTCAGGGACAAGAAGAAGGGGGGGAGAAAGAAGTACTGCTGCTCATTGTGGAGAAGAAAAATACTAGTAAACCATACGCACACGTCATAAATGCTACTGAACATCTAAGACAAATATTCATTCCTCATATGCTGCATTACAATATACTGTGTATGTGATGGCTCATGCATCATTAAATGTAACTTCCATTTAGACATATCCACTGTTGCAGTAGTGGCAGGTACATTTTAAACTGCAGCCATTATTCTTTCTTATGGTTTTAAATGTGACTACTTATTAATGACATTAAGACACCAATGATGTGCTTAGCATGTACTTAGTGTGTCTGTAATTGTGTGTGTCTGCACATATTTGAGTGGTCACGCAATTGAAACTGTAATGCGCCGTACTGTATGAGGACTCACCAAAGTGTGAGCACTTTTGCTGAAGCAGAGTCCTGTGGACACAACATTTGAGTGTTGATTCCGATTACATGTGACCCCACATGTTTGAGATGCATGGAAGAACCATGCATTTACAAGCAACCCGTGTTCTAAATTGCTGCCTCTGGAGTGTATGCGTTGTTGGGAACATCATGCTGTTGTACTGTCAGATCAATTTGAGGCAAAAGGAATATTCAATTTCCAGCTGCAGAATGGGCAACATATACGCAACTCCCCACACTTCGCTGTGTTTCATCCCCAAACTCTGTGATGTGTTGCAGGAAAAATGAACCAGGAACAGGCCTGCTAATTGAAGTGGTCATGCTTCCTGGTTTCCATTAGGGTAATTGGCATATCTGTTTAGGACATACATATTTTGTCGAAATCTATGCAACTGAACCATAAATGATGTATGAAAGCAATACAATGGGCCATAGTCAGTAGCTCGCAAACCTTCAGTTGAAAAAAGCATTTTAACGTGATGCCCAACCTATTAAACTAATTATATGGACCTTAGCTTACATTCAGCTGTCCTCTGTTAATTTTAACTTTCAGGATTTTTAGAAAACTAAACCAGTTTACGCATCAGCATTCTGGATTTAATATGCAGTGTTTATTAGAAGCAATCACATGATGTTACAAGGTTCAGGTCATGTGCAAAATGGGCAGATATGACAAAGAAACTAATAAAAATGTGTGGTGTTATTAATGTAATGAGGCAGAACAGGTTACGGAAGGTTCTGTTCTCTCAGTAACTGTTGTAGAGATACAGTGTAGATTTCATGCAACAATAACCAATAACAGTGAGCGATATTTATAAGGTTGGCTATTACTTTAAATGGCAATAAAACTGTTTAGACACTTTGAATTGGGAGGCACACATTTCTAATTTTTCAGAGTAGTACCTATTTCTTGTAACAAGACAACTCTTCATACAAAGGTGTATAAAGAGTTGTTATTTGTTACTGTAAGGCGGTAGACCAAGTACATTTCGTCTTTTCCCTTTTCCCCAATTGTTTTCCAGTTTTATAAGACTTCTTTTCTCTGATATCTTTTAAGTTCATTTCTGAACACCTTTTCTTGCCGGTGCCAAAAAAACAGACATTCTGAAATTCCTTGAGCATGTGGTAGCGATTTCCCATCATCAGTCACCTGATGTTGCTGGTTTAATATCCGGGATGACCCTGTGGAAATGGGCATGATGCCACCCTGGATCTTTCCTATTTGCTCCATACTGGGTGTAGGGCATTATCTAGTGATGTCCTTGAATGGAAATGGCATTAAAGTAACTCTGCAGCACTAAAAAAAAGTAAATGTACTAGATGGAAATTGTTCTTCACTGCTACAATAGTATACTGTATTTTGTACATATAAATTGCGTAATAATGCCTTTTTTTTATCACTAATAGGACTGTGGGGAACATTTTGACAAAAGCGCAACTTTCAGTTTCGACCTTTGATCTGTTGTCTTTGCACGAGGGCTGGGCAATATATTTTTGATGATATAGAAAAAAATACTGAACAATGTTTTATTGGTGATTGCAGGATTCAGACAGCAGCATTCATTAATAGACCAAATGAAGTCAAGGACATTTTCTATCCTTATTTTCCATTGAGCTGCATTGATGACAGAGTGCCTACAAAGTGTGAATTTATAGTCACAGGTGCCAGCAACAGTATTAGAGTGCAATATTAGTCACAGCAATACATACAGTGACTCAGAATAAGTCAAATGTTACCACAAAAGTTGGGTTAAGCTTTTTTAACATTTTTAAAACAGACTGAGGCAAAGTGGAAAACTGTTCTGTGGTTAAACAAATCAAAAATTGAAATTCTTTTTATGGAGGACGTTGCATCCTTTGGAAAAAAGAGGTGAAGAACCATCTGGCTTGTTTTTATTACTCAGTTCAAAAGCCTGCGTTTCTGATGGTATGGGGATGCATCAGTGCTTATGAAAGGGCCGGTCACAAAGGGCTACATGAGCTTTGGCCCATATAAAATAGAATGGCTCAGAAAACATGTCTTTATTTCTGGATCGTGTTCACATATGGCTTCTTCTTTGCATGATAGCGCTTTAACCTGCAACTGCTTTAACCTGCATTCGTGGATAGCATGGTGAACTGTGTTCACAGACGATGGCTTGTGGAAGTGCTCCCCGTGCAGTAATTTCCATGACAGAATCGAGCCTGTTTTGCATTCAATATTGATATTTGGCCTTGTCCCTTGCACACAGATATTTTACAGATTCCGTGAATCTTTTAGTGATATTATATACTGTACATGGCGATTGCAATTTTATGTTGAGGAACATAATTTGGAAATTGTACGCAGTTTTTGAGAACTGGAGAACCTCTGTTGCGTCCCTGTGCCTTAGGGTTGGGGAAATGTTCCTGACTGTTGTTTGCGCTTACGCACTCAATGGCAGTACAGAGTACCCAGCTTTCTTGGAGTTGATGGGTGGGGTGCTCGAGGGTGCTCGACGGTGACTCCGTCGGTCCTACTGTTGTGGGTTAGCAGGGTGGTGGTGTGTGCTGTCTTTTATTTCAGGGGTTGGCAGGCTGTCTCTACGGAGTGGGCGGAGCAGGGGGTGGAGACACATAGATCCTGCACACCTGCAGCGCATCTTCAGCTATGGCCCAGTATATAGGACTGCACCAGAGCCTCCTACCTTCGCCAGAGTGTCTGCATTCTTTTGTGGTATTCACCTCTGTCACCTACTAAATACGAGGTTGTCTTCTCTCGAGTGTCACGGGTGCTTAAGTTTTTTATGCTTTTTGTAGCAGATTCGAACGCCGGAC
>JAVDPK010001227.1:223219-275010 GCA_034780415.1 Cichlasoma orientale
ACGAATAAAACTTGTTGTTTACTACCTTTGCTTGGTCTGCACTTGGGTCCATCTGAGCTCGAAACCTAGCCACAACACCTACTGGGAAACTTCAATGCTCATGTGGGCCACGACAGTGAGACCTTGTGGGGTGCGATTGGGAAGAACAGCTTGCCTGATCTGAACCCGAGTTGTGCTGTTATTGGACTTCTGTGCAAACCACACTTTGTCAATAATGAACACCATGTTTGAACATAAGGATGTCCATAAGTGCACTTGGTGCCGGTCAATGATCAATTTTGTAATTGTATCAGATCTTTCAGGCATTTGAGTGAAGCGAGGACCTGAGCTATCATCTGATCACACCTGGTGTGAGTTGGATCAGGTGGCGTGGGAGGATGCTGGACAGACCTGGTGCAAAAAAACATAGTGAGGGTGCACCTAGCAGAGGCTCCAGTCAATGAGATCTTCGACAGCATTCTGAGGGAGGCTGAGGACATTGAGTTGAAATGGATCATGTTCTGCACCTCCATTGTTGAGGCTGCTGCACAGAGCTGGGTGCCTGTCGTGGTGGTAAACTGTGAACCTAACACTGTAGTTCCAGGTGTTAGTCTCCTGGCTGTTTGTCTTGTCAAAGCAGACCAGCTTTTGAAGGGAATGGAGACAAATGCTTAAATTAATAAGTCACTAAAACCAGAGCAATGAAAGGATACAAATCTAATAGTAAAAAAATATCTCCTTTTTGCAGTTTTGACTGACAAAAACTTGACTCAACAACCATCTAAATATAGCTGAAGCAGCATTAAGCTTTTGTTGAACTGCACATCACCGAAATCCTGCGATTTATTAATAATTAAAAAAATATATATTACCTAACTCAGCATTAAAAACAGCATTTGAAATATTTCCAGAATCATTAAATGAGCAACTGAAAAGATTAAGATGAATGAATGGCACTGATGGCTAATTAAAAAACTCATACTAGCTGAAGCGCTGGAAACCTATATTCTTTCATTTTAGACGACAGTATAACATTTTTTATGAACTGAGCAGTCAGGCTTGCTGCTTGCATGTAACTAAATATATATAAATATAGGTGTTTGTTGTATACAAACAGTTTAAATAAAATGTACTCTAGAGGTGATCCACATGAACTGACAGCTTGGTAGAATACATGAACCAGTTAATTAAAAATAACATCACCCACACATGGAAACATTCAAACCCGGCCTCGTGTTTTAATTGTTTTTATAATTTGGCAGAGTTCAGCCTTTTCTTTTAGTAACTGTACCACCGCAGCCTAAGACTATCATTGTGTTGGTCGGGTGTATCTTTCCCCTTCTTTTCTCACATGTGGAGGCAGCTATCTGAAGCGTCCACACTGGTGGATTATCCCACTAACCACCAATCCTTTTGCAACAGTTGAGAGGATGAGAGTGCCTGCTGGATCACCTCCAGGGCCTGCTGGTGCCTCCTCTTCTCCTTCCCTTCCAGAGCAGCTCCAGGCTGAGGCCTGAATCCCCCCATTTCAACACGCGCTCTGTGCCATCTCCTGATCCAGGCCACACCCTGGCAAGGACTGGCACGGGTGGTGTTTTGAGGCCTTCGGAGGCTGACAGGGGGAAAATGCCAGCTCAGATGGTATCCCTTTATATTCCTCTGTCCTTCTATACATAACTGGCCAAATCTAGCTTCTCTGCATCTGAACAGTGGCTCACACCTGTCAGGACATTGCAGGTGGGAGTAGAACCAGATTTTACATTCAAAGAGAAAGAAGACTAGCATGCATGCCACCTACAATTATATTAAGACTCAACTGCATTATTATCACATGTATGCCCAATGCAAATATAAATGTATATTTAACCATAAAAAACTTGCTGTGAAAATACGGCTAAACACTCCCACACGCATTCTGTGGACACACTCTGCTGGTCTTTCACATAGTACCACCCACACACGGATAGTATCCTTATCACAAATGTCAGATCTGTTTGGGATCTGTCTCCATTCATTCATTAGGAAGCCGGCTCTAGAAAATTCCACACATATACTAATACCTTAAGACAACAAAGCCAATCACGAGGAGATGGTGTTTGCTTGAAGCCAGAATGCCTGTGCAATCAGCCTGCGGGGCTTTAGGTTAAACAATGCCTAATCAGACAAAATAACTAAGTAGGACATGGTAAGAGAGGGAAATCGATGGATTGGTGGATGGAAAGTGAATGACTGTGTGTAAGCCAACACTTACTAAAGGGCTCAAAATGGCTCTGCGTCAATATCTCTGAGTACAATTGCATTTTTAAGAACTCAGTAAAGCAATTCTGCCATAAAAAAGCAGAATTGTTGAGCAATAAAAATCATCTGAATTGTATAAGTGTTTGGCACATTTATGAGGTAATGCAGGCATATTTTTTTTTTAAAGCTGATTTTTTTTCCCCCTCACTTTCAACCACAATGCCTCCACCAGTCACAGTGGGAATGGACAGATTGGTTTCTAATGGCTATCCGATAGTATGCTGCAGTATACCTATGTGTTGTTTAATAAGGTGAACTGACCTTTTATCGCGGTTATAAATCAATGACATCCTCCCACACCAAAGCACTGCATGCATATGCATAATATTATCTTACAACTTGCACATGCGCGCAACACACACACACAGACGCACACCCACAGAAGCACACGCATCCACATCTGCACAGGAAGTCAAACTTAAAGATTAAAACGCGCAGACCCATATTTACCTGCGTGCACTTTGCTGTTTGATACACGCGCGCATCTCGTACCTTCAACCCCACTGCTGAGTGATGAAATAAAAGAAACTCATTTGCTGTTGCTACAGTAAGGTTTTTGGATAAAAGGGCCTCTGAAATTACCTTGGTAAGTGGAAAAAGGTGAAGCAGAAATAGATGAAGTAAGATTGTGTTTGATTGCACGTAAATGGTAGATGCTCATGTTCAGGGCCTTTGATGGTGTTTTTGAAAGGACCTGCTGGCCTTTCATTCTGTGATTACTTTCCTTCTGCCAAAGCGATAATGGCTGAGGTACAGCTTTGTAATGAAGGCATTAACAGCAGCAGAATAGGGTAAAAACTGGAATGTCCAGATTTTACTCATTTAGGTCCTAAGTAATACTTAACGCCATCCAGCAGCAGCAGCAGTAATGGCAAAATCACAGCTAGAGCCATCTCATCCATCAGAGAACAATATAAAAATAAGGCATTTTTTATGCATCTTGCTTGCCACCACTCTCCTTCCCTATCTTTGATCATTATAAGTACAACCCTAAAGCAGAACACATTCTCCAAACTGCAATTTATTTTTGTGTCATTAGCACAAAAGGAAAAGCGATAAACACTTGCTGCATGACTTAGACATATTTTCTCCTCATGGGTCCTGAAATTGGCCCAGATAGAAACATAGGTCCACACACCACTATGTGTGTCTGTGAATGTGCGATTGTGCGGAGGAGCATTCGGGGTTGGTGGGTTGTGGGGGGGTTATTTGGAATATGTTCCCTGCTTCTCTAATAAGCCACCGGCTTGATGCCACTGCTCTCCTGCATGGGAGGAGATAAGAACTGGCAGAGTGGTGGTGTGGGCTCCCATTGAAACCCAGTGTGTTGCTAAGCCCCCTCGCAGCCCCCAGCAGAACCTCAAAATGCGCACACACACACGCCGCCACATGCGTGCACCCACACATGCACCTGCGCACACGGGCTGCAAAGGCAGCCCCCGATGAGGTAATGTTGTGATTACAGATGCAAGAGCACAGACAGCGCGTGGGGAATATGAGGTGGAAGGAGAGAGCGGGAGAGAAAGGAGAGGGAGAAAATAACAAGTAGTAAGTCCACTGAGACAGCATTAAAAAAGCACAATGCTCCAGTTGTTGTTCAAAAAGACTGAGACTACTGAACTGAGGAATCTCTATTTTTTTTTTCCCCTCATGCAGTCTTTAAAAAATGACCACACAAGCAAGACTCATCCCGTCCTCATTTACTATCTTCATTTTTTTTTCTACATAAATATATATTTTACATGCCTCAGCAGCAGTAAGAAGTTCCCTTTCGAAAGAGAGAAATGTGTTGAATTTGTAAATGCTGAGAGAATGTCATTTGCATATCAAACCTTGTTTCTCGGGCCACAGGGGAGTTTAGTTCTCTTCTTTAACCAGCTGAGATTAACCCCATGCAAATGGAGCAGATGCCAAACTCCAATAAACCAGCATTAAAGAGAGCCAGTAACTGTAGAACACATTGTTATGAAGGCCACTCCAAATCTGCCCCATCTAGTCATCAGTTACTGAAAGACTGGTGCTGATCCATCTGTGGAGTGTTTTGTAAAGGAAAAAGAGGTGTCAGCTATCGTACTGGCAGAGTGCTGTTTTGGTTTTGTAGAAAATCCTTTTACCTCATTAGCACATTCACAAGTGAGTGACCATTAGTGGTCAGCCATAAAAAGTCAGTTGCCCCGGGGCCCTCCTGTCATCTCTTCTGTTTGTCTCAGCAGCTGTATTTATTTGCAAATTCTATGGTAGCAGACTCATAATCAGTTAACATTCAACATTGCTTACAAAACTGTGGTTGCTTTTTTGACAGCTGGTGTTTTGTGCGGCCTCATTTCAGTTACCAGCTGCAAAAGCATGGATGTCCATACAGGAGTATATTAACAGATGGGTAAAATAATAAACAATTAAAGTTTTACAGGTTCTTACGAGGATGAGATACATAAGTGATGCAGCACAATGACAGTTATAGGTTGTAATTGTGGCAGCTTTGTTTCTGTTAATGAAGACAGACGTTTATGTCAGAATTCCAGGGGAAACCATGATACAATCAGATCACTTATCTGTGATGCCAATAAGCTTTTGGAAAAAACTCATCCTGTTTCATGTTTATACACCAGATAACGAAGTGCTACATGGGTCGAGCTATACTACTGTACAACCCAACCAATGTATCGGTCGAGCACCAGTATAATCCACCAGAGGGCACTCTGCAAATTCCCAACTGGGAGTGCTGGGACGCCACAAACGCACAAACCAGCTGATCCGAGCAAAGTCAGGCACAGCGTAAGCGAGTTACCCATAACTTGTGACAATCAAACTGCATCGTCGCATCATCTTAGTAAGAACTCACAAATACCTACTAATAACAAATGTTAGAGAAATCGATTTAACGTTTCTGTGTCTGAAAGAAAAAATATATTTCGAATTTTTAAAACAGCAAATATCGGTATCGATACCCATCTTAAAAATCCTATATCGGTCGGTTTCTGGAATGCACTCTTCTAACTCGTCTTATATTCTGATCTGAGCTACACACGTAAAGTTTTGTGGCGGCGTCTTGCTGGGCTGACAGACAGACACACAAACACCTATCAAAGTACTAAAAACTGTCTTTGTAGTGGTTCCCCGTACAAGAGGTGTAGCCCGCTATCGCAGCTTGTAACAAATGCAGGAATGTTTTGACTCTTCCTATTTGATCTGTCAACATATTTGTTTCATACTATTACAAGTCTGATAGTTAACACATGAGCACAGAGAAGAAATACATCATTTTTGCTTTACCTTTACTGATTAATATTCACAGCAGACTGGATCCGGGTAGGTGCACCAGTACCTACATATTATGCCTTGTATTCTTCCAAACGGGCAGGATGTTCATTGCCTGAGGAGTCAAGAGCAACATGGATCGAAAAGATGCTTTTACATGTGAGGCACTCTGGATAATTGCTGGAATGCTGATTGCATTTAAAGAGAACTGGTCCAACTATTTCAGAAACTGTTGATCTGCTGGGATTTTCCTACACAACCGTATCCAGGCTTTACAGAGAATGGTCCAAAAAAGAGAAAGTAGAACCTTTTGAAGATTGTACAAAAAAGTCTTCTTCTTAATATTAATTAGGATAACCTGATGAAGATTTAAATGTAAAAGACAGTTTGCTCTGCAGTGATTTGTTCACAAGTATCTATAAAGCAGCTAGAGTTGTAATGTATATTATAAAAAATATTATTATTTTCTATGCCTCCTCCTCTTTTTAATGAGTGGGTTTTCATTATGTCTCACTACTTAAAGGGAAGTTTTTACTGACGAAGTGCAGTTGCCAGCAAATGCATTACGTATAAAATCACAAATCTGTAAAAAAGCTCTTTAAACCAGGCAAAGATTTAATCAACAACATAAACAACAAAACAACAAAAAGATGCTAACTTTCATGTAATTGTTAGTTGCTGCTTTTTGAACTAGTGGATTACGAATAAAGTTCTTATTCTTCATAATATGCACTTGTCTGTACACCAACACTGGCCTCTGTGACAGCAGGCAGTTTTAAGGGCCATACTCAAAGTTTAAAGCAGGGAAAATCCCCCTTAGGAATTCCCCTAATACCCGAACCTCTGAGAGGGCTGGAAGCAGGGGAGAGCAAAACTGAATGATTGTAAGAAGAGTAAAAACAGTAGGATATAGGGAGCAAGACAGCTCCCCAGAAATGTATATGGACAGGAAAAAGCAAGAAAAATAAGAAAGATTTTGAGGATTTAGCAACTCAACCTGGCTGTCAGTATTATCAGGTCTCAAAAACCAACCTGAGCATGAAGTCCGTAGACAGAGCTGCCTGTCAGCTGGTGAATTAAGGACTGAAAACAACACAGAGTGCACTGGTAGAAGGTAGAAAACTTGGCTATATAATTTCTTAAGGTGGGATTATTAAAAAGCAGAAAGTAATGTGATGAAGCGTGAAAGGAAAGACACCGCTGATTAGACTATAAGGAAAAGGGTGCTCAAATGTCAAAAAGGCCTTAATGATTCAAGAATGTCATTGCATATTGCTTTTTAATTGAATGCTATTACATCCAGAAACAATGTCACAGAAAGTGAACATTACAGCATATGGGACTATCGCTTAAATCACAGGAATTATGTCTGTCGAATGATTAAGCCATTGTACCTCTTTAAAACTGCTTTCATAAGCACTGCTGCTATCCGGACTGTACATTTTAATTACAGTGAACATTAGCTGAATCCAGATTCACTGCATACTTTTGGTACATCTTTTGACAAGGTCAACATGTGATGTGTCACTTTTATGGCACAGAATAGTCCTGCTGCTGTCAAATTGATTTGTTAAAGCCTGTTCACGTTTGCTCTTTGGTACTAATGCAAAGAGACATTTTTTTACTAACCACATTATACTCTATAGGTTTATTTAAACTCGCCATCTGCTTTCTGTAAAATGTTATGTGCGTCCTGTTACTGTGCCCGTGTTTTTCGGTGTGTAAGTGTCGGGGTGTGTGTGAGGATGAGTTCCCATTGCTTATGCCCTCTCTGTAGTGTGTGGCATAGCTCAGCCAAGCCAGCCTCAATCCTGGCATGGGGCACTGCCAGGGAGAATTGCAGTATTGAGCCAGCTCCCTCCGTAGCTGTCAGACTCTCTGAAAAGCGGACCCAGGGACATTCATACGGGTCCCGAAACACTTGTGGGCTGTGTGATGGCAGCCCTGAGCTACCAATGGACAAACATAGATAAATACAGATGCATTGTTACTAAGGTGCAAGGATCTCACCCCCAATCATCTGATTCATCAAAAGTGCGCTGATGACTGCTGATAGCACACAAGGTTGCATTATACAGCGTTAATAAACTTTAATATTGTTACCCATCTTTTTCTTTACTTTTGCTTTTCTTTACTTTCAATCAGTTTATAGCTCCCTGCATCACTTCCTGCAGTATCTAAGTTGTCTGCAATAACTCTGCTGGGCCCGACTATGAGAAAAATCACATGTTCTTAGGTTGTCATGTACTTTGTAATGTCCAATAAACAAAATGTGCTTGTTGCATTGCATTGTAATTAATAAATGTATACACAGATCATATGGGGACTAATTTAATAAAGGGAGAAGGAATGAGGAAGTCAGTGTACAGAATATTTTCACAAATTCATCAGGGGTTCACTCAGTGCCAGTAGGGAACATCTATTCGGAAAGAGCACTCCCATCCACATTTAGCGCTGCTCTAAATGTCTGCCTCCAGTTTAAAAACAAGCTCAAATTTGATGCAGCAAAGCCAGTTATTCTGTATTTTTTTTTATTCCTCTTGTTTTTCTTCCTCATCAAAACCAAACGCCTACATTATCCAATATGTAACTTGACGGCTTGAGTCCAGTCTGCTTAGGGTGGTTAATGTAGCCTCAGGCAGTTATCCTCAAGCAAACATGAAGAGCAGGTGTCAGAGATCTCATCACCTCATTTCTTTCTAACTGCACAGGTGTGCTAGTCCTCCTCCGGGATTATAATTTATTTATTTTTATTTGTTATTAGGGATTATGGCATAGCTCCATTCTGCATAGAACAACCAGGCTGTGCCTGCTCACGGTAACTGAGTCTCTTGCATTCCGTATAAGTAAACCAGTCTTTGAACTCATTGAAACATTTAAATAGTTAAAATACCCCCCCCCCCCCTCCGCATGATTTTAATTTAATATTTGTGATGTGGTTTGGATATAGTATGTAGCTGTCCAGGATTTTTTTGAGCATATATACAGTAAACTAAACACAGTATAAAATTTCATTTCCATGACTCTTGCGGTAAACAAAAATGCAAAAATAGAAGTTGCCACCTAATAAAATCCCTTAGTCCCTCAATGACTAAACAGTGTGTAAATACTTGCCTCGTTATTCTTGATGTGACCAAAACCAGGAGACTTATCAGGCATCGGGCAGCTCATTGACACCATGGGGCCCCATTTCGTGTCAAGGGACCAGTCACCTTGCCAGCTATTTCCTGCTGCAGTGTACACACACTTTCCCCTGCTCCTGTCCCCCCAATTCTCCCTCCATCCCTCCTTCGTGGGGCCCCTTGTCCGTCATGCATATCCAATGCTTTATGAGCAAAGAAAGGGAAGGAACGGACTGGGTGGAGAGGTGAAGAAGCAGAAAAGGCACAGAGGTAGGAATGGGCAGTGCAGTAAGGCCCAGGCAACAGACGGAATCAATCAAGTCTGTAGGATTACTGCTCCACTGAGTTGTGATCAATAGATCTTGAACACTATCCCCTGCTAGAAGGCTGACAGGGTAAATGAGGGTCCAAAAGCTGTGCACCACCCACCACCCTCAACTCATCCTAATTCTCTCTTTCAGTCTCTCTCTCTCTCTCTCTCGCTCTCTCCTCGTGGTCACCTCCCTCTTTTCCGTTAGTTTCTAATAAGGGAAAGGAAAGATGCAGTTTTTGTTGGTGGTGAAGAGGGCAAAGACTTGTTCCTGGGCCACTGGGTTTTAACAATACTGGAGGAGTGTTGCATATTCAGCTGAGAGGAACATCTAGCCTCAGCTCCGGGCCTTTTGTACCTCTGGGAGCATTGCTTTCTTGTTTCAGAAATGTAGAGAAACTTTTTTTTTTTTTTTTTTGAGGGGTGATGATAATCAAAGACAGAAGTGCTTGGTCTTCCAGATTAGATTCTTGGAGTGTATTGCAGACCTTAGATATGTTCACAGTGCTGAACATATCAGCATTTGAAAACTGAAAAATGTGGGAAAGGGGCAACAAACAGAGGAGAAATAATAGTTTTTTTTATTTTTTATTTGAGCTAATATTGTGATCGCAAACTCGGTTACTAAGAATTTTTGAAGAGCCTTGTGATATTCAAATGATACTGTCAACTGATTCAGTGAACAAAGTGTTGGGCTGATTGACAGGAAGGTTTCAGGCCCTGACACAAATCTCGTCAGATGTCAGCAAGGATGACTTTAAATTTTGTTAAATGAGATCATCCCTCCTCCCTTCTTCCCTGCTAGTGTGCAGCATACACTTCCCGACTTAAACAGCAGATGGCAGTCCTGTTATCCTGATCCAGTGGCGCGAGCCTATGCGCCTGCAGGCTGAGTTTTGGACTGTTCAGGGTTTAACAATGTGTAAAAGTACCCCAGTTCTCAAATGCCTGGCGGCTGAGGGAGGGAGAGAGAGAGAGCGAGAGAGAGAGAGAGAGAGGGGAAAAAAAAACAGAGCAGCCCAAATAACAGGTTCTCTGGCCCAGAGCCAACAAACTCACAAATGCTCACACATGCTGCAACATAACAATAAAGCATACCATTCTTCTGTTAATAGGCAATCTGTGTTGCCATGAACATTTAGTCTAATAACTGTTACTGCTGTGTAAATGATGTCATAGGCCTGTCATTGTCTGTAAATTATGCTGGTGTCTTTGACGAGCCTTGTTGTCAGCGATCCACCTTTTTTACAATGTAACCAAGTCACCCGCCTTCCACAGCAATAAAGTAAACTACTTTGCTTTGCTCAAAAGAGGAGCAGCAAGTGTTTTGGTATTTATCTCAAATATAAAAAACACGCAGTTATTTGAGACCATTTTAGTGTTTGTTTGGTTTTTTTTTGTCTGTTTGTTTGCTTGCTGTTTGTGCAAAAATGATGCACTACTTTACTACTGATTGAATCATGCTTTACAGTTAAATGCATAAAAACGAAAAGCCATTAAAAGCAGAGACATTTCACAGAACTACCCAGCAGCACACTGACCCATCTCACCGATGAGCTGAACATGGGCTGTGAGCGAGACAGAGGAAAAAGAGCATAATTTCATTACCGTAGTAATGAGTGGAGAGAAGGACTTGTGTGGAAGCAGTGACCCTGGCAGCAAAGCTTACCTGCAGACTTGTAGCAGTAATACCCCTGGTCAGGTAATTAGTTATCCATTAATACACAGAGATGATGTGATCTTCCCAATTAGGAGGCAGCAGTGCTATGACTCACAGGGACTCAACTGTCAATTTTATACCACTAACTGAACTGTCCAAGGCAACCTGATATGAACCTTTCCTAGATCAGTTTTAGTTAACTATTCTGCATTCTGAGAATAATTCAGTTACACACACAGCATAATATTTTGAATTAAAGTCACATTAAGTAATAATGAAAATGTACTAACAAAAAACAGAACACAAACCAAATGTATAATGTTTGAGCAACCTTTATTATCCTTTATCTTACAGCATTCCAGCTTTTCTTTTACGTCATCCGTCTCTTGCATGAGAGACAAAATACTGCACATTCTGATTTTATTCAAATCAACTGAAAAATCCCAAACAATGGTCAGTTTTGCCTGCACTAGGTGCTTGTAAACATGACATGAAGTCCGTTTTTTTTAATCTTATATATATATAATGACTACAGAATAACTACAGTGACTGTGCCCTGCCAGATTCCAAAACATGGGTGACCTACAACTCTGTGCTGTCCGTGAAAGCCCGCTGCTGCTCACGCTATGCCTTTCGTGCATCCAAATGTATGCTTTCTGGGTCATCTCCTCTCAAGAAATTGTCCCTGTTGTGAAAAGAAAGTACCCATTCCATGCCTCTCTACCTCACAAGTCAGCAGTGGAATGTGAAAATGATCATGGAGCTCTCCCAGGTGGATGCAGCACAGAGCACGAGAGCACATGATAGGCCAATGAGAGTTGAAAAAAAAAATCTTGCAGTTGAAATGATTTTCTTTTCTATTTTATACAAGCTGCTATTGTTTCTCCACAGGTGTTGTCTTAACCTGTGTCCCTATGCCCAGAACACTTTTTACACCATCAGCAGTTTATTACAGTGCAGGTGTAGCTGCGATGATGTATGGAGTTTCACCTCATTTGTATGTGAGAGCTGCAGTCTTGAAGAGTTAGCAAATATGATCCATATTTTCATTCACTGGGCGTCAGGATGAACTAAGTAGAAATAGACTTTACATGGTGATGCTTACATTAAAAAAAAAGTATTTCAAGTGTGGGGCTCTTTCTGCAGTGGACCTGAGGCTGGATTTGTCTCATCACTGACATGTACACTTAAGGGCTTATGGGCCAAAGCCCGAAACCTAGCCAGAAATAGCTAATGAGTGCCTGTGTGCTATTAGCTCAGTCAAGACTGAAATACATGCATTATTCACTGTTGACAATTTCAACAGCAAGCTACTTCATATCCTATCCTATATCTATATAATCACATGACTTATACTGTGTTGCAGGTTTGTAGCAAAGAGCGAAAGGTTTTGCAGGAGGTGTGCAAATATGAAGTACTCCACTGTCATTTAAGATGCAGTGATAAGCAAAATTGTTCATAAGTCTGTTTTTTTCTGTGTGTTCCCTCATCTCTGGCCTTTCACATGCTGCACTACAGTAGATAGGTATGATCTAAGGATGCTTGATTGGAACATAGCATACTGTACCCCTGGGACCCCGCAGGAAGCATCTGTAATATGCAACAGTCAAGGCGGTGGGCCTGTATTTCCCTCTCCTTATTTATTGCTCCTACATATAAATGCACGGGCCGTTATGAATGTATAGACACTGGCAACTGCTTATTCATTGACGCTTGCACACAGAGCCGTTCACAAAAACACCCAGACTCACATATGCACACGGTCCTCTGTGAGACCACACAGACTCCATACTGAGATCCCTTTCATCTTTCCCTATTGACTATGGTTGTATCCTGTAGCTTGATTGGACCACACCAGACAGCATCTCTCACATTGTCTGTATTCCTTCCCTGCTCACTCACAACCCTCCCTCACTCTCCTACTCCCTCCTTCCCTCTCCTTACATACCTACCTACCCACCAACACCATACTCATGTTTGCCTTTCATTAGCTTTCATCTCTCCAGCTTATTGAACTCCACCACTGGCATCAGAGTGATCCTTTGATGGTGCTGCTCCTCAACATAAATCCACATTTACCCCCTTTACATATTACCATGCTAACAAATGATTTGTAATGTCAGTTCTTGGGGCATACAGTAAGAAGTATAGACTGTGTACAGTACAAGCTTTGTTAATGGGGCCTTATGGTCTCTAAGGTGCACAGGAGACACATAAGTTCAGTATTTCTTTATGAAACTGCCCAGAAGCGAGGACTCAAAACATTTTTATATATCTGTCTTTTAATCATTGATTAAATAAAGTAAGCACAAGAGAAGGAGACAGATGTAGAGACCAGTGAGCAGGCATTTTAAGCAAATACCTATGAATGTAAAGATACACATAAAGATAATTTATTATTCTCTCTGCCTTGAAATACTGCCTCCATCTCATTCTCCTTCATCAAGGTACACATCTTCCCTGCCCCCTATATTACAGACACAGACAAACACACACACACACCTCTCTGGGGTACAGAGTATTTCAGACTGTAATTGTGTGGTGCTGTAGGTCTGGTGGATTTAGTTTTCCAGTGGGGATATGTGTTAGCAGGTGGTGCACTGTCCCTTCATAATGGAGGATAAAGCCCCCAGCAGTGTCTAACACTACAATCTAAAGTGTTCAGTGCCAACTATGTACACTTGGGTATTCATACAAGGCTGTGTCCAAAAATCTATCACTTATTAACTCTCTCTCTCTCTATATATATAATACAGTAAAAATAATACATTGAACAAGCACCGAGGCGCAAACCGATCTATGAATAAGTTATTAATTGTGGCGGTAAAAAGAGTTTGAATCTAAGCCTGCCATGAAGGCCTCTGAGCTGTCCGAGGCCAAAGGAGGGGGATGATCTCTGATGACGCCTGGAGATACAGTAGCAGTAAAAAAGAGAAAAGTTGAAAAAGAAGAGTCGCAAAGCTTTCAAAGAGTCGTTTGAAGCATGAAACTCTGTCTCAGTCTTTCTCAACTTAAAAATTTCACTGTACAAAACTATGTAACGCACTCAAAGTTTTATATAAGCGCAGCCAAAATAACAAATCAGATTAGCTGAAGAGGACAAGAAGTCCAGCTGTTCTAGGCAGAAGGATGAAACTCTTTGATAAACAAACTAACCCCCTTGTGTCTGAAATGCTAAAGAAGTAATATGCAAATCGAGGGTGAAAGAATAAATAAGAAAAGGAAATGCGGACGACAGTCTTATTAGATGAGGCCGTAAACTCGCCACAACTTAAAACACATAAAAGGCCAATAAAATGACGCGTAGCTGCTACACAGGAAGTAAACCTCGGATAAAATGGAAGAGTTCAGGCTTGCCAGAGCGCTTTGTGCTCGTCATAAAAATGTTTTGCTGTGATTTTAAATGTAAATTTTCAGCAAGGGCTTAATAAGCATCAAACTCTTTTGCAGTGTTTAGGGGACGGCAACAGCTGATTGATTGAATTGAGGTTTTTATCATGCAAGACTGAAGTGCTTAATGTCCAGTTTTCAAAGAGGCACTGGTTGGATTCTTTGGATCAAGCTCAGTTCAAAACACCCTATGTAGTCAGTTTCCGCCATATTGTATTTTCTTCCATATTGGATTTCATGAAAATTTTATGAAGCAAAACTTGGTACACGGATGCATGACCTCATTCTGAAGAAGCATCAAAAAACCCTGAGTCAACTGTGTCAAGAAAAAATATGTTTTGTCTAATAACTAATTCTGTGTTCGCATTATATAAATAGTTCTTGTGTCTTGTCAATCAAATCAAATTTGGAAGCAAAGATCATATTGCAATCGGATACATTTTTCCTCTCAGAGGTTTTGAGTTAACATCGGGACTGTTCCCTGCTAAGCTACTTGCCCCCCCTCCTTGCTGCTTGCAGTTATACTTTGAGATGACACTGTAGGTATCGCAGTGCAGATGATTCACTGGAACGGCGACGCGGGATTCCTGTCTCTGGTTGCCAGATGTGTCATCTCCAGAGTCCAGTTTTTGCCTGTATGTTTAAAAAAGAAAGAAAAAAAAACTTGCAAATAACAAGTAGTAGCTCATAATTGTAGCATATTTCAATAATTTTCTTAATTATGTCAGAGATTTTAAAAGGCACAGTTTCCGCTTGTGCTTCAAATATCAGAACACAGCGTGCTTTCAAGCCTTACCACACTCCATTTCAAAATGTTCCGACTCCATGGCTGTATCATTGGAAAATAAATAACTTGTACATACACATAATGAATCTGCTGCCAAGCTTGTCTCACCAATCATTTCACAGCTCTGCATGTTACTATTTCATTCAAGTGTATTAATCTAGGGATAGGTATTTTCAGCTTTCTTTGTTGTGCGGTATGAACACTGTCTACAGCGCACAATCGGGAAATATTGGCTCAGCGTTACATCACACCGTGAAACACGGCAGAGCCTTCCACTTCTTGCTTTAATAAGATTGTATCATCAACATCTTGAAAGAAACTTGCGGGCGACGTAAAAAAACAGAATACACTTTTCTGAGCACCCTGCGGTGTTAATTGTTTTGCTTAGTGTCAAACCAGTCAACAACAGAACAGTCCCAGAAAATCAGTGCTTTTTAAACATGATTACATTTTTTTTTCTTACCACAAACTCAGAAAAAAAAAAGTCTGGTGTTAAAATGAATAACTTCAATGCAAATGAGGTAAAGTGATTGGGGCTTTTTATTTGAAGCTGAACCTTTTGTTGTCAGCTCCAACTGTACTCTCTGTTTTTAAACCTAGCAAGGGACCTTTTACACATTTCAATGGGGAATTGGCTTTGAATAATTCATCAGACTAATCCACCATCGGTGGTACTTTGGTCTGTGTGGGCCTGCTGTTTGGTGCTACAGCCAGTTTGAAAGAGATTGAGAAAAGACAGAGAATAACAGACACAGAGTCTGGAGTTAAGGAAAAAATAAAGTGAGGTTTGGGAGTCTACTTAATGTTAATTACAGTGTGTTTAATCCCAGAAGCTAACAATGATGTCATGGGGGTACTGTGACTAATGCTGTAAAACAACTGATATTAGAGAGCAATTACACATTATTTGTGTTTCAAGCACTAAAAACAGGTAACACAGTTACAAGTACGAAAAAGTAAAATCACAAAATAGACACCATCCCATACATCATAACGTTATAGGGTGTTTTATGAAACACTGAATGCAAGCTATGCACAAAGCAAGTCTGACACTGTTGCTGCTGCTATACAGTTTTTCTCGTTTAGTAGAGGAAGTAAGATAATTAACTGAAATAAAAATGATGCGTGCCTCTAATTGTCTTTGTATTTTTGTTATCATATTGCTGTCTGCTTTACTTTTATCTCATTTTAACGTCTTCATTTCTCTTTATGTACCTTATATTTGGTTATTTATTGTAAATAGCTTTGTAGCTTTTTCTATATATGTACTGTGTATCTAAATAGCTACAAAGTAATTTCTGATTACTGCTCTCTTGGAAGTGTATAACATCAGCGGTGCTATAAAAATCTCTGTAATGCATAAGGACTACACTGTTGGATGAGATTGCTAATACGACAAAGACATAACCATTTTATTTTATTTCCCATCCATCAATCCATTTTCTTAACCACTAATCCAGTTCTGGCTTGTGAGCGGGCTGGAGCCTATCCCAGCTGTCACTGGCTGAGAGGCTGGACAGGTTGGCAGTCTACTGCAGGGCTTTTATTTTATTTTATTTTATTTTATTTTATTTTATTTTATTTTATTTTATTTTATTTCACTGCCAGGGCTGCAGATATGAGAGACATCTATTTTTATGCAAGGGTTTGATTAAGGTCATTATAGTGTCTAAATATTTCATGGCTATGTATCCCACAAATTTCTGTTTTCACACTAAAAGCTGTGCTCACTTGTCAGATAGAGAAATGAAAAAGGCTCACGTAACACAAGCAATCTGATAAGAGATCTAACAATCCAACACAGCACAATGTTCACAGGCTTTAGCGACAATCAACCTCTAGAGAGGTGATAAAAAAATGTCCGTGGACACCTCGTAGATGGTAGAAATTACAAAAGGTCTTATACACTACATTGTGCTTAATGACCCACTGTTATTAGTCATTGATAATCACTGATGGGGCTGCTACTCAAAAGGAGAAATATGTTACACATTACACACTTTTATACACTTTTTTTTTTAAAGCAATGCATTATGTTACTGCTCTCTGGCTAAAGTACTTGGTCACACTACTGGTTACATTACTTTTGCATTACTCCATAATATGTGCTGAAATGCACTGTCACATAATTGCCAGTTAACAATATGAGCCTTAGGCTACAGACCAATACTGAAACAAATAAGGATAATGCTAATAATGCTAATAAGGATGCAAACAACAAATTTTTTTAGTCTTTAAGTATGAAAACTAGCCAACAACACAAAGCAAAGTTGAAAACCAGCCCAAAGAGGATTCAAAGAAATCGCCACAGTGATTCTACTGTGGAAACATGTACAAGTAGAAATAGAGGCTACAATGCTTCAAGCCTGGCTGCCATTGTTACTGACTGCAGATCAGGGTCTGTCTGCTGGGCGTGGGTTGGCATATACTTAACTTTAACATCACTTGACTCCTTTGCTACCTTTGAGTTAGCATGCTATCTTTGCAGACGTTTGCAAAGAGCAGATGTTGTGTTAGTAGCGTCACGCGGTTCTTTCTGTCCTGGATGCAGTTTGGACTTTACCAACACACTCTTGTCCTTTCATGCAATAAAAATAAAACTAATGCCCATATCCCTACTCTGCAAAAGTTGTACAATGCCCCACCATTTCCCTGAACCCTGCACACAAACTGAAATCAGCTGATTGTAGTGTAAGTGCGGACCAAAAAAAAAAAAAAATTGCTCTTTTCTTCTTTTTATCCATCCATTGTGCAGATAGCCTATTTGAAAAACTTGTAATGTGATTACAGTAACACATTACTCCCAACACTGTTGATAATATGGACCTTTGTTGTCTAGCCAGAGTGCTGAGCTGTCACCACACCACAGCTGCCACGCTAAAGGTGCATGACTTTATGACAAAAGCACATTAAAAGGTTGTTACAGGACAGTCTTCAGGTCCACCGATGACATTTGGTGCCAGCAGTCTTTCCTCTGTAAAGTGGAGATTGATGTGAATGTTTCGCCCCAGAGAACTGTACTACAAGCAAAGCAGTTACAAGGCGTGCACACCAGCCAAGTCTTCAAAGTTATGGTTTTTCCGTAACGTAAAAGTTTTTGCTAGAAATGTAACATTATTATTTGGAAACAGTCTCAAACCCCAAATGGAGAAAAAAAAAAAACACTCAGAGTGCATCACTATGACTCAAATGTGCAAAGATGACCATTTATTTCCATGCAGAGTCTCTTCCTCAGACCATTACTGTGCATCATACCACCGCATCTAACATCTGCAGTGGCTGAACAGTGAGACATTCCCCTGTTTGTGTACAAAAGAGCAAAACAGAGAAAGAATGAGGGAGGGAGAGGGAGGAAGGATGGGAGGTTGAGTGTTTCTCGTTATAGTTAAAATTATGCAAAAGCACACTGAGCAGCATGAAAGATCAAAGAGAAAGGCCATAGGGCATGCACATTAAGAGATATAACGAGAGCCCTTAGCTGTACACTGTTTAATTATTGAAACAAGAAACATCTTAGATATTTTAAAGAGCCTCTAATAATGCAGTTTGAAAAGAAACACCCCTGTGAAGACAAAACTGGAGAAAAGGCAAGAAAACACCTTTAATTTGCTGAGTAGTGTAAGATAGTTTGTTAAGAAGATGTTGGTCTTTCATGGTGTAAAGCTGTCGTTTTTGGCCTAAAGTAAGAGAGAACTTTCTAGCACCGACGCCAAATGAGCTCAATTTATTTCCGGAAATAGAAATTACTATACCTGAGAGTACACAGTTGTTTTAGGTACGATGACTGATTAGTATTCAAAACACAACTTTAAGTTCCAGTTCACCTGGTTACTGTCATTATTATTTTTGAGGATGTGCAATTATAATATCGGGGCACGAAACATTTGACAGATTCTCATATTTCGGCCTGGTCATCTGCCACTGATCGATTGTATGTAGTTAATTAATGTGAAGATTATAGATATAATGTGAAGTTCACTGTTTCACTGTTGCTGTTTACTATTCTGCAGTTAATGGTTATTACAATCTGTATTCCATTTGCAGGCTTCTAATAATATATTGCTTTGCCATTGTTTTGTCTATCATTTTAATGGGATAAAAATCATTTCAAAGTACGCTCTGGGAGCTACAAAAACTTGTAAATGCCTGTGGGCACTGCTCCAAATATATGGAAACACCCTTAAGTTCTGTGATAGCCTCTTAGTGCTGATAAGAATTTCATACATTTTGGCCATTAACGGAGAGCCAGTTTGAGGGGCCAAGCTTTTGTGCGACCAAATGCCGAGGGGGGGAAAGGGGTCTAAGGGCCACATTAATCCATGTCAGTGCAGGCCAAATTATTTATCACCTTGTGCAAACAAACGTTGTCCTGAGCAGCCCATCAGAGGGGGAAGAGGGTGGTGTGTGAGGTCCGTGAGGGCTGCCAGCGATGCTGCAGCCTGACCCCCATCACTCTTCCTCTTATCTCTCCTCCTTGGCCCCCTCCTCATTACTCCTCAGATGCAGGCACCAGACCCTAGTGACTATACGTAGAGCTGCACATGACGGTAGAAGAATGAGATAGCTGTTGAAGAGGTCCCAGGTCTTCATTTCAGAGTCCTGTGACATTTTCTCCACTACTTTCTTTCTTACCATTTATAGCGCTCATCCGTGCGCTACTGATCAGGCCCGGTGCAGAGTATCTCAGTGGAATCTGCTAGTATGCACTTGTCCTTTGTGAGCCTGTGCTTCGTGTTTGTGTGTTTATAAGTAGCATGTGGAGACATGGGAGGGGGGACTGCGGTTGCATCTGGACTCTGGGAAGTAGGCCGATCAGTCTCTCTCACCCACAGCCTTGCCCGGGCAACCTAGGAGTTTCAATCAATATCCAGTCCCTGTAGCTGCCCCGAGCAAGCTGTTTGAAAAGTCAGAGTACCATGAAATGGCCATTATTAAATTACTGGGACGGACACATTTAGAAGGCCATTGCATTAAGAGAGCAAGCTCTCCCAATTAGTGGATCAGCACATTAATAGCCCTGGATGAGAACACCATCTGATCAAAGATTAGACACACACACAATCTATTGACCTATTTTACTGGTGCACTGATAGCTACATATACCATTTGCAAAGTGGAGTACTGACTCATGTCCCCTAACCAGAATGAATGGTTGAATATGGCCAAATAAAGAATATATTCTGTCTTTAAGCATGATTCATATTTGGACTTAGCAAAAACACTTTATCTTACCGCAATTGTTCTATGAAAATTTTGCTGCTTCCAGTCTCATCCATTTGCAAGCAGTAAAGCTGTATTACACAGAAAGAGGGATTGTTGTGAGATCAACATTTGTGCTCTGTTTACTATTACTCTGAGCATGTTCTTCAAAGGGAAAATAAGAGCTGCTTTATTTTCCTGGGTGCAGTGCGAAGCCCGTGGCGTCTGTTTAAAATGAGATTGAAAAGGCACGCTGTTGCAAATTTCAGTGTGACTCATTGAGTAATAGAGTCACTCCAAGCTCGGTGACCCGGTTTAGTTACTGTAGGTGTATATCAAGAGTAGGTATCCCATCTCTAATGCTTAAAAATAAGAATTCAACATGGAGAAATTCACCAGCACTATGTGCACTTATTTCTAGAACTAGAGGTTTTTTAGCTCCAGGAAGATCTGTTTTTTTTTTTTTTTCATGGGTTGTATTGATGCCAACACACATCCAAGTGAGAAGATTGTGTGTTCCTACACCACAACGTGTGCATTTTAAACAAGCTTTCCTCAGCTTGGCACATCATTGGGTCTTCAGAGCCCTGGGCATATTTTTAGTGCTTCTGTGAGTGATGTTTTTAATATGAATTATTCACCCCAGAGAGACACCGCTTGGATGCTAGCCCTTGTTTTTAAAAAGCACCTTGTTTGCTCCTAATTTTACAGCCGGTCAGGCAGAAGTACAGCGGCTAACCTGTAGGTCAGGCTGACAGCTGGGAATTGCCATTTCCCCCTGCACTTTCGGTGCTGTTGCGGTGCCTGTGAGCACACAAACACGGGCTGAGTACATGTAGGCAGAGGTTATGGTGTACCTGAACTGCAGGGATGCCAGGATCATTATTTCTCTCTTATTTCAGGGTTGTATAAACCTCCTGCCCCTCTTTTTCAACACCACCACCACTATCACATATCACGATCAACCACACAACCCCGTTCCACCTTTACAGTATGTAGTTTGGCTTTCTTACACACCCTACGGCAGAAATGTTTCCAACAGGCCATGTCTGTGTGTATTGATTACACACTCTTGTATTCACCCACACAGACACATTCACAGCATCCAGTTACACTTGTTAACCCTTGACCTTTTGGATATGGACTACTTTGTATATCAGAGTTTCAGTGTACTGAAATAACAGACATTATGTTGCTGTCTCTTCTATAGTTTTGTTGGCATGTTGAAAGCTGAAAATGTTTTACAGGATGTTTGGATTATTAATGCACCGTTACCTCTGTTACAGTGCCTTTCGTGACTTGGCTGACATATTGATGAGGTGAGATTCCTTTTATTGGCACTTTTTGTCTGCTGTATTTTTGCTTTTCTGCAAAGAGCCTGGACATTGTTTGAAAATAGCTTTCCAGATGTTTGTTAGCTGGCTTAACCCCCCCCCCCCCACACACACACACACACACGCACACTATTTGAAAAGAAGAGTGTTAAAATATTTTAGTAACATAACCTGACATAACTACACAAGGCTCATATCCCAACAGAGCCCATTGGCCTTTGTCTTATCTTACTGAGTCAATCACCCAAAATATGATGGTAAACTTCACCTTAGGGCCACAGAGGTTGCTCTGATATCTCTGATACCAGCATGTTTCTTTCCTCTATTTCCTCCCCAACATCTTTCTCCGCTCATCTACAGCACACTCACAAGAACAAAAAACAGATTAGATACCAGCAAAAAAGCTGCCTTCTGCTGGCCCACATGGAAATGGCCCAGATCTGGTGGTGAAGGGAGGGAGCTGTAGAAGCCTGATGCCGGGCCGAGGGCCAAGGTTTGGTCCCCAGTCGTCTGGCGTCCTTCCAGCCCAGAGGAATGAGTGTTTCGGCTGCAGAGCAAAGCATGGGGCTCAGCCCCCTCCTTCACACACCACCATCATCACCATCCCCCCGAGGATGATAGATGCTCTGTCCGCTCCCTACAGCAGGGAGAAAACATTAGACATCTGTATAATTGACTGAAGATGAGAGAAAAGAAAAGGGAAAAAAAAAAGGTGGAAAAGAGAGAAACAGGGCGACAGATTGTGTGGGTGTGTGTTTGCACATGAGTGAGACATTGAGCATAGAGTGTGTATTTTAGTCGCTTTTTCTGTGTGTTATAATGAAATATAAGATATTACTGAGATAAAAAGACAAGAGAAAGGGGAAAATGAGAGAAAGAAAAACAATTTTTAAAAACTGAGAAAAAAGGGAGGGGTACGAGAGGAGGAAGAGAGGTAGGGAACTGGCACAGATGAGGTTGGCTCTCACTCAACAGGACATCTTTTCACACATATTACACATGTCCTCTCCAATCCTCTCACAGAACCGTCACTGAAGCTACTCTGTAGAAAACAGGCCTATACACTTCTGACTGCTGAAACTACCGATATTTCATGGCTGCGTGATGCTTTGTGATCCAAAGTCTTAGCAACAGAATTATTCCGAGGGTTTAACATTGGGGCTTACCCTCACAATAGGGCAAAGGTTGGCATATGATCCAAGGAGTTAATCTCACTGGGAAGCAAAGATCAGAATTCCAGAAAGAAACGAGAGAATTTTCAATCCTTTTGTTTGGAATATAAGCACATCCAAAAAGATAAGTAAAAGGGGCTAACATGCCACTGACAAACAAAACCAAATGTGTTCGAGCAGTGTGTGTGAGTTTGTGCAATCACTGTGGCAAACAACAACAAGTGCAACTTGATAAATCCCCATTATGTCTGAAAGTTACACCAAATGGTCCCATTTAAAGAACATGTTCCTGCGTGCTGGCCGGCGCGCACATATCAAAGCTACCCAACAAAAGTGATACTGAAAGCTGGTGTACACAACTTTCCAGGGAAAATAACACAATTAGAAGAGTACACAGACTTGTTCATTATTAATGGAGTTGCTTTTTAACTGCCTCACTGAAAAGACCTCTCAATAATTTATCACCATGGAGATGCATGTCAAGTTGGTGTGCTTGGACACTTCATGAATATCAAATACATATGCAAAACAAAAGGGGGATACATCATTAACCACACTTTAAAACTGCTTTACTGAGTTCTGCTAGAAATCAGGGATCCTTGATTGTTCGTGGCGCCGTTACATCAATCATAACCTTCCGATCTGATCTCGCTTTGACTGAAAATTCTTGATGAAACGGTTTGTAAACTACTGGACCGCAATGACTGCGGCACTTGGCGTATAATTATCTGTTTGAGAGGAACGGGTGGAGAGTGGGAAACATGAATGTTAAATTTTGCTTTATTGAAAATCCTCGACCACTTATTAACGAGATAAAACTCCAGCATTCCTCGTGACTTTGGATTTATTCAAAGCAGTAGGTTAATGAACTTTAGATGATAGAGCTTTATCTTTATCACTGTTATTAGTCTGACAAAACATAGGCAGCAATGGGAATTAGACCTGGAGCCTCTTGGAACTTAAATGGAATTCAGTTATTTGTTAATAGTGTATGTTAAATTAAATATCATCAGTTATTTATAGAGTTTGATAAGCCTTGGAAAATTATGATTTTGGAGTAGTAGCATCATGATTAGTAGCATGCGTCATGTTTGTATTTAATAATTTCATTGGAAAAACCTGATACACGGATAACCAAGAAATACACTACTGCACCCTTAGTGGCCACTTTATTAGGCCGGCTCATTAATGCAAAGATCTAATCAGCCAATTACATGGCAGCAGCTTAATGCATCTGCCATCATTAGACATAATGATTTGCTGAAGTTCAAGCTGAACATCCAAGTGAGGAAGAAAGGCGATTTAAGTGACTTTAAATGTGGCGTGGTTGTTGCTGTTAGACAGCCTGGTTTGAGTATTTTGAGTAAAACTGCTTATTTGCTGGGATTTTCCCCACACAAGAACCTCTAGGGTTTACAGAGAATGGTCAGAAGAAGAGAAAATATCGTGTGAGTGGCAGTTCTCTGCGCAAAAATGCCTTGTCGTTGCCAGAGATCAGAGGAGAATGGCCACACCGCTTTGAGCTGATAGGAAAGAAGCAGTAACTCAACTAATCGCTTGTTATACCAAGGCCTGCAGAAGAGATGCTCTGAACATCTTGAAGCAGATGGGCTAAAGTAGCAGAAGACCACACCGGGTGCCACAGCTGTCAGCTAAAAACAGGAAACTGAGGGTACAGTTCACACGGACTCGCCAAAATCGGACAATCAAAGATTGGAAAAACGTTGAATTGTCTGATCGGTCTCGATTTCTGCTGTGACATCCGAATGGTAGGTTTCAGAATGTGCCATAAATAACATGAAAGCGTGGCTCCATCCTGGCTGCTATCAAAGATTAAACTATGCTTGTAGTTTCAATACATATTTAATTAAAATACAGCAAAAGTTAGAAGTTTGTCTGTTCACTGCCACGCAGCGCTATCTCTGATCTTGTTTAGGTCATTCATTTTTTAAAAGTCTCTTTAACCGGTACAAATCCAAACATCAGCTGTCCTTTTTTTTTTCCAGATTTTCACAAGCTTGGTACTGAGGGAGAAAACATTGTTTTATTCTGGATGGAAGGCTGAAACTGAGAGGGAAAGATTTCTTTACAAATGTCACAAGTTTATTGTGGCTTTTCTCTGTCTCACTGCTCTCTGTCACACAGACTCGGTTCCAGCTGTGGCAGGCAGCTGTTCTGATAAACAGAATATGCTTTCTGGCCAGCATCAAACAAAAGACAAAATCTGGGACTAGCTTATGAACATAAAACAAAATGGATCTAAGTGGAAACACTGGAATGACATTGGCAAGTGCCACAGTCTTCCACTCAAATGCTTGTAATCCTCTGTCCGCTGGATGCCTTTCCATGCATGAGCAATGTTCGGTACCATGGCAAAAACAATTTACCAATGATACTACTGTATTATAAATTCCACAACATGTCTGAATGCTGTTAATAAGGAGGTTTTATGCAGGTTCAGTTGTCTGACAGCATGTTGTGGAGCCGCTAGCTGTCATGTTGCCTTTCCACTTAATGCCATGCAAATGAATGGCTCTCCCACAAGACCACTACCACTCATTTGGTTTACTGCTCGATTTGGTTCGTACAGTTGAGCATAACACACTTAACACAACTGTCAGCGCCTCCTTCAGCCCGTCTTTCTTTCTTTTTCCCTTCTCTTTTTCTCCTGCTCTTCCCACACACATCCATTAATGATAAAAGTATTAATTAAAAAGCAGGAAGTTAACCATATTTTCATTTATAGACACCTAATTTCCTCTCTATTTGGGTAATAACATATATTTTGTTGTATGATTATCATGACTGAGACAACATGGCATGTTGAAAGTTAAACCGTGTGTTCTGCATGCGTATCCACGTGCATCTGTTTATTCTCTAAAGAAGAAATTCATGTTTATAAATGCACAACACATCCTGCTAGCTTAGTTCGGTCAGAGTTGAGGGTTACTGTATGTGTGTGTGTGTGTTTCTGGGTGAGCATGTGCGTGTGCATGTTTATCAGGGAACCGGAGATGTGGGCCTATTTGGGGGGTCTCAGAGCAAGCAGGTGAGAGTCATGCTGGCTGTTCTCTTGGTTCAGCGCTAATGGAGTTCAATCCGGATCTCTCCTCACCCTGTAGTTCTCAGTGCTCAGTCATTATAGACTTGTTAATTTTGGCTCTCTGTGTGTGTGTGTGGGTGTGTGTGTGTATTTTACAAAGAGTGAAAGATGCGGAAAGTGAGAGAATAAAACGCATATCATGTTTAAACATGTAGGCCTTTCTTCAAGTCAAAAGATGCACCGAGAGTACAAATCAGCTTCTCCTCACCTTTTTCTCCCATTATGTCAACAAACAGGATAAATAAAGTCTAAAATGTGGCAACAGATCAATTCCACAATGTATAAAACTGGGGCCTCTGTCAGTGCATCTAAAAGTGAGAGTGCTGATGTGGAAAACTTTACCTTCTTTATTATGAATGAGGATGTAAAAAAAGGACCTCGTCAGTGATCCCACATCAGCACTTCCTCTGCGACACTCAATATGCCACTTGATAAATGTCTGTCATCGTCTTTTCACGTTAGTGTGGTACATACGTTCTCCTCTACCGAGAACAGTTGACTGGCTGTTTCTTTTTCTCAATGTGTGAGATTAAGCATTTGCTCTTCAGAAAAGCCCGTTCAGCACAAAAACGGTGGGACACAAGAACCTTGTCACCAGTTGTCCAAAATAGAATTTGCACCATATGTGTTGTCTGGTCATCATACACTGTAAAAAAAAAACAAAAAAAACCTAACAGAATTTATTCTATAAATTTTTACAGAATTTTCCTGTTATTTTGAAATATGCAAACACACAAAAGGACTGTAAAAATTCAGTCACAAGAGTAACACAATTTCACAAATATGTCATATTTATTTCAAAGATAAAACGGTTAAATTCTAGTTTATTGATGTAAATACATATCTGAAATCTATTGCATTGAGTGCATAATGACACAAGAAATAGCTCTAATTTCACAGGGTTCATTAAGTAACATATATGTTGTGTCATCATGGAAGTTTTCACCAAAAAAAATTGTGGGGAAAAAATGTATAATTTTCTTCTACTTATCCATGGCCTGTGTGGGGGCTGCAGCATAAACAGAGAAGCTCAGGCCAGGCGTTCCCAGGCCAGCTGAAAGATATAATCTCTCCCTCGTATCCTGGGTCTCCCCCGGCGCCTCCTCCCCACCTCACCCAGGAACCATTCTAGTCAGATGCCTGAACCACGTCAACTGGCTCCTCAACAGCGACGCGGACGCTGCACTGGCCCGTCGTGGTAAAGAGAGAGCTGAGCGTGAAAGCGAAGCTGTCAATTTACCGTCGTCTACCATCTCTACCCTCACCTATGGTCATGAGCTTTGGGTAGTGACCAAAAGAACAAGATGGCGCCTCCTGGGCGCCTCTTGGGTGAGGTGTTCAGGGCATGTCCTACTGGGAGTAGGCCCCGGGGGCAGACCCAGGACACGCTGGAGATATGATATCTCTGGGAACGCCTGGGAATGTTTCTGTGTCCCCCTGGATGAACTGAAAGAGGTGGCTGGGGAGAGAGAGGTCTGGACTTGTCTGCTTAGGCTGCTGTCCCCGCTCCCAGAATATTTTTTTAACAGTATGTTGATGCTGGGTAAGTAGAGGTTAGGTGTACAGTGACATCACTGTACGCATAATACGAAAATCAAGCCCCATGGACTAATGTGGTCACTTTGAAGCTGCTGAAAAATATATACCTCACGTTGTTTATGCAGCACCACTGGACTGCTCATTCAGTTTCTTTGCCTTTTTTGCTCTCTCTGTCCTTTCCACCTCTCTCTCTCCTTGTTCCTCTCGTCTCAGCAGCTACTTCATACATCATCTGCCCCTGTGGAACACATAGGTGCTTGGCTCCTCATGTAGAAACTAAGAGATCCTGAATGTGCAGAAATGGATCACTGTATTAATGTTCTGTCTTTGGGACTGATCCTATGGTCTACAGCCTTTCCAGGTCTCTTCAGCATGCAGAGAAAATAATTTAGAGTGCTATGATCTCATCATTTCTCACTTTCTCTCTCACATACTCCATCAGTAGGCCCACGGTGAAGTTGGGTGCACTGATCTATTTACCAAATGCCTTTCTCTTTCTTTCCTTTTGTCTCTCTCTTACTGCAATACGTCCTCTCTCATCTTCCCACTCTCTTTCTCACAAACTCACTCACTCACACACACACCTCACACATCCTATTTCCCATAACAGATGTACCATTTCATCAGATGAAGTCCAAGGCCAAACGTTGAGCTTTTGCTGCTACACGGGATCCATTTAATTTGCAGTAACATGATGGAAAATGAGGCCAGATTTGCTAGGCTCATCTCTGTCCACCATCCAGGTCATAATGAGCAGCAGCTAATCAACCTCATACATTTCTCCAAGATGAGAAAAACATCTGTCATTTATGTAATCCAGAATGTCTCCACTAGTGCACTGCATATCCAGCCGTATTCATCCTGTGGTAACTATGTAAGTGCCTGCCACATACATCAATACATTTGTATTAGAGCACACTGCCCCGTGATAAAATTGACTTAACTTAGACAGATAATGCAATGCAGCCACATTTTAACACGCAGAGAAGTTACATCTTCTTTATCCTGGTTGATAATCTGTCACCTCACAGTTACTGTATACACGGCCTAGTACTATTTCAGCATGTAAACACATTTCTACCAACTGAAGCAGAACAAATGCTTGAATCCACAAATTGTTTTTTGTTTTAATGAGTATATATTTCCTATTAAACACAGGAAGTTTTATAATGTGTTGAACCAAAGCCAGTCTGGCTGTTTGCTGTGTGTTTCAGCAGCTATGTTGATACGTGCTGAGCTACATGTCTGTAGCTTATTACTTAAAAGGAAAGAAAAGTGCATGGCACTTTTTTTTTTCCCTTTTCTTTTTCCTTTTACTATACGCGGACCATTAGCTATTCTTGACATGAAATAGAGTTGGCCTCTCTGAGGGATTGGAGGTCTGTTTTTGCTGATTCCACTCTGGTGGTGAGGGAGTTCAAGGTGGGCTGGTGCTGCCACGAAAGCTAGAGAGAGCCAGAGGTCCAGCGTGTGTTGAGCCAAAAGTCACTGCGGGATGTTAATGTACTGAATAACAATCTAAACCGTTCTGTCATTAACAGTGATAACTAGCGCACTATGCTCAATTACCTGAATGCTTAAATTAAACCTGCATACCAAAGTGCACGCTTTTAAGTTTCCCGGGAATTTAGACAGTGAGCACAAATACAGCATAAGCATACCGTGACAAGTAATTTCCAGGGAATCAAAGCCTTTGGAATTGCAAACATTTGCTGGGAACTCAATGAAAAGGTTTATGACACACAATCCCTAAAGAGCCTTGGACAATAAAAAAAAACCCCAGCCTAAGTACTGGATATCCTTTAGTTTGCATGCTGAGAAAAAAAGTTACAGATTACCAACAACAAGCAACTGTGCCCATTTTACTAATTTTCTCTTTCCTCTTTTCCTTTCTTGTAGCACCCGCCACAAAGTAAAAGCAAAAGCATTGTTTGAATCCACACCAGCTGAGCCAAGATTACACATACTGCAGCTTCAAGCAAAATATGAAAAAACAAAGATTAATTGACTAACCAACACTGCTAAATTAGTGGAGTGACACACTTTCCTCCAGAGATTTATGCACGCAGATGAAAAGACACGAGTGTCACAACAAAAGACTGCGGAATGTCAAGGAAATTCAGTGACTTCTGGCAATGACAAGGTACAGCAAGAAGTGGGGAGTTACCAAAGGGAAACTAATATAAGCTTGAGGTGACTAGCAATGGGAGGGAAAGATATTGTTGACAAATATATGTGACACCAACATTGCTTGTTTCACTCTGAAACCTTTTTAGGTGGGAAATGTTGAAGAGGGCTACCTTGGCAAGCACAGCCTGGAATGTCCACAAGTAACCAACTGCCATCTACAAAGCAATGGGCAACGTGTGAAGCACTTTAGATGTGAACAGGCCTTTAGTCTCTGTGTGTAATTCTATCTCCAGCACGGTAGGACAGTCCAGCTCCTATTTTCTTTTTGGTCACACATTGGGTAGCGGCCATACCTCCTGAGACATCATCGCTCTGGAACTCCATCAATGCAACATGGTCAGCAGAGCAGAATGTGTGTGCGTGTGAGAAAAAGAGCGTGCTGAACAAGCATGCTGATATACACAGTTCTGCTCTACACCTCTCCATTCACTATTGCACTGCAGTTTCATCATCCAAAGCACAGGTTTGATAGGCAGTTCCTCTTATTAGAAAGCCTGGAGAGGGGCAAGTCAAAATACAGCCCTCTTTATCAAATTGTGGTGAAGTGCCTGAAGTGAACACAAGGTTAACTAAATTGCATATCCCTTCTACTAAACTCACTGCACTCACCATCACCTTAGCACGCAGAATTTTAAGACACAGGGGTTTTGTAAGTACAAACTAGATGAGAGAGGTGTTTCTCTACCTTAAATCACTGTGAAACGTGTCTTACTTGTTAGAATTGCAGCTTGGTTCTAGCTAGCGGCTGAGATGAAGCGTCTGGGGTATTATGGGTCTCCAGCATTACACCAGAGCTGCTGTGTGCTCTCTTCACACCTTGACAGTGACTTTGTGTGACAGCAGATATAATGTGATTTCTCCTGTCCCCAGGGTCTGAGGCTGATGATGGAGACTTTTGGGCCTGTTTTGCTCTGCGGCGACAGCCATGACAGAAAGTGAAAAAAAAAAAATTCTTGAGCGTGATGATCAGTGGCATTTTTCACACGGCTCGGAGATTCCTCAGTCTGTGCCCTGATGCACATGCTTTGCTGACACAGAAATTAGGTCTCTGTGTTCAGCCTGAAGTTTCCCAGTTTGGGTTTGCCTCAGTTTTGGCACAATCACATCAGCTCGTTGACACACTGTCAAGTGATTTCAGGATGTAGTTTTGTAACCCAGAACAAATACTGCACGGCACTCATTACATCTTAGCGTGTTTTACAACCCTGCCCCTAGTTTACAGCAACCAAATGATGGGGATATGGGGGACATCACTTCTCTTGTAAGCGCGTCACATCAGGTGAGGCTGTGGTGTCTCATACCTCCAGGCTGTACTGGCCTCTGTTGTCTCTGCAAGTTATGGGCAAAAACAAAACTAACCACTTCTGTTGTGCTTGGGTGCTTGAATATCTATGGCTCAAAACATTTCTTCTGGAGGATTAGCCTAGGATGTGTAGCCAGGGCTCAATTAAATGATTATGCATTGTTTGTTGAAAAAGCAATCAATTTATTGAAAATGGAAAATACTGGCTCATTCTAGCTTTGTAAATATGAACATATATTGCTTTTTTTTGCTATTAATATGATGGTTAATTGAATAACTAGATTCTGGACACATGTCGCTTGGATGTTGGGTTATAACCAAATGCATTTTCTCTCATTTTTGAGTACATGGTTTACTGAAAACTCTTTCCAGTTACAATTCTTTAGGATTCAAATGAATATACACCGAAGGGTTGATGTGGGATGGAACATTCCCAAACAGCTTTCCTTCAGTTCATGAGTAATTAAATTTAATAAGGAGTTTAATACGAAATCATATAAAAAACATTTTTCATATATTGCTGACTGGGGTTGCTTCCAGTTGATGCCATGGAGATACTCCAGAAATGAGGAAGTAATGACATCACAGTCTCTCAACGCATACTTTCTTGTGTCTCATCCCATGAGAAGGTCGTGTGTTCATGCTGCAGATATCTAAAAGTTGCAGTTGCTGTAATTAAGCATCTAACTTACTCAGCTGAAGGGGAGCGAGCCTAAATGTTTGGAGTATCTTTTTTTTTTTTGAAGTAGGTAATTTTAGATGCAAAGTTTCAAACAGCTCAACAAATAGCATCAAACACGCAAACTGTTTCTGTGGAGTTTGGCACCGAATCCTGTTGCCCCAGGGAGAAAAAAAAACTTAAAGTGTAATAACTTCACTCTGAGAAATGGAGAAAGATATAAGAAAAAGAGGACAGGAGAGGAGAGGAAGATGAGAAATTGTTTTTTCCAAGGTAAAGACTGCGCTACAAGTGACATATAAATATCTAATTGATAAATTAGAACTTCAAAGCTTACACGAAAAGTCCTCCATTCTAAAATTTAGTGATGATAAATCCAATGTATTAGTGATTGGTCCAAGAAAAATTCCACTACCCAGGCCTACACTAAGCCTGGCTCATTGACAAAAATGTCAAGGAGTCTGCTTGTAACCTAGGAGTGATTTTTGACACTGAGCTCAAGTTAAAAAACGCTGTCCAGTCTGTGCAGGGCCATGCATGCATTTAGTTTTTCCCACCTTGATTATCGCAGTGCTCTTTGTACCGGCATCAGTCAGAGCTCACTTCACCTACTGCTGCTGATTCAGGACGCAGCTGCTCTGTGGAACAGTTTGTCCAGCAAAATTAGAATGGCAACATTCATAATGTCTTTTAAATCTCTTCTTAAAATATATATTTTTTAATATTGTAAAGATTTCATGGATGTTTGATATGCTGCACTATCACAGATCTTAGGTTCTCCCCACCTGCCCACTTTAACCCCTGTACACCCAGTGGTGTTGTTTATAGACACAGTGACACAGTGTTTCACCCAAAGTTTTGTTAGAGCAATAGTTCAATAGTTAGTTACTGTTAGGTAAGACTGATACCACTTGCATTATAATTTTCTAATGGTCCCGCAAACCTGTGCATAAAACCATATTTATTGATTTTAACAGTCAGAATATACAGAACCAGACAACTTTGCAAGCCTATCTGCTTGATCACTGCCACCACTCAGCACACATACAGTAAGAAAAACAAAAATAAATAACTTGGAAGTCTTTCACTCTAATAACACCCTATCACAAATGCAGTTACCATCATTGTTACCAGCTCTTTCTTGCTTCCTTTTGGCATTTTATTCCATTTAAATAATGCAGCCGCAAAGAGTCGTTGGGGAAGGATCCATTATGGAGAGAGTTATATAGAATGCTGGGATGCATGATCAGACACTCTTATCGCTTTCACGAAGCATGTTATAGTGCAGCAGGGAGAACTCTGTATTGTCATGTCTCTCCTAAGTGCTTAACCCTATGGTTGATGTGATAACGATACGCAATCTGAACAGTTTGGAATACATTATAGATTTTCCCCATCTACATGAGATCCAGATGATGTATAGTGAGGCTTGGATATGTGTTCATGGTGTATGGTTAAAAGGACATTTCAGGGCATGGGTGAAATTAACTTTGTGCTGCACCACTAGTGTGATGTGAAAGACTCGAATCCTTACAGTTAGTGAAAGAGGATGAGAAAAAAAATCCACCAGCCACCCATATCCATTCAGAGCGGCTTCTGCGACAGTGACAGTATTGGTGAAAAATGTCATAATAAGATTGGAAGCACTAAAGAAGCTAACCTTGCCAGATGATTTATTTGATGTCTATTCATTTTATTCTCAGCAGCTTCTCTGAGAGGATACTGTTAATTACATATAGTCTATTGAAGAGCAAATGAGCTTGACAGTGTTCCATCATGTTGTCACAGGGGGGAGAGAGAGTGTGCGTGTGTGTGTGTTTGTGTGGGCACACACATTCGCAGGTGGAGTCTGTTATGCTCTTTCTCCTTTGCACTAATCTGCCTGTCAGTAATGAAGTCTGAGGCTTAAGTGTGGGAGAGAGCAGGCATCATCCATTAGTCTCATCCATTTCCATTAATGTTCACGGATTACTTATTATTCCCTGATTAATAAACACTCGGCAAGCGTGTCCTCATAGCAGTCTCAATAAGGACAGCTTCATTAATGACTGGTTTTAAGGCTATTAATATCCCAGTTACTGGCATTCACAGCCAGCAGTAGCTCAACCTATATTATTATTGTGAGTGTTTTATGAAAGCATCTTTGAGAGAGATGAGTAACTACAGGTGCATTAGTCATTGACATTAGCTTCTGCTTTCAAGGTAAAAAATTTCATAAACAAGTCACATTGCCTCGGTATTTGGACATCTTCAAGTAATCCAATTAGTTAACAGACTGGCGCGCTATTGATTTCAGAAAAAAAGAGAGAGAAAAACATTACCCAATCAATTAGAGAAGTAATGAAATTCCTTTACTTTTTGAAAACAGTACAAGAAAGAGAGAACGAGAGAGAGAGAGAGAGAGAGTGTGTTTGCTCACAGCATAATTTCATGTTATGTTTCATGTTTCAGACCACACCCCGATGGGGTGCAGATGTCACACGAAGTGATGCACATATACACAAAAAGCCTAAAATGTAATTAATTTTAGTGAAATATATATTTGTGGGCACATACCGGTATTAAACAGCTGTTAAATAATATTTCTCTCTTTTGTAGAACACAAATCGACTCAACACTCAAGTACTTGTTTTCCCATTGCTTTTTCCCATTTAAACTCTGCTTCCTGTGGCACTCGAAAGCATGCACAAATTGTCACACTTGTCCTGAACACCACAGCTCTTTAATATTCATGTTCGACAGGACTTGAACTCCTGCCACTTTAACTCTTAGTTGGATTATATATCGGACACAATTAGATTCTCGTGGAGTGGTATAAATAGCCTAGGGATGTTTGCATGAATTACACCATGCCGGAAACTATTGTAATGCATTGTGATGCAGTGTTCACATTTTGCCTGTGCAAATCTCCCTGGTCTCATGACACTAATCCTTAGCATAGTAAATTCTATGTTGTCTCATTTAACACCACGCCCGAGGTTATTTTCCTTTCAATGATCTCATAGGCAAGTATAACTTGATTAAACTCCCCAAATTTTCAAGGGTAAAACTATTGATTGTATGCAAATGGAATTAATCTAAGGAACAATTGTGGTGCCCATCTTTCTTGATATTTATTCCTCTGTCCTTTAAATCAGCTTTCCCACATACACACTTTGACACAAACTCCAATCCAATTATATAGATAAATAGGCTAATCATGCCACAAAATTTTAATATGAGGTCCATGGGCAGGTCGATAAGCATAATCATTCACAGTGCCAAATCCACAGCACAATTTTAGATAAGAGAGATGGGGCAAAAGAGAGAAAGAGGGTGAAATGAACAGATAAATACTTGCATATTAGACATTAACATATGGATCATAAGGGAGCCAGATAAGGGGGAAGACATTTCATTAACCAAAAGAAACATTTGATTAAAAGACTCTTCTATTTACATCACTTCCAATAATTCATGGGATGTGGTGAGTGCTGCTTTCCAAACATTTTAGCAGTCCTTTGAAGAAGGTGGTGAATCTAACTTGTACTGCTGAAAAGCTTTGTTCCTTCATTCAAGACGATGCGGTGCAAGGACTGTTGTCACATGACTCAGTGGTAGGTCACATATGCTGTCATGTTGTCTTAAAAAAAATGTGAATAAATGCTCGTTTACCATGTTTAAGGAACAGCAGGTACTACCTCTAAGCAATAAATAAAAATCACAGCCTTAACTGATTAAGTTGGAAATTTGAAGCATTTCTATTTTCCTTTCTGAACCCATGCACTCCGTCACATTTAATTGTTTGCATGCACATGGAAAGCATATTTTCTTATGTTTTCAAAGCTTTTATGTGACATTCTCATCACTACAACAATCTACTGGCTCAAAGATACCTCAAACATCCTGTTCGACTAATGACAATGATTCTCATAAATATTTTGTTTGGCCTATTTCCTCCCTACTGGGATCTGTGTATTTCTTTGATTTTTTTTTTTTTAATAATAAATATGTTTCCCTTTGATTGAGCTAAGAGCGAAATACTGTGACCATGCACATCTGTTTAACTGATGACAAGACAGGCAGTACAGGCTGTGTGAAGCATGTGGTTGTGTATCTGGCTGTATGAAGGTAGGAAGGAATGAATATGGGTCTCAGGAACTGTTACTAAAGTTTACAACTTTAATCAGAAAAAGTAAAGTAATATGAGTTCAAACTTGTGGGCGCACACACACACACGGTAATGCAAAGTGTACTCATTGCTCCCTGCATGAATAGGGAAATCCTCCCCAACTCCACATGAATTTCTGCTAAGACTAAACACAGCACAGCATGACTGTCTTCACAGACATCAACCAGTAAGAAACAAATGCTAATGGAGCCTCAGCTAACCTCTTGTAAAGTATTCCATCTGTGTCTATATCATTGCCAGTTTGAAAAAAACAAAACAAGTATTGATAAACTTGTTCCATCTGAAGTACTTGAACTCACTGCATCACAATGGTTTTATGTACTACATTACAGAATAACACAAGAATTATTATTATGGCAGCACTTTATAATACAGCCCGTGACTTCGGATGCAATTCTCCTGGAATTAAATGGAATTTCAATATATTTTGTCTGAAATTAGGATGTTGTTATATTTACCTATAAATACTTACTTGTAGATACACTCGAATGAGGGGGTAACAGTCTGTGTTTTTACAGGAGAGAAGAAAGAATTATACTGAGAGTAAAATTAAGTAGGTAATTTAGCAGAAAAACCAAATTGACCCCATCTTACACTTTAAATACGCTGTACTTTTAGGGGTATAGTCACTTTAAGCATGCATTATATTGGCGTGCATAAGGAGTGTTTCAACTGTCCTCTTATATTACACATAAAAATGTCGTAAGGGCTGTTCTCCCTTTCCTACTTACAAGAAAAAAATAAACACCAGCAAACATTGCGGGTCAGAGGCCAATGGGATTTTAACCACATGGCATACAATGCATAACAAAAATGTAAACAGGCAAGGTTAAGCCACTACATAACACAGCCTGTGCACCTAAAAGCACAACACAACATTACAGTGTGAGATTTGCTTGTTTTCCATGAAATTACCCAGAAGTTATGCACTACTTAAAATTGCTTATAATATAATTTGTGGTGTTCTTTAAAATATCTGAAGTTACACACTAGTTAAAATTACTAGAGAGTGTCTGATCAATTACTATACTTGTTACCCCTTTATTTTAGTGTATCTACCAGGAAGTATTTATTAGCAAATATAATTACAAGATTTTTCAGATAAAATGCACTGAATTATTGTTATTATTATTATTATTATTACTTCTACTACTACTACTACTACTACTACTACTACTACTACTACTACTACTACTATGTGTAGGATTGCTTATCTTACGCTTAACTGTTTGTGATCACATAGCCTTCAGTGATGTCGCAAACATAACAGCTTATTTCATTACACTTCCTCAGTGACAGTTTTAATGCCAAAGTCACCTCCATTGATGCTGCCTTTCCTTGTGAAACTGACTGATGATCAATAGCAAAACTGTCTGTTTCCAGCATAGCAAAATACTGTGATAAAACAGGCCGAACACAAAGTACATCTTAAATGTAAAACACCTCAAATGTAACACAGCCTTGATCAACAATACACTAACAGAGCCATTAAGAGGTTTAATCACATACGTTCAAGAGCACTTAGACAGTGATTTAATTGGTGTGTAATGATGCCGATCGATAAAGGATCTGCATTTGAAGGACAAACGTGCATTTTTACTCTACTAAATGTGTGTATTTGCCCCATCACAATCAGTGATTAAAGGTGACAGGAGTGCATTGTGACAGCCATAAGAGCTGTATTTCCAGAACTCTGTGCATCAAAGAAAGTATATGGAACAATTTGTCTTTCTTCTAATAGAAAGTTATACAAGAGCAAAAAATAAATAGTCAACAAAAGAAAAATCTCAACCGCTGATATTTTAACTCTTTTACTGTTACAGTAAAGTATAATTTCCTGAACCTTTAGGCATTCTATCATCATATTGAGGAGGATATCGTCTCCTCTTATGTACTTTTTAAATTCAGACTTGTTATTTCATTATACAAGTCTCTGCTAAGCACCTCTATGACTTATGGTCAGCTAATCACTGAAAGGATCAGATTGCTGTCAAGTGTCTCTCTCCACCTGAGCTGAAGGTGGCATTTCAGACTCTTACTGGCTAAGAGCCCATGCCAAAGAAATATGACATTGGCTGCTAGTTATTCCCTTTTTATCCATCTTCACATTCTTAGTAGATTCAGCAGTGCAGATGGCAGTGCATTCAAGAAAAGTATTTGAAAACAGAACCAGAACCATTTTTTTGCCCCTCCAATGATTATTTTGTTGTTAATATTTTGCCAGACTTACTTAGTGGAATATTGAGAGTACTGAAATGCACAAACGTATGCTAATATTGGCACTCTAGATCTGATTTTTTTTTCTATGAAGCCACAAAATGTGTATAAAAAAAATCAGCCGCAAAATTTCAAAAAAAAAAAAAAAAAGCACTGACAGGTGAAGTGAATAAAATTGATGATCTTGGTACAATGCAATGTTCAGCTGGGACAACTTGGGTCCTGGCATTTGCGGATGCTGCTTTGACACGCACCATTTACCTAAAGATTGTTTCAGATACCCCCTCCCATGCCAAAGGCACTGCCTGACAGCAGCAGCCTCAATAGGAGGACATTACAGCTTGCTGCAAAAACTAAAAAGGAACAACTGGGGAGACAGATCAAAGAATCCAAGATATTGACCAGCCCTCCAGACTTTCAAGACTCCAGTCTGATCGACATCCAGGGGTTGCACCAGTACAGTCCACGGAGGCCCCACCTTACAACCCACAGAACCCACACCTCAGGACATCCTGAGAGATTCCTGTTCCCATGTGCACGCTGACCGGTCAAAGGTGTGGAGCTCACGACACAAGGCAGACATAAGCTACAATAGGCAGGTGGTTTTGACTCACTGGGGTTAAGATCTGAAATGTCTTTATGTTGTTTCATCCACACTCTTAACCTCACAAAATACACTTGCAGCTAAAAGAGGAATCCAGAAATGTAAACATTTGTCAGCTTTATAAAAAAATTTTCAACATTTTCTTTAAAATGTTAAAGTGTTAAAAAAACATCCCCTTAATAAAAAAGAAGAAAATAGAATGGGATGTTATTCAGTATATGCTCCATTTAATCAGATGAGATTCAAAGAAATGCAGTATAATCGATACTTGTAATGTCAGGGTTACAACAAAACAGTTGAATCTATGCAGATTTGAGAAATGCTTTCACTGCTTGTGGGCTGAATATAGTTCATGACCTGGAATGGATGTGCTCTTAAAGAGCCAATCAATTGGTAATGCTGGAGGTGATGGTGAGTAAACGAATCCCTAGGGTGGCAAGAGAAATCTGGATTATATTGCATTTCCACTCAGCAATGACTGTTTCTGCTGGAAGCCAGACCAGACTAATCAAACAACATCACTGTAAGAGATCAATAGACAGTCATTTGATGCATTGTTTCATGCCTTAGTCTTTAAACTTCTACATTTTATTCTCTTACATTTTACAGTCTCAGTTAATTTGTTTACATATATGCACATGCAATATTTTTTTTCTACCTGACCTGTTGTGTTACTTTAACTAAGTGTGTTTACTCCAGTGTCCATGTGACTGTGTTTGTTTTGCACAAAACATATTAATACCCACAAAGCCGGCAAAGTACGGCAATGTGGGGTGCAAAAAAAAACACAGCAACTGTGCTGAATAGCATATCAGATATCACAATAACTTGCTGGGTCTTATCTGAGCAAAGCAAGAGGCAATCTGCAATACTGATATGGAGTCAGTCCCACAAAGGTTCAAAGCTGGTTGCTGATTCATAGCTGAGTCTATATTCATTGTAACAGACAGCACATATCCATATCCAGTGGGTTTCTAAAAATGTGAAAACACGAGTGTAACATTCTTTCAAAACAGTCAGTTTATTGAACATAATACAACACATTGACACAGCACCTATATTGAACCAAAGCGAGCTGATATCTACATACGCAGAGCTGTTTAAAGTACAGGTCTGTGAAGGTGTCTGTGGGTTTTTTTTCAGGGGTGGGTATGTGGCGGCGGTGGTGGTGGGGTAATGCATATAACCTAGCTATGCAATCTGGTTCACGCTATCGGTTGAGAGGAGCTGCATACATTTCTTTCACAAATAATCTAATCTTTTTAATTTGAGAGATAAGGAAGAATTGACTGTAATTACGTGCAGCTGAGTCTGTGAGGAATTCATAAAAAAGATGAAGCTAAGCCCATCTGCTGACTGGGAAACTAGGGGAGGCAGCGACGTTGGAGAGAGGGAGAGAGAGCGAGAGAACAAATGAAAGAAAGAGACTCTAAAATCATTAAATCAGCCACTATCTCCCCTCCTCTGTCACTCACAGAGAAAAAAAGGCACTAATGAAATATTAATGCCTTCCTTATTTTGAGATTTACATTAATCTTTTCTCTCTCTCTCTCTGTCTCTCTCTCCCTCTCTTTCCCTCTTCTGCACATCGCTGTATGTAAAATTTGAAAGCTGTGCTCAGAATGACTTGAATATATATTTCTAATGAGATGGCCTCGCTACAGGATGTCTCATTTTTCTACCTGTTTTGCAACCCAAAGTTGCATATATTGCACTCGCAAATACGGTTGCGTGCTTACGAATGGGGGAACAAGACAAGGGGCTGGGAGAGGGTGGGTGGGTGGGGGTGGTTGCTTGATCTGTCAGTGAAAAGACAGAGAAAATGAGAATGAAAGCAAGAACAAGAGAGAGCGACGGAGGGAGAGACAGAGAGCGCAAGTGGTACGGATTCCAGCTCGAACAGCAGTAGCAGCCATTCAAGCAAAAATGTGGCAGTTTCCTCTGGCCTCGTCCCATTTGGCAGAGCTTCAAATGGGAAAGGAAAACAAAAAAGCTGGGGGGGGGGGGGGTAGATGCTCCCGTGGCGGGGAGGAATTAGAAGTGTGTCAGGTAAAACAGCCACAACTTTTCTCAGTGTCCACCCCCACCAAGACCTGAAGCAAAAGCAAACCTGACACCACAGATGCTACCACCTCTCTCAAACACAGAAGCTGCACACAGGGCTGAAAGTACGAGGGTGTTAGAATTACCTCAGTTGTGCTCACGCTCATGCACGAGGCTGAATATGAAACCATGTGAGCCTCTGCAGAACTGATATGTATATATTTTTTCCTTTTTTTCTTTTTTACTTTGCAATGGATACTGATCCAAACTGCTGTTGACAATTTTGCTATGAACCTTCCACTTATGTACAGTGTAGAAGTGGCAATACTGTAAAAACTGCATTTTGCCATTGCACCTTGACGCAACCAAAGTGTGAATAAATATGGGTGGCATGGAACATTGATCCTGGAAGTGAGCATTTCTTTGCGGCATGCTGCCTTCTGCTATCCTATCAGTGATTAATCATTCCCTGCAAAATGTCCTGGCAGAACCAAGCATTCCCATGCTGTCCTACATTATGCAGTAATTTCCCTGTAGTGCTTCCTTTGCAGCTACATACATTTGCCACACAGACTTGTGATTCCCCCCTCCCCCCAGCATCCAGAGCAGCAGGTGTGGTGTGGCAGTCATACACTATGCACACCATAGCAAATGGCAAATGGCACACTGCAAGCTGATGCTGCCTCTGCTACACTGTCTGATGCTGTCTGTGCCTGCAGGGTGTATGTAAGAATGAGCATGTATATGTGTCTGAGTGGTGCAGGGGAAGGGCGTGTAGGTGTCTACTGCGTGCATGCGTTAAAGGAAGGTACTATGCAGTGCCAATCACCATGATAGACACTCTTCATCTTCCTTAGAGACCAAGGACAACAAAGAGCACATTTAATAGGAAGACTAGACTCAGATGACACTAAAGACTAACCCTGACATCCAGAAGCAGACACTTACACATTATTAAGACAAGACAATTGGCTAATTTTACTCAATTACGTCTCACTGAAAGGGGTTCTTGTGCAACTGCATAACCTGGAGAGTCAATGTATTTCTTTATATAATAGGTAGTAAAAAAAAACGCTTAAACTTGAATAGAATTGGAGGTGAGTACACACAGAACTAGAATCAAATTATAGCAAGCAGAGCAAAAGCACATGAATGAAAACTAACAAGTGGTGGTCATACTGTAGCATAACCTTTAAATTATATAACAAAATATTTAGTGTATAATCACCCCCAGAACAGGGCATATAAACTCTTTCTGATCTAATCAACCTATGTGCAGGAGCTTTGTCACTTAAATGTAAAAAAAAATAAACAAACATATTTTTGAAATGACTTGTGATGTCATGGCTCTAGCCACTAAAAGCATGACGGGCATACAAAAATTGCAATAAACTGGCTTTCAAGTAAAGCTTGACTAAAACTGTTTACACAGTGACAGTGTTTAATAGTGACTTTTTATTGTGATTAATTAGACAAATAAATATGATAAACATTTATCCAGCAGGTCCAATGGAATACCAATAAAAAAATCTAAACAATCATACTATCATTTAAATCTTTATCTGCCTGACGTTTTAAGATCATTGGAGAGTGTCTTCAGTTCGTAAGTCTCAAGTACACGAGTATAAGGCACCTTGACAGCGTGTATTTCTATTTCCGTTCTTCAGGAATAAGAGGGGCAAAATTGATCCGGAGGCTATTCTTGAAAATACATTTGACTGGTGCTGCTAGTCTCCCTGTCTCCCTCTCTCACTCATTACCCAGTCTGAGCTACTGACTTCCATAATCCTGGAAGGTTTAACGCCGCTGTATTGTGATTGGTTAGACATTACATCAGGGTGATGTAATACTCCTAGGACTGGCTAGTGTGTCAGGCATGGGGAAGGAGGGAGGAAGGGAGGGGGGGAAAGAGGAGAAGGAAGGGTTGGGTGGGCTGAGTACTGAACGGAGAGAGAGAGGGTTGGGGGTTATTGAGCAGAAGAACTCTCTCTCTCTCTCTTTCTCGCCTGCAGCCAGTCAGTGTGCATGTGCAGCCGCCACAGAAAGCCTCTAATCCCAAAGCACACAGCAGTGCTTTGGAGAAGGAGGGAAATAATCAAGACTGTTTCCATAGGCCCCAATCTAAAGGCTGGAGATAAGCTTTGCTGTGCATGCTGCTGTGTGGACTTGTAGCAGCTGTGTGTATTGGGGATACATACACAAAGCAGGAATGGGATTTTTGGGGGCTGAAATTCAATCATTAATTGCAAATAGACAGAGGAGAGGAAGATGATTGTTTGGCAGGGACAGAAAATGCCAAGGCATTAGGTGTTTGTGCATAATGACTCGTAGCCAATTTCTCACTTCAGTGCAAGGTGCTTTTTCATGGATCCAAAAGGTGTTATACCATATCTCTGAGTTGAGATGAGGTTTGTGAACAGCAATGCCCAGGGCACAGGCAATGTGTTTTCACCTGATTGCTTTCATATCATGGTAGACAATGCTTTGAAATACTAAAACAGTGATGTTGGCAAAATGACATTTTAGTCCAAAAGTTAGATTGCCATACTGAAATATGAAGTGATGGATAACTCAAATCATTTACTCAAATTCAACTACTAAAGAGACAGAAGAAAGAACGAAGCTGGCTGCTGCATTGCATTCTACTCCCAGATCATACAGAGTATGTGATATTAAAAATAACTACTTTAGAAAAAACTGAGGAAATGGAAATGAAAAATGCTTCAACTTAAGCATTATACTTTTTTTAAGTAAAAAAAAAAAATACATGGAAGATAAAGAATAAATGTGCCACAAAATTAAACCAATTCTAATTCTAAAAGACAAAACATCTGAGAAATACTTTGATACATTATGATCTACAGCAAATACCCAAACATTAGCAATGGCCTTCCACACTGGAGGTCAAACTCTTGCAGTATATTAACAAATGTCCCATTCTGGGTCTGTCATTTGGCCCTAAGGCTCTGTGGATGTCTTCCATCAGCCCTGATCCGTGAGTTTATTTGGAGGAGAAAATGCTCTCTGTTGCCCAAATTTACAGATAATGAATTCAGAGTGCTGAGGCAACCACAGGTAAATATGGCAAAATACATTTGTCATTTGAGATATTGTAAATAAAAAGAGGGTATTTACGAGCCAAAGAATGCACTCGTTTTTAATACAGTGTCTCTGTGAAATAGGATTGGAGTGGAAAATAAGCCCGGGGAGACCTGCTGTGTTTTTGAGCCTGCTAGGAAATGGGACATTGAATAATGGAATGAGACGTTGTATTAAATGTGCAAGCTAAAATTGTGAAAGGTTAAAAGAAGATGGCTCGAAAGCCTGACAGAACTTATTTGCTGAGAACGGTGTCAAAAATCTCTCCAAAATCAGTTTAAGGTCATAGATTGCCCTGAGTTAAAAATCACTCCATCATCTTGTGTTAAAATAAAGCCTTAAAAAATATGAACAAGACAGTGTGAGTGAACGCACTTTCGGCTGCTTTGAGAGTCCTTCTGAAGTTCATAATGTTTATTCTGAAGTTTATGATGTTTATTCAACAGAAATCTAACAAACTAACTTCCTGTGGACGGGCACACTATCAGCTGTCAGCCACTAAACTGACAGAAGTCTCTGAACGCAAAGTCGGACAACCTTTGAAGCAAACTGGGAGAAAAAAAAAACTACCTGAATGACAACTTGTCAGAATAAAAGACTGCTATTTCTTATTTTGCTTGAGGCTACGAACAGAAACTAGGTAATGGCTACAATGATCACACAAGTGAATACACACACACACACACACACACACACACACTCACTTCCTGACGCTGGCACGGTTACAGTGGCTCTCAATGGTTCTTCTAGAGGATATCTGCAGAGCTTAGCGGTCTTATTCCAACAGCAAATGTTCTGGTTAAAGTCAGCATAATTAAAACATACGTATACATTCAGTAACCTCATTGCACTTACTGTAAGTGCCCTGTGCTGTCTTCATATGGGGAAGCTATGTACTTCTCCAAAAAAGGGACATTTCTTAATCAAAGTTTAGCATCAAGTCAATTAAACTTCTGGGATATTGATCTGGTCACTTTAGTAGCAGAGGGGGTTGTTAAAGAGTTTCAGCTGCTTTGGTGTTAATGAAATTAACAACAGGTGCACTAGAGGAACAACAATGAGACAACCCCCAAAACAGGAATGGTTTTACAGGTGGAAGCCACTGACAGTTTTCCCGTGCTCATCTTTTCTGACTGTTTTTCCACTAGTTTTGCATTTGGTCATAAGGTCAGTGTCACTACTGGTAGCATGAGGTGATACCTGGACCCTACAGAGGTTGCACAGGTAGTCGTCCAGGATGGCACATCAGTACATGCCATTGCCAGAAGGTTTGCTGTGTCTCCCAGCACAGTCTCAAGAGTATGGAGGAGATACTCTAGGAGAGCGTGAGGGTCCAACATCCTGTAGTAGGGCCTATGCTCACTGCCTGGCACCGTGGAGCCCGATTAGCATTTGCTATAGAATACCAGAATTGGCAGGTCCATCAATGGTGACCTGTGCTATTCACTGATGAGAGCAGGTTCACCCCGAGCACATGTGACAGACACGGAAGGGTCTGGAGAAGCCTTCAAGAACGCCACGTGTCTATGGATTCAGCCCTCTGTAGTTGATCATGTTCATTTCCATCAACCAATGTGGCATCCTTTAGTTCCTAACACATTACCCAGTTCATAACGGCATAGATAACAGCATGATCTTCTTTTCCTGTTGAGATCTGTTTTCAGTGTTCCCATTATTTTTTGAGCAGTGTATATATGTGTGTGTGAAAGTGGCTACATTTGTTTATTAATTGGACAAGTTTAAAATTGTATTCAGATAACTCTTTTCTGAATATTAATCCTAATTACTCCTCTTTTTTTTATTTTTTTTTTTGGAGAACTTTTCAGTAAGGGTCTTTGAGAACCTAAAGCTCTCACCCTTCCAGCACATCCTTTCTAAGGCCAGTCTTTGGCTGTACTACAACATATTGTAGCGAATCTCCTTCTGCACTCAGGTCTCTCTGTTTTTGCTATGTCGACAGTGTCTGCACTGTTATATAGCTGTATAGCTTGCACTGCGCTCCCCTCACTGTGACAGAGGTCAGTGAGTGCTCCAAGCTGGGCTGACGTCATCCTGCTGCAACCTTGCAGACACACCAGCAGGCAAGCAGACGGACAGACTGACAGACAAAACCAATGAGCATGCACAGTGTATTTATAGCCTATTTACATATGCAACCCTCACAGCAAGCTACATGGCTTGATACTCCCTGAAGGCAAACCAATACTGAATATGTTGTGCTTATAATGTGGAATCAACAAGGCTGATTTCTACAAGGCTGTTTCCAAATGTAAATATAAACAGAATGCTGTGATCTGAAAGTCATTTAAACCTTAGAGTGATTTGAAAATTGCTCATTTTGAATTAGATTCAGAAACACCTTTCAAATAAGTTGGGAGTTGTGTAATTCTAAACAATTAAAAAGCAGACTAATGTGGCAAATCTTATAGCTAATGAAAATAACTGGGCAACATGATTTGGTATAAAAAGAGCAGCCGAGAGGCTGAGTATTTTAGATTTATAGACATAAACTAATGTTTCTTAGTGTAAAAACTGCAAAGAATTTTTAAAGTTCAGCATTACAAAAAGCCAAAAAAAAAAAAAAAGATCAGTACACAAGAGACTAACACTGAATTACCATGATCTACTGGCCCTCGGGAGAAAGTGTATTAAAACCAGACATGATTTTATAGTGGAAATGATTGCATGGCCTTCCAATTTCCAAAAAAAAAAACAACTGTCAGTGATCAAAGTTGGAGCTCTATCATGTGAAGAAACACATAAACAAGATCCAGTAAAGTCAGTGCCTTCTCTGTGCCCGAGCCAATTTTGACTGAGTCAGAAGTCTGCGGTATCAAAATTTGAAGTTAATTTTTAGAAATCATGGATGCTATTTCCTGTGGATTAAAGAGAAGAGAGACCATCCAGTTTCTTATCAGCACAAGGTTTAAAAGCCAGCACCTGCTTATAACGCTATGGTGGTGTTTGGGAGCAAAAAGCTAAAGAGTGATGCACAACGTTGAATTTCTATGATCCCTTCAGGTACGTCACTCTCTTCCTACCTTGCCTAATGAATATATCATATTATACATCGGCTAATGACACCGTGAGGATGTACAATTTGTACAATGCTTATCAGCTATGGAAGGCAACTGCTACGGGCATTGTCTCTGATGCTGATATTCACCTCCCACTGACAAGCTCCTGCGAGCTATTCTGCTGTACACTGTATGCAAATATAAAACTGTTTATGTCAGAATGCAGTCTAATTCCACATTATTTTCCGGGTTGTGGGCCAGTCAGGTTGACTTTGAAATGGACTGTGGGTGATTAGCCTGGAATGCTGGGCGAATACTGAGGTCTCTCTGGTGAACCCCACAGCTGGTGCTGGAGTCAACGGAGCAACGATCCAGGTAATTAATTCTTTGACAAGCATCAGTGATTTGGAAAATCAGCAAGAATGGCAGACACTGATCAAAAGGGAAACACGTGAAGAGATGTTTAAACAGTGGGCATCAGTCATGCAGGGGCCCATATGCAGGCCCACAGACCAAACACACAATACAATACAGTAAGGTGGCTATCAAACAACAGCAGGCTGGAGGATGCCTGCTGTGTTTTGGAATGGCACTCATAGACATGCAGAAAGTTATGCACCAAATCTAATTTATTTAAGAGAACTTATTTCATGGGCATGTACGTACTGCTTTGCATTTGTGACCAAAAGCAATCACATATGCCTGGTACTATGAGCATACTGTTAGAGTGCACTCAACATGTACAGTAAACAAATAATGTAAATACAGATAACTCATGCATGTATATTCCAATCACAAATCTTTGCATGCAGTACAAACATTACGAATGTATACCCCTGAAATATAACTCAATATTCAGGCAGGGGCATGTGGTAAAGATCAATTCATTTTCAGTATTTATTATGCATATTGCACTAAGCCTATAACTGTTGAATGAAATGCAAACAATGGTATGCTATTCATGGGCATGAGCTCACACGGATGCAAGCACACATAGAGCACTCTTCATAAATACACAAGAGCTTGTGTTGTCGTTACTGCCATAGACTTGATTAAATCATGCCTATATCCTTTCCCTGATTGTATAGACGGAGAGAAAAACACACAAGCAGTAAAACCATAATGAAACATCATAGGCATGGCTATTACAGACACACTGTCCAGAATACAAATTCCCCATGAAGGTATTTGTTTTCATCCATCAGTATTCATTATGCGAGTGAATGTATCATTGGTGTGTAGCTATTGATCTTGTATTAAAACTCATTGTTATATTCCTATTCAGCAGTGAGCCAGGTGAGCAAATAAAGAAGGGTGACCAAATGTCATGGTGACAACATGCAGCATTGTCAAAGGTAGCTTTATCGATCAAGATAGACAGAGAGGGAGAGGGGAGATATTTCAGCAGGACCCCTACTGTCTGACATTTTAGAAAAGCTGTCCTTTCTATTTTGTCACCACCTATTGTTGCACACAAAGAGCATAGATACCTTGACTGTGGCAATTTAAGCTATGGCCTTCACACCCAGTAGAGATCATGAGCAGGTTCAGATGTTCCTCTATAAAATGGGGAGTCTTGTTCATTATATTTATCTGTGGTAATTTTCACAATTCACATGCTGCGTCTCTAGGAAGGTGGGCTAAGCATTGTGCCATTTTTTGCTTTGACATTTTAAAGGCCTTGCTGTCTTACCATGGCAGTTTCTAATCTGAAACACAATTTGGATGGAGGTGCTATGCTTTGCTAAGGGTCAAGTTAACTTGCCAACCATGTGCAGAAATTCTTCACACGCCTCCAGTGGAACTTTCCTTCATTTCCTGCTCAAATCCAAATGAAAGCACACAAGCCAGTGAACATGCACAGCTAAATGAGTGTTGTTGTATCAAAGCTGAACGGCCACCTAACATGTCAGATTGGAGTCACAACACAACAAGGACAGCCCAGTGCTGCAGTGCATTGACCAAGAGAAACCCGGCAGCTGGAGCTATGCGGGTCAAAAGGTGTGGAAGCATGTTGGCAGAGCTTAGCATTTCCTTCTCTCGCTCTCTGTCTGACTCATGCAGGTAATTAGCACAGACTTCCATTTTCCCTGTGTATGGCTTAAAGCATCTTGTGCTAAAGCAGTCCAGATCAAAACGGCGTGTCACACCACATTATCTTCAACACTGCTCCACAGCAACAGCCCAGCTATTGAGTCAGCTCTGCTCTTCATCTGCTTCCTTGGATGTTTATCTGTTGCTAGGACTGGAAAATCTCCAGCCTCATTGTTTTGCACCAGAGGGAACTGAAGAGTGGATTAAGTAGATCTCCAGATCTATGGAAAGGCCTTACATTACAAGGCTCCAACAAGAAGAGCATTAGCTCTCCACACAAGTACATTTTTCCACACACAAGACTTTAATGAAAGCTCTATCAATCAGGACTCCTGCACCCCAACTCATTGGTCCCAATTGGTAGGTCCCAGTCCAAAATTGGATCACTCGATTCTGACTGGATTGGACTGTAACCTTGTAGGTCCAGTGAACAAAGTGGAGCTTTTTTTATTTTTTAAACAATAGTGGCTCCATAGTGCAGCAGTTTACACAATCATCTAACAAGCAAAATATCCTTGGTTTGATCCTGGGAGGAGACACAAATCCCTTTGGAGTTGTGTCAGGAAGGGCATCTGGTAAAAATAAAAATCTGCCAAATCAAACATGCAAAGTTACCTGCTGTGATGACCCCTTGTGAATAAGGCAGCAGCTGAGAGTAGCTTCTTTTTTCTTTTCTAAACAGTAACTACCGGCAATATTATCACGGCTAACTTTATAGTGCAAGAAGAAGGCAAATTAGGAACTGCCTCTGAGCTTGTAAGTTGTACCTTGACTCACACAACAGAAGAAGACATGACGTGTGTAGTTTTCTTTTTGATTTTTTTGTTTATTTATTTATTTAATTAATTAATTATTTGGTTGGTCGTAGAAATCTTCACCTTTTGTTTTGTTTTTTGTTTTTTTTTTGTTTGTTTTGTTATTTTTGATTAGTTTCTTTGTTAGGTTTTGTTTTATTTTTTCTACACTTTGCTTCAGTTTTTAGATTAGTTGTAGCTAAATATAATAACCTCAGTTGTGTGTTAGGCTATATTAAGTTGACTGAAGAAGATAAAGAAGACATATTCTCTATTTGTTTGGATACTTCAATTCAGGATGGATAGTTTAACTGACTGACAAAATGTATTATTATTATTATTATTATTATTATTATTATTATTATTATTATTATTATTATTATTATTATTATTATTATTATTATACAAATCAATAAAAGCTTTAGGATTTTTCCAGCTGTGTTGAGATTATTTGTTCTGAACAGTGGACCTGTTCAGCTGTTTTCTGTTGATGCTGCTGATATTCCAGTATAACAGGAACCAAAATCAGTGTGTCTATGTTATTGTAAATTATTGTTTCTTTTTCTTTGTCCAAATAATTTCTTTTTTATTTGATGTATGTAGTGCCAAATCACAGCAACAGTCACCTCAAGGCACTTCATATTGTAAGGTAAAGACCCTACAATAATACAGAGAAAACCCCAACAATCAGCAACCCCCTATGAGCAAGCACCTGGCAAGAGTGGGAAGGAAAATCTCCCTTTTAACAGGAAGAAACCTCTGTCAGAGCCAGGCTGAGGGAGGGGCAGCCATCTGCCGTGACTGGCTGGGGGTGAGGAGAGGGAAATAGGACAAAGATACACTGTGGAAGAGAACCAGAGATTAGTTATAAATAATGATTAAATTCAGTGTGGTGTATAAACACATAGAGATTAAAAAAAGGTGAGTGAAGACGAAATACTCAGGGCATCATGGGAAGTGTTATTGGAGGCCAAGGTAATGCCATCCAGAGTATCTGGTTAAACTCTGTGGTTCTAAGATTTTTAGGACCGAGTACAATAACCTCAGTTTTATCTGAATTGAGAAGCATCAAATTAGAGATCATCTAGGTCGTTATGCCTTTAAAGCTTTCTTTCAGTTTAACTAATTGTTATGTGTCATCTGGCTTCATGTATAGATTAAGCTGGATATCATCTGCATAGCAATGAAAATGTATGATAATGCGTTCTAATAATAATACTTAAGGGAAGCATGTATAGTGTAAATAAATCTTCAAATAAATCATCCCTCTGCAGATGATCAGTTAGTTGTTTCACAACTACTCATTCAAGACTTTTTCAGATAAAAGGAAAGTTGGAGACTGGCCTATAAATTTGCTTTTTAAGTAATGCCACCTTGAAGACCTGTTATATGTACCCCATTGATAGAGATAGATTGGTCATATTTAAGATCGAAGCATTAATTAATGATAGGACTTCTTGAGCAGTGTTATAGGAATGAGGTCTAATAGGCAGATACATGGCTTGGAGAAAGTAACTACTGAAATAAACCCAGAAAGATCAATCAGAGAGAAAGAGTCTATATAAATACCAGTAGCTGCACATAATGATACGTCTGTGAGATGGTTATGAATAATTTTTTTCCTCTAATGGTTAAAAGTTTATTTGTGAAGAAATTCATGAAGTCATTACTAATTAAGATGAAAGAATACTCAAATAAGAAGCTTTGTCAGCCAGGCTACAGTGCTGAAAAGAAACCTGGGGTTCTTATTTTCTTCAATCAGTGATGAAAAGTAAGAGGGCTTTTTTTTATTTTTTATTTTTTATAGAGCAACAAACTCTTTTTCCAGGCTAAATGAAGATATTCTCAATTAGAGAGACACCATGTCCTCTCCAGGTTATCTGCTTTAATGCACCCGTTTGTGGGTTATACCAGGGAATCTAGCACTTCTGATTTGAGGCTTTCTTTTTCAGAGGAGTCACAGTGTCCAGGGTTGTATGCAGTGAGGATGTAACACTTTAAATGAGATCATTGACTTATATGGGAGTAGAGTTTAGGTAGCTGCTCTGTATTTTGTTGGCGCATGGCATTGAAGATAACAGTGGAGGAATCGTATCCGTAAACTTAGGTTAGAGCACTTTCAGAAAGACATCTACTGTGAAATGAAATTTATTCCCCACTGTTGTGTAATCCATTAATGTAAATTTAAATGTCATTAAGAAATAATCAGCGAAAAATGGGTTTTCAGGGAATATTGTTAAATGTTTAGTTTCTGTGCCAATTGTCAGAACAAGATCCGGAGTGGGAATAAAGTAGTGGAAGGGCTAATTAGCATTTTGAGAGAAGCTGATTGTCTAATAATAGATTAAATACAGTGTTGAGGTTGTCATTTTCTGCATATACATCTAGTTATTATTAATCTCTGGCTCTCTTCCAAAGTGTGTCTTTAT
>JAVDPK010001227.1:282076-304632 GCA_034780415.1 Cichlasoma orientale
AGATAGATAGATAGATAGATAGATAGATAGATAGATAGATAGATAGATAGATAGATAGATAGATAGATAGTCTTTTTTAAATTACAGATAAAAAGAAAGTGATAAAAGCTTTAGGTGGTATAAGAAGTGATGGGAGGATGATTAATTATGAATATTTTTTTAAGTCACTGATGGTGTTACTATGCCATCTGCATTTGTATGTGTACATTTTATGTACAGTAAGTGCAGTATCTGCATATTTCAGTTGAAGCTGGTATCCATGTGTTTTTTTTTAAATGAATAAATACTGTGTTGTACGGTTCTGTATGAATAACAGTGACTCCATAAATCCAGCAGCATGAGGCCATCCTTTAAAGATGAGCTTCAAATTCTTGTTTGAAGTTTAACTCACGCAGGAAAATATTTTCTAAGTTTGTGAGTGTGACGGTGATTCATTTTGCAATGGGACACTGTCATGATTTTCCTTGAAGTCACACACAGGAATGCCCCATGGAGTTTAGGTTTGCTGTAGCAGAGAAGTGGGTTGCTGAGCCGCTCTGTTGATCACCCAACACTGTGCTGCCTTTTGTGGCTTGGAGACAATGGGCCGCTGCTGGGGAGGGAGACAGGCAACCTGAACCTGACACAGGAAGCTCTTAAAGCTACACAAAACAAACTGCTGAGCTCTGGCATTTCCCCCTACTGAAAGACTATCTCCACCGTCATTAAAGGTGAACTCAATCGTCTAATCTCCTCCAAAGTCACTGAGCAACCACTGCTATCACCCCCTTTCCCCTCCTCCTTTTCCCCTTGCTCACTCTTTCTCACTGTCCCTCTATTCTTGCTTGCCTCACGTGGTGGAGGCCATCAATGAAATGTCATTAGATCTCCAGGGGGTTAGAGGTCATAGGACAAAAATGTTCTGCTGGATGTGCTCTGTGACAGTCTGAAAGGAAATGGGGTGTGTTTTGTTTTGTTCTGATCGATGGAAGGAAACATTGAGGAACATGCTTTTGTTCAAAGCGAGTCACATTTCTAAAGAACAGCCTGTATAGATTTCATTTATATATAACCAGGCAGGGGATTAACATGCCACTCAACATTTGTAAAATAAAAAGTGCAGAATGTATATTTTTATTTTTTAAATCTTAAGCAGATAACCAATATCGTGCCGAGAAGAGAGCGGTAAATAGCGTGTCTTGTGACGAGCTGCAAGCAAACAGAAAGCCATCCTTGCATTACCACAGAGATTATAATGAAATCCCTGAGAATGGACATGCCCATTTGCACATACAAACACATTACATTCTGCGCTACCACAATACACATCATTTTGATGTCATCCATATTTGGCTAAGGCCATTTGCACCTCACACGTAATGCGCTGCCAGCTATACAAATAGCACTGTTTGGAATTCAATTATATGTTGCCTTTTTAGATTTCTTTTTTTTAATTCAAGCACTATGAAAAGACCTACCTCTTTTCTAAACCAGTGCCGCCATTGGGCAAGGATGGAAAGATGGTATTCACCCCTCCTATTATCACATAAAAATCTGCTTGGCCGCTGTGTGCATCGGTTCATTACCTTGGTGAAAAAGCCACCTTAACCTCCATTACTGATGGCCCTGTAATTAATGACTTTTTAAGCTATTGAACCAAAAGCAATTAGGTTATAAAGGAGCGCTTGTTCAGTAAAATGAATACCTTTGCTTTATTAGTTGCATCCTTGAAGAGGAGATGCTAACCAAATGTGACAGTACCTGGAATTAAGATGCTAATGTTTCCAGTTATTTGAACTTGTCAATCAAGCTTTTGTCATTGTTGTGGGTGATACACAAAAAAACAAACGTAGAGTTCAATGCTGTTTGAAGGTTGAAGAATCTTTGCATAGTTGATGTGCTATTTTGATGGTGTGTATGTGTGTGTGTGTTTATGGTGCTTGCCCATGCACATAAAGTGGAAGAGAACAAACTAGATAGAGCTTATTCCATCTGCACTGTATAGAGAGCACAGATAAGACTTCATACAACACATTTGCTCTGTATTTGTCTTAGACTTTATCGCATGTTCCAGTCGAGGCAGACACAGTCGAGACATGTGGTCTACATTCTAATGCCTGGAAGGGTCAGCTCAGCGGTCAACCAGCACATTACTCTATGTCCAAACTGGACAGGTTAGAACGCACAAGAATAATGCTGCGGCTCATCCAAAAGGTCATCCATGGATATTAATGTGTAACTTTAACTGAACCTGCATGGAGAACAGTCAGCCTTGTTTCTCGTGAACAGAAGGACACAGTGTACTGCAGGAATAGATAAATATGCCCCAGAGGACGCTAGGCAAAGTTTTTACATATTTGCTTTTTTTTTTTTTTTTCGTGGACTTTTCTCAGAGCAAAGGAAGGGGAAGCACCTAAATGGCATTTTTGTTGTAGTTTTACTTCAGACAGTAATCGAAGGGCTGAGGATAATTAGGCTTTTGGAAAAAGTTTTTTTTTCCCTCTCCAGATTGATCCAGCCAAATGTTTCACTGTTCCATTATTCACCAACATGTAGCCTGCAAACTACTGACTGACAATAAATCTTGCTATGCGCTGAAGTTCCCTAAATTGATTTGAACCTGTTAAAATAATTGGAACAAAGACTAGATACCACAACAAAATGCTGAGGGACAACAAGATGAACAGACTAATATTAGGAAAATCTGTTATTAAATGCTACTATATGGTATATAACCTGTTATTTGACATTCTAGTGAAATCCATATAAATGATTAGTCAAACAAGTTCACACAGCTCATTCAGAGCAGTAATTCAGTCATCTATGATCACAGTGGCTATCAAATCTTACTGGATTTGGAGTGGCACAAGAGTGGCATGCATGTTAGAGCACTTCAGCCACTCTTATCCTCAGTAAGTTTAACTTGCAGGAAAGCAACTGGTCATTAAAGGGATGCTTCAGCAGTCACTTGCTCTGTGAAGTTCCAAAAGATGGCATTCAGAGATCAGTCATTATCAGTAATCTGTCATTTGTTCCACGTTGATCAGTATAATTGCAACAAATAGAGAAAATTGGTGAAGCAGTTTAGGGTTTACAGATCACCTTCCTCAATATGAAAATATAACATCATCCGCTTTAGCGTCATGAATCAAGACTGTTTAAAATCGACAAGCCATGTTTAAAATGCGTTCCAATGAACAAATTCATTTTAAAATTCATTTTTTTGTGTCATGAAATGTTTTTCACATCTTCATTTGATCGCTTGGCTGTGAATGCTAATGTGCACCTTCTGTTTCTAATGAAAGAAATGGTTATACATGTTCTTAGCCTGATGTAAATACTTTTTTCCCTCCTGTATTAATGAGTTAAGAAAATTTGTCAGGCAAATGGAACTTTTTTGTATGGGTCAAAACCATTTGTATTTATCGCATGTTTGTTCTTATGATACTAAAAATAACAAAGATATTGCCAACAAAAGTTCATTGTTATCACAGGGATAAACAGTTTATTTACAATATTGTTATTCTTAGATCTATGTTTAATAGTATTGTCATCAATTTGGAGGAGATTAATTTTGGATACCACTGTATTCAGGCTGAAGTGTAATACTAATTTTGGTCACAATAGCCTGATGCCAGAAAGTAAACCACACAAGGTAGTTTGAGAACAGACAAAGGATGTTATGATCTGGGCAGGCTCAGGTTTTTTGCATCTTTTTTTTTTCACTCTTGCTAAAAATCTATCTCTGAGTCTCAGGTGGAGTTGCGGGCTGGTGCTCCTCCTGGATCCACCGATGGGAGGAGTTCTGCTCTGGTTGTCCGTCTCACTCCTGTTTCAAATGTTCTCATCAAGTTCACGGTATTTAAAATTGTAATTCTCTGATTGTTTTGCTGCCATGGTGCCCTCTTGCTTAACATTGAGTGCTTTCTGCTTGTTAACCCTGAATCTCTGTCTGGCTTCTAGTTGCCCGCTTGCATCCCATTATGTAAACCTGTTCACTTCTGCACCTGCTTCTCTGAGGAGTTTGGTGCACACAACCAGCCTCTTACCTCTGAATCCTCCACTGAAATCCACACCTTCAAAGAGAAAGCCTTAACTCACCTGCCTGCCCACTCTCCACTGCTGCTCACTCTGGAATCCTGCCTGCTCTCTGGTAAGCCCTCCACAGCTGCTGTTCAAGATTGCACAATAAGACTACAAATTCTAACCATAGAAATTTTAAGATTAATTTACTCACTCTCTGGCCACAGTTAACTCCATCTCTCCTCTTCAGCAGCGCTCCCAGTCGTGTCCTTGCAGTTAATTCCAATCTACTTTTGCTTGGTCTGAACTCAGTCCTATCTCAGCGTAAATATGACAAGAGAGGGCGTCCTGAGTGAATGGATCGAACACTTTAACCCAGCTGACAAGGGTTCAAGCCCTTTATCAATGTAGTACTTTTATCAGCTACATTACATTTTTTTTTGTTTTTAATTATACTATTTTTAGCCACAAGAGCATTCACAATCACCCCATTGCGTTTAACTATATGTGGCGGATCTGACAGCACTTTCATCAAACATAATAGGGCTTGAATGTTTTGCGAAGCTAATAATAAAATATATAATTTGATTATTTTTTGATAATCTAAAATCTACAATGTTGCATTTCAAATAAAGTCTCTTAGAAGTAAAAGGGCAGTGTGAAGGAGCGCCCTCTTTTCTTTAAACCATGCGCAATTCATCTCTGTCTGCCTCTGTGTCTCTGAAGTCCAGATAATCATATATAATACTACAGCTGGAAAACTCCGCAACACCTTCCCAAATAGACTCACAGGCCCGATCTCTAACTACGTAATTGCTTCATTAGTATAAAGTGTGAGTGTGTATGCAAATCAAATTGCTTGTTCGACAGGCTTTATTCGTATGATCAAAAATCATCTGAATGGTGTTGGGGACCTCAGCCCTGAAATGTAACTTTGAGGATGACTAACGTATTTTTGACAAAGTGAGCAGCGCGCTTCAAAGATGAGGCTTCCTTTTTTGTGCCATTACATTGTAAATTTATCTTTATAGTGACATCAACTGACAAAAGAAGGCATCATAAATAAAAGGGAACATATCAAAGACCTAATTATAGTATTTTGGTGAAGCGGCCTTCCAAGCAGAAGACTGGCTTTTGAATTTTAATATCAGATATCATTATGTGGGTAGGGCTTGGAGATATTGTGTACAGCTAGCAGATGATGAGAAATGCTTAAATAACCTTACAACCCTTACAACAACCACGGTGATTTAAGCAGATGGCTTCAACGTCATGCTGAATGGGTGTTTACAGCGGCTTCATTTTTCCTCTCTGTGACAATGCACCTGCTGTTACACCTTTGGCCTCAAAGCTATAGCTCAAAGGGCACTGCTGCCATGGCACACTGCTGCCCGCATTGACAATCTGACACAGAATCATGAGGTTACCTTGAAATGGCACAGACCTGATGGATGAGATGACTTTTTTATGTACTCACATAACACAAAGAGTGCATGGGGCTCAGGGTTAAAAAAAAAAATATCACTCTTCAAATTGGGGTAATTAATCTATTTGACCATTACTTAAACCAAAATGGCAACTGTTGATACAAAAATGCTTTTATTAATTACTTTTGTGGACAGAAGAAGCTCCGTGATATATTTTAAATGTCAAGACATTTTACATTAGCTGCTTCATGTCCGTTCATCAATTTCAGCATCAAGGATCTGCCACCGTCTTCCTTTGGCTGTTATTCTTCGAAGCAGAGACGAGCACGTGAAGCTGCTTCAATATTCTTCATGCGGGTATACAGTAAAGCTTCCTGCAACCTTCAATTATGAAAAATAAATAAACAAATAAATAAAACTACAAACAGCACATAAACAGTCTATTGAGCCAACCTTCATTTATTTATATTTTGCTTCCAAGGAGCCAGACTTGATATTTTTTAAAGTGTTCTTCAGTAATAGTTCTCTGGACTTTTGGAAGGTCTTTGGACATTGGCTGCTTTTCCACTCATTTTCAGTCCAGTCCTTGTCCTGTCTCATCAGAAATGGTCTCAGTGGAAGGATGGCAGTCAAGAAGCCATTCTTAGGGAAAGCAAAGAAGGAGGACAGGCTGAGATATGCCAAATTACACGAGAACTGGACTGACAATCAGTTTCAACAGTGACGACTCAGACAGATGGAGTGACGCATCCAAATCGGATCAAATCTGTGAGAGGACGTTAGGAGAAAATTGTGTCTACAGCCATCTCTAAAACACGGTGGAGGCTCTGTCATGGTTTGGGGCTGCGTTTCAGCCAGTGGTGTCGGAGATCTGGGCAAAATTGATGGAATTATGAACACAGAAAAGTACCATCAGATTGTACTTTCACCATGCAAAATTATCTAGAAAGTGTCTGATCACCAACTGCTTCATTTTTCATCATGATCCCAAACACACTGCCAATGCAGTAAAAGCATACCTGGATAGAAAAACACAATGGAACACTATCATACCACGTTTCTACTGGCAAGGTGCCGGTGCTCGTTCCAGTGCTGGTGCTGGTTCCGAGGGTTGGCTCAGGACTTTTGCAATGACTTAATATCAATTAAGTCATTGCATCTCGTGCTGTGCTTTAAGTAAGTCTCGATTTTAATATTTAATGACAACCGTGATCAGTCCCAAAATATTAAGCGTATCAGCCAACGCTTGAAGTTACCTAAAAATAATAAGCAAATGGTTTATGCAAAGCAGGTTATGAAGAAATTTTTCACTATGAATAATTAGCATCGGCAGTAATCAGACTGAGATTAGTTCAGCATTTCATAATTATCCTAATAAAATATAATTAAGGCAGTATCTCAGTTCTTACCCAAATCATTTGCTATTGGAAAGTAGCAGATGAACATATTTTTTGAGTTTGGCAAAAACAAATTTCTACATGCATGTACACGTGCACTTTTATACACAAGACTAGACAGTTTTGATTTTTGCCTCTTTATAAAAAATGACATTTCCTATGTTAAAATCATTGTCCTCTGTGCAGATTATCCCAAGACAAAAGCAACTTCCCCCTCGCTCTTGACTTCACTGCAGACCCCTGTACATGGTAATCACATTAAGCTGTATTTGATGTGTTGTGTCAAGTTTAGAGGTGACCTACCAGGGGAGGGTTCACTGGAAAAATTTAACTTAGCTGCTAGTGCATATGTAATTAAAAAGTATGTTATCTCTGGCCAGAATGTTATGGCTAAGCACTGGCATGGGTCCAGCAAACATTGATATAATCCCACCCAGCTCTGTTTCTCTGTGGATGGGGTCACCGGGTCACTAACTGCCTCCTTGTGTGCTATTCAGCTGCAGTGAGACAAGGGAAACCACTTCAGAGAATGTGAGTCACCGGGTCCGAATGGCGCAGTTCCCAGCTCCCAACTTGTGCTTTTTCATAATTACTTCTCAGTATTTTTGCTTTTCAGGCTTCGCACTGTACACTGCTCAAGCGAAGAAGAAGAAAAAGCTGAGAGCAAACCAAAAAATCCTTCCACTCTGTTAATGCAGGGATTTGCTCAAAGAAAAATACAGATTAAATATTGTTAATGGCTTTACTTAAATCATGTTTGTGCTTTAAGGACTTATTTTAATCAGTTCCAGAGGATTAGTCAAAAAGCACAATTTTACTAAATTCTGCTCAGAATAAATTATTACATTTTCTGCACTGAAGCACCCACTGCTCCACCGCTGAAATATGGCAGTTCTATCAGTTGTGATTGATCTCAAACTCATTAGAGATGTAGGGTCCTACATGCTGGCCCATTTGCTTCAGTGCGCTAAAAGGAGGTTCGACTAGCCAAGTCTCCAGCCTGTGAAGATGCAAGAAAGCTCTGAAACCCAGTCTTGTTTCAACCTACCTTCAAAGCAGCTGATCAACCTGCAAAAAGTAATTTAAGCAGCGGAAAACTTCCCGAGGTAACCCATAAGCCTAAAACATCTTTGTGCAATCCCACAAGGCATACTAAATACACGTTTAAAAAAAGGCACAGGAACACATATTTCTGACATCATGTCAGAAATCGTTTATGCTCATAATCAACAGTTCCATGAAGAAGAACTGAACTGCAGGAGTTTGTAGCTCAGGAAGTAGTTCACTATAAACAGGTCTCCTGCAATATCTGCATGAAGCAGATGTTGTTTTTTGTGTTTTTTTCTGGTGGCTTTGAGGCCTTACTGTGAATGCAGTGGGTGGTAGATGCTCAGCATTTGTGTGAGTTTGGAGGAAGAGAAGGAGGAGAGCAGTTTGAGGCATAATTGCCAACCGTAGGGCTGCCAATGGCTCTCTAGCTGTGAGAGCATGGAAGAGGTCTTGTTCTGACCGGAAAGGTCAGGAGGAAAACTTCTGCAACAAGAAGGGAAAAAAAAGGAAAAAAAAGAAAGGAAAGAAAGAAAGAAAAAAAGAGTTTGGGGAAGAACAAATCTTGCATGTCTAATGAAATCCCATCAGGCATTTATATCAACATTATGCACATACTTTTGTACTTTTTCAAGAAAAGAAAATATTTTCATAAGGCATACTTTTGTCTTCTCCTTCAAATACACTCTCAAAAATTGCTTGTCGTAAATTCTATCTGCTCTCATAATTGTGCATGACAAGCAGATGCTGTAATTGAGCAGAGACTTGATTTCTTGCACAGTCAAATTAGCTGAAGATGACCGTGCAGTGAACTGCAGGAGGTTTAATTCCCTCTGTTTACATCATTGGCAGAGCCTTTGTTTTGCTTGATTCACTACGTTAATACAGACTCCTTTCAGATCGCACAGTGAACAGTGACACACTGCACATAAACTGATACACGATATCGGACTCTTCCAATAAACTTGCTCTTGGTATCAAAATAAAAGGAAGAACACGATTGGATTATGACTGTGCTTGTATACAAATGTTACAATAGGTACTATGGAAAAGGTTTAGGCTATATTGTAACTGATACAAAAATGGTACAAGAAAATTGGTTAATGAAAGGTTTCATATTTATGCTCTATCATTTTTAGCGATTACATTTTCACCTGACATTCAAACTTGAAATCTTAAATCTCTGGGGAATATGGATGTACTGATCTATTGAATAAACCCTTTAAGGGTTTTTATCGGCTCTGTTCAATCTCTTAACTCACAACAAAAAAATTTTTTTTTCATTGTAATTGAGAAGCAGTGCTTTGGCATGCCACATGGGCTCGACATCAGTAGGCGGGCAACACACAGATGCATGATAAATACTCTTTTTAAAGCAGTCGAGCACCAAAAGTGAGAAAATTTAGTGCATTGAATGAATCGCTCTTCATTCAACACACTCCATCCACTAACATATAAGCATTTAAATCTAACAAGTATCCTCACGTTCCTTGAGATTCTACTCACGTCTACTGTTTGCATTTTACTTTTTATCCTGCTGTCTGATCTAAGCTCCACAGCGAGTCCTCGCATTCACTGACTTGCAGATGGAACATTTTTGCTGTACTTGCTGGTCGACCTTTCATCTAGAATTAACAGAGCATTTCTCCAGTCAATTTTGGACAAAACTCAGAGTTGTCTGCTCATGGATTTATTGGTTTCCATTCGTGTTGCAAGTGTCTAGGACCTTCTATATACCTCCCACTTGTGATCCAGCCAAAGTTCATCCTGTTGTTACTGGCAAGGTTACTGGGAATTTAATATGAAGCACTGCTGGAAAAAAAAAAAGAGTTTGTATTGTTTATAAGATTTATTCCTGCACTGCATCACGAGTCAATTACTTTTTAGGCCATGTTTCAAATCAGATGTTACAGGATGAAACAAGCAAGGATGTAGTAAAGTTTTAAATATGCAAAATAAACAAAATACATTGAGGTAAGGCAGTTTTATGCCTTGATGTAAAAATGAAAATCTAAAACAGTACAAAGTGGTTTTTATTCCAGTGCAGTCAAGTGGGCCTCAGGTTTCCACAAGGGGGCATGCATTAATTACCCGCATGAAAAATAAACGTTACAAAGAGGCTCACAGGCTACTGGTGAAAAAGTGATCAGACTACTAAAAAAAACCAAAAAACTAAAATTCAAATTATCAATTCATTACTTCGAAAGAGAGAGAGAGAGAGAGAGAGAGAGAGAGCAACATAAACTAAGTAACTACAACCTGTGTAACAAATAAATTAATATAGTGCAATAATGGCCATGCCTTTATGAAGGGCAGAAAGTATGAGAGGGACAACTGAAGAGAGCAGTGGGACTACATGTGTTGCAGACAATTTGGTGACCAATGAGGTCATATGCCACTTATGTTCCTCAATGGTAGCTTTGTTTAGCCATCCCCCATAACTACCACAAAGCCCACCCCCCACAAACACACACACACTCAAGTTTTAAGCATACTTAGATATACTTAGATTGCAAGATGGGACATTTCAGCATTTCTTAAAATCCTAATGGGTTTGGTGCTGGAGGGGAAGAGGGTGAAACTTAATTGGAATAGACTTTTCCACCTCTAAATTTTAATGAACTGCTGGGCTGAATGTCTCTTATTAGGTGAAATTGGCCATTAGCATTTTAAATGACCAGCTATCTTCATTATAATCAGGGTGAGATGCATTTCTGTGCTGCAGATCTATTGATTGCTTGGCAATGTCAAAGTCTGCATGAAGACATGGGGGCAGACCGCGTGTGACAGGCTTTCGGCCAGCGATGAGAGAGAATCGGTGCGGCAGTCAGAGCAACCAAGCGGAGGGAAAATGGGAATAATCCCTTTTGAACACTTTCAAATAATTACAGTTATATGAAGATAATTACAGCGGTGGCAATGCTGCTTTATCTTGAGACAAACGCATCCTATCCAGTGATTCACTTCAAACTTCCTGTGAAAGCAATCGGTCATGTTGATTGTGCGCAGCTGAGATGACACATTTGTAACGGTGTCCTGTTCTGCACGGGTTTTAAATGTGTGCCCTCCATATTTTGCTTGAACACAGTAATTCTATGTGTTATGTGAGGATTCAGCATAACTTACTTTTTTGCATATTAATTACATTCTAGCAGTCTGGAGTGCTATTATTAAGCATTTCCACAAGAGAAGCCGCGATGAGAGTCGAATACATGCATCAAAAGCTTTTTGCTAATTACTTTGAATTTATGATGATGTACTGCAGTCTCTGCCTCACACTATACATTTAAGCTCAGTTAATATTTGACAAGGGCCCTTTATAATTGCTTCCCTTTGAAAGGAAGAAAATCTTTTAAAATTCAGCTGCGCATACACATCTGCTGTTTGAGTCCTGTTGCCACTTTCTAATAGCTATAATGAAAAAAAAAGTGCTAGTTATTTCAGTCAGCTTTCAAAGCGCTAATGATAAGAGGATAATTATAATGTTATTATGAATAAATGTTAAACAGTAATTTGATGAAAGACTGTGTTTAATAATCGCAGATGATTTCTTATTAGGGCAGTTTGAGGTTTCCCCGCTTCTCAAAAATTACCCGGAGTTTCTTTGATAGTTTTGACAGTTTTTCAATTTTTGACTGAAAGCACTCTGAGCAAATATTTGAAAGCCTTTCCAGACAAAAGCAAACTTGAGACCAAAGTTGGCAAACATTTGCAGTGTATATCGCACAGATCTCATATACAACCACAATCGCATGTGCCCTAACTAATTACCAACCTCCGAGCCCAAAATATGATCACAATAATCTCATTTTAATTTGATTTATATTGCAAAAGGTTGGGGCGGGGGGGACTGAATAATCAGATTGTCCTAGTTAGGGTGGGGAGAGTTGGACAGTGTTTGAGAATAGTTCCAGATGGTGTTGAGCTGGCAGGCTGGCAATGAGAAAAAAACTGGGGACCACCTCCCTCAACCCTCCTCATTTTCCTCCCCATACTTAGTATTGTTGTCCCTCAATGCCCTCCTGATTTCCGTCCCCTATCTCTCACTCCCCATCTAATGTTCACCTCTCACCTCATCCCCTCTCCCCGCCCCTGCCCCACATCACTGCCTACTTCCCCCAGATCTTTTTGCTTATCCAAACAGGTCTTGCAGTGTGTTGGCCCAACATAAGGCCAAAGCCAATGCAGCACTGCCCCTCCTTTTCCCCAACCTCCGCACTCTCCTAAGGGGGGCGACAGAGCCCTGCCCTCCGATTACACTGGGGGCGAGGGGTTAGAATACAGCCCTGAGGGCCGGCAGCTGTCAATTAGTGATAACTGCCGAGAAAGAGACACACACGCGTGTGTGTGCGCACACCCTCCCTTTCTTACCCTCTTGCTCTTTCGTTAATCAGGGGGGCCATCGCCTAGCAACGAAGCTGAGGAAGTCCTCAATGGGAATGCCTGGTGAGAGGCACACACACACAAAATTGAAGATGGGGTGGAGAGAACGATGGAGGGAGCAGGAGGGACAGAGTATGATGAAAAATAGAGGGGGGGGGGGGGTAGATGAAAAGAGGTTAATGAAACCTTTCCAGAGGACATTTTAACATGGGACAGCCATTGTCCACAAGCTCCGCTGTTATTTATGCTGTCCTACATATCCACAGGTGCGGGTTATTGTTTCAATAAACTTTGAATGCACCCCCCCACACCCACACCCACCCCCCTTGTTATCACCACACATGATGTGTAGTAAAATAAAAAATTGGATGTGACTCAATCACCGCAGACTTTTGAAGGATGTGCACATGAAAAGTGCTTCACTGAAAGAAAGTGACGGTCTGCTCCTTAATATATTCACTTCATCAGCCAACCTCATTGCCTCGTTCCTCCAGGCAAGTTCGGTGCTCTTGCAAACACATTAATATGAGGTGAATATGACTGCCGCATGCCAGAGCCCCCCACCACCACCACCTCACCCACCACCCCCCTCACCCACCGCCCCATACAACCTCTGTCTGACAGAGTGGCAGCACATTGAGCCATGAACAGGTGATAAATCCTTGTCAGGTTTTATTAAAACCCAGCCAGGCCAAACAGAACACCTCATATTGAGCTGTAATACCCAAGGAGACACTGTATGAGAGAAAAGAAGGGGCTTCCTGTTTGGTATGCTCTCCAGCAGTGAACTACTGTCTGTTTTCTGATGTAATTAAGTGAATGAGTACAGACCCTCCAAAACCCTTGCAAACACTCACCCACACACCTCTGCCCCCTGCTGGTCTGCCAGACCACAGGGCAGGTTATCATTACCTTTTCCTAAATAAAGCAGTGAATTGAAGGCTTTTCCGCTGCAAAGAAAAGGAAGGGGAAGATGACAAAGCATACACCTTTAAATATTTACATGCAGATATACATACACAAAGTCAAAAATAAATATACCATAAAAATTACAGGCTAATGTATGTATATTTATATAATATTCTGTTTTTCTTCCTCCTCCTCCTGACAAGTGTTTTTTTTTTACAGTCGACCTCTTAGCAGGTCAACCTGCTGACTGGACAACAATAGAAATCATCGCTTTGCTCATTATTTATTTACCTGGCACTAGAGCACTTTTGAGACAATTAATCAAGTCAGTGAAAGATTTATAAGCTGCTTCACTTGAGTGCTCAGACAGTAAATGGGGCAGGTTGTCAAATACAGGGAGTGATCTGTGCAAACCAATTACTTTGTCATGTCATGACGACCCAAATAACCCGAGCAGGAGTTGCTGAAAAATATGAAGCTGAAAGTATGCCTGTGATGGCTGCGCTGTTAGCTCAGTGTTTAAGCAGACTGGACACTGTCATCACTCTGCAGCGAGTACAAACAACCCTCTCGCTTGAAAAATGGCTCTTCTTGATGTGGACTTGCACGTGTGTACTTCTTTGTACACCTCATAAGAGTCAGATGCATTTAATCACACACTAACATTGTAAGGAACAATACTTTAACTGTGCTGACAGTACATGCGTCTTCACAGATGAGTGCACACATGTATGTAAATGCCTGTGTCATCTCAGCACATTTCAGCAGGACAGTCTGAAAGGAGATAGCCAAGCTCCCATCCTCCCTCCCTCCTCTTCTCAGTCCCTCGTTCTCCCTCCTTCACCCTCCTCCGTGTCTTTGTCCTTGATGACCAAGCTGTTGGGTGGTCTGTCTGACCGTTCTGACCCTTGCTCTTGGGCTGACGTAAATTCTCTAATGGTTAGTGTCTCGCTCCCCCTGCGACAGGCCTTTCTGCGCTCAGCTGATGTGAGCCATTACTCCTGCAGAGGTACAGTTGACTGACGGAAGACGGCGTGTGTCAGTGAAGGGATGAAATATTTGGAATATCGGGGAATACTTCTGTGCGTCCAGTGATGCCTGAAGACCAGTGGGCAGAAGTGTTGAAATACAGGCTGATCAGAGGGGCAGCAAGTGTGTACCGATGAGGCGTTTGTGCTCACTGAAAAGCGACATCAATGTCTAAGTGCCTTAAAGTGTAATACCACTGAGGGATGATAGGTGCTGGCTCCAGAAGCTTGATGACTTCTTAGTCATTTCAGATCTGCTCAAGCTTCACTCATGAAATACAAAGAAAAAAAACAAACAGATATATTTGCTGTTTTTGATCAGTGTGCTGGTGTCTTTGACGGACTGTAAAAAAAAAGATGGGCATACATAGCCTTCTCAACAGTAACTCAATTACCATTTTTGGCCAGGAATAACCTAAACATGAAAGCTAACAACCTGCCAGACTGCTGAGGAGCAAACTTCAAATTGACCCCACCAGCTACTTTCAGCTTGTTCCCTTTTTTTAAAAAAAACAAGCAAAAACCAAACAAACAAATAAAAACAACTTACATTTGCTCAAGTTCAACTGGCTAAACACAAAGATCATTTATGCTTTGATTACTATTCATGGCATCAACTGACATAAAGAGATTGTTACTCTGTCTCATTGTTAGACTAACGCTCTCGTTCACAGCTGGAAGATCTCAGAAAATCTTGGAATAGCTTTGTTAGATTGTCTTCATTATCAGATGAGAAAACACTTTACCCTCCACCTAAAACTAACAGAGTGTGAGAGAAAGAACAGGAATAGATTTGCTTCTCCTGGTTGTAATTCAGTCAGCCATTTACTGTAAATATACAACTGGAAAATGGCAAGGCTCTGGGCAAATGATGATGTTTGGATTGCCAAATTAAAAAGAAATCTGCAGTACGGTTCCTGTGATAAGCTTAGAGTATACACTCTTCACGATTCCTCTTTCAAACTCTTCTTATACTTTACCCTCTCTTTATAAACACTGCAATCACTGCATCTCTCACCCTTGCCATGTTAACCCCGCAAACCAAAAACAGATCATGTAAAACTATGGTTTACTGCCAGGGTTCAAGGACAGAAGTGGAAGCAGTGAAGCCTCCTGCTTATTTACCGGCACTAGACAGAGAAAATGAGCTTGGTGGAGAGAGGGTAAAAAGGATCCAACAGAAATCCTGGAGCGGGTCAATGCTGATGTGCATTATAAACAGGGGATGCCTAAAATCCTGTGCACACCTGCCACTCTGCCGCTGTCTGCTTACTGAGGAGAGACTGCAGAGTCGCTCAGCCCTCCGCATACAGTAACAAGTGAGTGAAAGAAAGGAACTGAAGAGTGTCTTCAAAGACAACCTGACTCTCTGTAATCACTGCTGTTTCAGCTTTGATCTCGGGGAGAGGAGAGAGAAAATAATTACATGTTTCTGGGTGCCCTTTACAACGTATGAAAGATGATGTTAGATTTGAATCGTGGGGTAATGGGAGGTTGTCTGTGCAAATGTGATGGGGAGGTGTTGAATGCTACTTGAGGGAAATAAAACAAGGCCCAGCGAGGCATTTTGTCCTATCAGCCCTGAAAGCATATGGCAGCCTACCTCATTCTGCTTCCACAGAACACATGGGAGGGGGTCAGAAAATGGCACGGGGACTGACATTACCGAGCTCCCAGTGTACTGTGTGAGATCTGGAGGACACACAGACCAACTGACTGACCGGTCTGCATTTCAAAGTATCTCCACTTATTTGTGCCATCGTCCACTTGGAAAAATGCTTTTTTTTTTGTGCGTGTGTGTGTCTGGCCCTTTTATGAGCGTCTTCCTATGATCTAAGTGATAACAGAGCAGTAAGGCTCAGAATGGTATTAGGATTCTGTTTTGCAGGTATTTTAGTTTCCTTTCATCTTCGATCACTATGAAAGCCACAGATTTCAAGTTCCCTGCCTCCGCAGGGAACTTGAAAGAGATGTCCTTATGAAAGAGATGTCCTTATTTTGAAATAATGAGTGCGGCACAGACAAGAACACACAAAGCCACCTCCAAGAAGTCTAAACAAGAAAATCCTGTAGTGGGAACTAAACATTCATTGAGCTGAACATGAACAAAAACGCAGTGAAGTGGTATGTTATTAATGTGGTCAATTTTTCACCATGATGATTTCTCAGACTTGATAAAGCATCTCTATCTGTATTGAGTTTTGAGTATATGCTTCATAATAGATGAAAAGTGATTGAATGATCTGGTCAGAAACACGGCTTGCCTTGACTCTCGTGCAATTACCAGCTAGACGTGAGGATGTGTAATCAATTTAGAACTCCATGACAGTTTTTCCATTCAGAACATATGGCAAGACAGCCACTCATCCTTCACGTCCCCTTTGGGACTGATGCATCTACTTCCCGTCTACAACATGTATGACCGTATTGCACGCACGCACAACATCACATGCAGCATAATGTATTGAGGTTGTCTAAACATGATGATGGGGAAACCAGCAATAAGTATCAGTCATCTCGCTGAAGCTTGGATTTCCAGTGATTGGGCTTTGAGAAGGTAGGCCATGCTTGAAGTCTTGACAGGGGGTACAGCTTTAGCTGTGACCCCACAGCCCGGGCTGTGAAGAAAGAGGACTGATGGTTAGTGGTGGTTACTAAGAGCTTATTTTGACACATCAGTGATTGAGATTTTACACCCTGCCTCCTTTGAGCAGTTTTCATTCATTATTTATAATTTTTCATGACTAAAATTTTTTAATTGGCCTTATAGTAGTTTTTTTTCCTACATTTCAAAAGATAGCTTGACATTTTGGGAAGTGTTCTTACTGCTGACTTAATGGGAGTTCTAATTGGTCACCTATTATTGCCACGGTGATTGCTAATTATTGAGTATAGCTATGCTAAGCTAAACTAACAATCAGGCTATTTATCAACAAGAATTTGTTTATATAAATATATAGAGGTGACCTTAAAAAAACCTTGCAATCTCTTTTGTATATTTTATATTTAGTAGCATGGATCTGTGAGGACTTGCTGGGATTGCTGGCGTGGTATAGATGTCTATTTCCTGTAAAAATAAAGAGTGTAAACTGAATGTCTTCTGGCAATACATGGCAGCCCAGAAGTGTCATTCTTCCCTCATCCTGTGTATTACAGAGAAGGTACATTACTGTATGTAAGGCAGACCAGCACCAGAGGGAGTGTTTGCTGAGCTTCACTCCTGTCGCACCTGTGAGTGGGCAGAGCAGAGATGCAGGGAAGCAAGGGTGGAGAGATGGAGGGGGAACGGGTGGAAGGGAGGGAGGAGAAATAGATACAGATGAAAGAAAAGGCAGTGACAGATTCAGAAGAGAGGCGGCGAGGGAGAGGTGGAGAGATGGAAGCAAGGAGAGAAGAGGAGGCAGGGAACCCAGCAGGTGTTCCCAGCATGTCTGCCTCCTCCTCTGCAGGATCTCATCCTCAGCCAGGGGAATGACGACACAGCTACTGGCATGCAGGCCGGATAACTGGTGGAGAAAAAAAAAAAAGCAGAGCAGAAGAGGACGAAACAAAGCTCAACTCTGCCTCTTCACATTTCTGAATATTTTATATAATAAGAGAAGGAGATTAAAACCATCTGAAATAAAACTCAAACCCTCCAACACAAACGCCAACATACTCAAGTTTAATAAATGTTCAGGCAGCGCTGCAGAGCCCTGAAATCATGGATTTCATTAGATGACAAAATCTCATTTATCATAAGGTTAAGGGCATGTTTATAATTTGATTGAACAGCTTTCCTGGTTAACTGACTGATGGCAGTCAGATCTGCCGTTCTCCTCTGTAAGCCTAATCCTGTTTCTGTGTCAGCTGGTGTGTTTTTATTGTGTCTGACACCAGGTGGATTATGTTGGTTAATTCACAGCGAATCAAACAAAAGCTAATACTAATCCAGCGTGAGGCTTTGGTGTGATGTCTGACGCTCTGGATTAATTCACAACATTCCCCAACCAGCCTAATCCTCAATGAACCAGGCAGGATGGTAGCCTAACTGACAGTTTCTGCCTCGTTATGGCAGGGTGATATGCTTCACTTACCTCTTCCCTCAGAAAATCCATTCTGATGAGTGAGACAAAGGGGAAGCCATTATAGAAAGAATAAACTGGGTAAAACTTTCCCAAAAGCTTTTCTTTGGCAGCCATTAAGGCCAGCTTCAAGCCTTTTGGAGTGTGTTCTGCTTCTCTTAAGATTTAAGTTTTGACATTTTGAAATCAATAGGAGGCAGAGATTTTTTTTTCTTTCCCTAGTTTCATGAAGACTGGGTGAAAACACTTCAATCAGGCCTGCGGAGGACCTGACACAGGAGATGGGGGGGAGGGGGGGATCGATCCATAATGAGTGGAGCCCTACCTGGGGTTCCACTTGAGCCTCGTCTCTTTTCGCCAACCTCAAATTCAGCAAATCTACCAACCCGAGTACATCTTCTGATTACATCGGCGCTCCAAAGTATATCTTGTCAAAAAAAATGGAAAAAAAAAATAACAGTGAAAATGTTGTTCAAGCTGATTTTGTCCACTGCAGTTGTAAAAGTGAGAAGAAAAAATTTTTTACACTCAAAGTACATTTATAGAATGAATTGAAACCAAATAACCAAAAAGGATGAGCTGCAGTTTACAAATAACAGGAAACTCCACGACTGGACTGGCAAACTGTACAACTTTCTGTGGACGGTGTAAAGTGGCAACAGACTTACTTTAGCTTGTTGTTTCCATCCACAAATACATTTGTGTGTGCATGTGTGAGTGTACAGTATGAATACTGGGTAGCTGACCCCCCCTCCCTGTCCTCATCCTCCTCCCCTTTTGCCTCACCACTGCAGCCCCAGTCGCTGCTCCAGAAATGTATTGGCCATTTCAAAAGATGCTATTGTGTCATCAAGCCAGCCTAGTTAATTAGGCAACCAGTTGGCCTTCCTCTCTTGAATACACAGTCCCTCTGGGCCCCACAGCTGCTCCCACTATGGAGGTTAAGTGCTAAAACATGTTGCCCCCCCCCACTATATAACTCACAGAGGTATAGCGCCAACAGACTTCTAGTTATCTTGCAGTACTCTGCTCAATAGTTTGTCAGAGGCCAACAAAAAGGGAAAGCTGAAGTGATGATCTGATAACATTCTTCACGAGCGAGTGTTTTTTATTCTAAATCAGCGGGAAGGACAGCGGCTGTTGCAGTTTAGGCAATTTTTATTTCAAAACTTAAGTAATAGAAGAGTTTCTTTGTCCTGCTGACTTCCGACGGCCTCACCTCAACCTCCCTCTATCTTCAGGAATTCATGTGATGTCATCAAGACTAAATGATGCATTCTCCCTAAAATATGATTTACCCACAGAGTCATGTCTCAGCAAGTTTGGAAGAGCCAGGCTCCTTCGCATTACAATAATCACTGACCCAGCAGGAAAAGTCATCGAGATGCAAACACCAACTCCCAAATAAAAAATGAAAAAAACAAAAACAAAACAATGTGGAGCATTTTTTTGCAAAGAAGAATCTGGAAACGCTGTCAAAGTGTTCCGCTATGAGGCATTAAAACTCTATGTGGCATTTTAGCACCTAGTAAATCTGTAGTGTAATATAGTGATGTGATGTTTCCTCTTTGATTGTGCCATTTTGTGTGTGAGTGTGCACGTGTTTGTGTGTGCTCCGCAGCGGATGTGCTATATGGGAAGTCAGTAAAGCAGTCCAATGTGAAAACCATCTTCCCAAAGTCAGAGAAATGTGATGTGGATCGACGTCGATAATAAATAGCCGCGATAACTGGGGGAGGAACCCATCATCCGGCGGTGAGATGGGACTGCACGAGGACGAAGTAGCCATAAAAGCTTGAATGAAGAGATGTAAAACAATGAGGCCGGAGAGGATGGGAGCAAGGGGAGGGGGGCGCGAGGGGGAGGGGGTAGGAGGAAGGGGTGACGACCCTGGCAAACAGGCTGGAGATGGAGAGATAAACGGAGAGGAACAAAATGAGAGGAGGAAAGAGAGAGGGTGAGTCAGCCATGTCTGCACTCCATCAAAAACTGTGTCAGTCACTCACTACCACCAACCATCCCCACCCCTTGTACCCTAAGCCCCCTGCTACACTTTCTTCAACTCACACATTAATTTCACTTCGTTTTTTTTTTTTTTTTCTTCACCGCCAGCCAGGGCTGTCCTCGACTGAATGTCAATCCTCTGTTCAGGGTGACAAGAGAGCGAATGAGGGAGAAGGGAGCCGGGGCAGGCATGAAGGGAGGAGGGGTGAGAACTGCTTGGCTTTCTCAGAGGCCTTTTTTATCTGAAAATCTAACCCAACATGACCTGCTGCTTTCCATTTTAATTGCTCGCTTTTTAATATTATTCCTGTCCCTTCGCCTGGCATTTAGAGACATTTGAAGACAGTAGACATCTGAGGCTCAGACGTCACGACACACACAGACAGACAGAGAGACACAGACAGACAGACAGACAGACAGACAGACAGACAGACAGACAGACAGACAGACAGACAGACAGACAGACAGACAGAGAGGGTGACAAGTGCACACTGTGGCCAAAGAGGAAGAGTATACACCAGCCAATAAAGGAGGAGAATAGAGATGTAGGAGATGATCAAATTGGCATACAGCAAACTATCTGCTGATGTGAATTATGGCAGTTATTCCCTGTGGTGCAAATTCCAATTAATCAATGTCAGTCTCATTCAAACCCAAATCAGATCTGGACTGAAATTTATGTGCCAGCAAGTTCTCACTGAGGGTGATGATGTTCTGTATCTGCCCACACCAACTCTGGGGAATCGGGTCACTGTTGATACATGTAAGCATGCGTCTCAGTGTACGGATGTGCGTGCACACCCCACCTTCATCGCACACCACAGGCCTGATAAATAGAACGCAAGCGGCGTATATCTGGTCAACATGGCATGCGTGAAAAATAATTACACTTAGGCTGACATCCAAGGTCGACGGGCTTCAACAGCTGCCCAGTCATTGCTGGCTATTTTTCCTTCTCCTGTCTGGACTTGGCTGAGTATTTAAAAAAAAGCCAACACACAGACTGTTTTTCATATTGTCACATGATAGCACACGAAGGCCTCGCTCAGAGCTAACTCTGGAGCAATTGCACGCTCTTTGGAGAGTGAGGGTCATACTCATAGTAAGGGATAAGATGAACATAAGACATTGGAGCTAATAAAAATTTTTTTTTAGCACACTTATATGCATTTACTCCAATGTAAATTGCACAAATAAAGAAAAAAAAAAGAGTTTAAATGATCATTACATCTACAGTGATAGCTGGGACGGGGATCTGACTTTAAAGGAAATGACAACATTCATTAAAAATAACCAATGAGCTACTTTTTAGCTTAAATAATTATGCCATGTCTCTTAATGATTAAATTTTCAATAAGGGAATAATGCTATATTTGAAATTTTACAATAAAAAATTGAAATTCATTTGAAACTCATAACATTTTAGTGGAAACCAATCGTGACTTGCAGAAAGATAAAAATAAATCCATTTTATTAACATTTTTTTTTAGCACTCTATTTAAAAGGTACACGTTGGTATTTATCATCTTCACTGGTTGGGATTAGCTCTTTGACATAAATTGCTTGCTTTTTACTCATAAGAGAGAAACCGCCTCAATCATGGATATTCATTACTGGCTTGTCTTGGTCATGAGAGTATTTCAGCGCAACAAGGTGGGCCCTAAAAAGTCAGCTCGTTGTGCCATGGCCCCATGCTTCCAGCAGCCCGTAGAGCATTCTCCCCTAAGAGTGAGAAATGGGCATAGGGAGATGGGGAGGCAGTCCTGGGTGAAATTCAAGGCCAAAGCACTCATGTTTCCACCATCTCCCACCTCCAGTGCAATACATTACTTCTCTCCTGGATATAATCACACCCAGCAAGATGTGAGATCTGGCTACACTGTGTACCAGCAAGTGAGGATGCTTTTCTATTTATGTCTATGAATATTTGTGTATTAGCTTATCTGCATGGCTCTGTGGGCTAAAATGTGAGTAGCTGCTGTGTCTGTCTGCACATACAGTATGTGGTAACTGCATGTGATTCCCTATTGGGAATCACACCCAGGCCTGCAGTACATATCCCCTCATAAGAGTCCTTCTTCAGGTCATTCTTTTTTATTAGCGGCTCCTTTTTTTTCATTAACTGAAAAGGTTAGTGGAGCATTTGTAATGCCGCCACATGAATTGCCTGCATACCCTGCATACCCGGGGTTGAGGTAAGGCCCCAAACAATTCCTACTAACCTCTAGACACACACACACACAGAGATACACACACACACACACACACACACACACCCACACACACACACACCCA
>JAVDPK010001227.1:315470-349878 GCA_034780415.1 Cichlasoma orientale
CCCACACACACACACACACACACACACACACACACACCCACACACACACACACACACACCCACACACACACACACGCACGCACATCTGTCTGTATCAGTGTAAAATGTTTTTTTTGTTGTTGGGGGTTTTGTGGCTCACAGATCAGCTTTGTACTGCAAAATGATAATCATACATGGCCATAGACTGTCATCCTGAGATATACCATCTTCAGCTGGTGATAATGTTATATCTTCTCCCACAACAAATCGCATCTGAGTGATTATGCACATTCACATCCACCAGTGTAGCCCAGCCCGAAATGAGAAGTGCTTTATAGATGTATCAGCTTATGCAACGACAACACCTGATGCAGCTTTTATATCTATAAACCTTATAAAGATTAAATCAATCTGTATTTGAAGCAACGGGGAAATAGACTAAAGAGAGAGAGAGAGAGTTAAGAGACCGTCTGCCCTGCATCGCTTCCTAGCCACAGGCAGTTGCACAGCACAGAAGAAATGTGCTTACATCATCACATGCAGTCCAGGCATCCTGCAGAGGGCACTGCTAATGGAAGAAACACAGAGCAGAGGAGGCAACCAACCAACCCAGGAGAGACTCAGCAAGGCACTCCTACGCATCTAGGATATCTGACATTCTTGGCAGCCTTTCAGAGAGGTCAGTAGTAAAATATTCAAGCAGAACTAACCTTAAAGAGGGACCATGTTTGAGCAAGCTGAGACCAGAGGCTAAATTTGTCACTAATTAAAGTCTGCATGGGGTGCAGTGAAGATTCTTTCCCAGTGAATCTCTAACTCCCCTATCCACAGTAATAGTACTCTGATTTGGATAAGATGTTTTGCCCTTTTAGGTGCTGGGTGATATCATAGAAAGTGTGCTGGTTTGCTGGAATGTTTTTCCTCTGAGTGCAAACGGAGAGAAAGAGAGAGATTTTGCATCTCCACAGTGTGACCCAGATAAGGCCCTTGCTATAGATGTGGATCATACATGCAACATGTGAGATATGAATGTTCAGTACATGTAACAGAGATAGGAAGGGTCATAATGTTCGCAGTCAAGCTCTTGGACACAGAAGTGTCAGTGTGACTGTTCTTGATTTTATGTTGTAGCAAAGTGGATATCACAACAGGTTATGAACATGACTGCAAGGCGCAAATTTCACGTGTTCTCATCGTTCTTAGTGTGCAGGCATGGCTGCAATGGATATAATAACAGAGGGGGGGCCGCATAGCAAATGTGAGAGCAAAAGATGAGCGCTGTGAATACACTAAAATGAACAGCATTCTTCTCATTATTCCTATTAACCACAGTTGCAACTGAATCTTTGTGGTTAAGTGAGCATGTGTCTAAGTGTGTGTCTTTGCAGGTTACAGAGCGTGGGTTGCCAGCTGCAGAGCTTTTCTGGATGCTGATTGGAAGTGAGCGTTGAGCACTCAGGACAATTATTGAATCATTACTGCTACCATGCCGCAGGCAAAATATGAACACCATGTTATTTGTCAACCGACCACAGCTTCCTAATCAACCTCACATGTGTTTGTACGTTTGTCTTAGCGTGCACGTGCACAGGCAGTGTGCGTGTGAAAAGTCTGTGAGGTCTGGCATGTTGGCAGAAGGAAGGGAATGCCCCTGAGTATGTGTGTGCACATGGTTGTGGAGAGCAATGGATGAGTCAAGAACCCTGCCCAATATTTTCTTATTTATATATTTGTTTAAATTGGTGGTGGGATCTAAATGGAGTACAGCACATTGACAAATGCGTATGTAGGTGTATATGTGAGTTGGTAGTGAGTGAGGAATGCCCCGTCCAAGCTCAACTGTCTAAACATGTCCCTTTCAGCTGTCTCTCCGCTCCCTTCATGGAAAAATAACTTAACATGAGTTATTTGGTATTTTCACCACACCCCACGCAATCATCTCACATTGACTGCTGAGAGGTTGTACACTGAAAATGTCCCTCTGTGGCCTTAGACTGGAAAAGTGTCTGTCAAGTGCACCACTAGACTGGCATGGGAGCCTCCAAAGGGGGAATTAGAAAGAAGGGATGCGGGTCAGAGAGCCGGGAGAGACCACCTTTTACTCAACTTTAACTCTTTTTCTTGAGCTTTCAGGAAGCACCTGCAATTCAGCTCAACATTTGGTTGGTGGGGTATCATTGGGGGGGTGCATTCCCTTTATGGCATCAACAACTCTATCAAACCAAAGGCAGCTAACTTTAAAATGAGAATGAAATAAGATTTAAGCTTGTCTCTCTGCAGTGATGTGTTAGTGTGCTTAGGCTTGAAGTCTTGAAGGTATCCATCAAATCAGTGAGTGCGATATGAGTGTTGTAAGCACACAAGGGATTAACAACTCAAACAATGATCACTGATAAGCTACAAAAAGCAGTTGTGCATTTTTTCACTGTAGCTATATTGTTGTCCCTCCTAACATTCAGCTAAGCTGATCTCTGTGTGTAAAACAATACAAAAAAACAAAAAAGACAATAAGAAAAAGACACATTCCCTGCCCTGATGAAATCCCCATTTGACATAGCTAACCATGATCCCCCTAGACAAAAACAAGCCATCACTATTAGTCAAAAGAGATCAAAGACATACCCCAGCATTTGGGATTGCATTATCCGACAGCCATCTGCGCTGGTAAGACAGGAACAATCATTAGGCATTCAGACCAAAGGAAAAAAGTTTATTCTTAGTGTCAGCTCTGGTAAATTTGTGCAAAATGCGTTTCACTCAGTTCGTAGAAAACTTTAAAGGAGAGAGCGAAAGAAAGGAAAAAGTGGGGAAGTTTAAAGAAGGTGTGGTGAAAAAATAAAATGGGAGAAAGAGAAGTGGAGGATTGGCAAGAAAGACAAAGGGGGAAACAGTAAGACTCTCTGTCCCTCAGTGAGATAAATTGGCAAGAAGTTCACAGTGGGTAAACATCTTCATCTCAAAGCCTGTGGAGCAATTGATGCCCAGAACAAATCAACACGTTTCACAGCTTGCCTGCATAAAACGCAAATACCATCAGCTTCAAAAAACTATGATCTTCCCTGGAGCATGTGAGCAGGGGTTTGCTCCTCTGGGTTCCCTGAATTGGTCTGTGAATCGATCACAAAAACAGCATTTCAAAGAGTTTGAAAAACTATGAGGTCTTTCTCCTTCTCCTGCTTTAACAATACAGACTCCATCATAGACAGCCCTGCAGACACTTGTGGCTGTGGGCTCCCAGAAGGCTTAGAGATGTCTCTAGTCTTTTTACCACCACTCATAAGAACTTAGCGAAAACAGCAGTACACCAGTCTAGTGCTGTGCACCAAACACAAAGCAAAAAAGAAGTTGGAAGTAAACTTAGAAGAACAAAGAGATTCACTTGACAAAAAGATAAGGAATATAATAAAATAATAGGAGAAATGATAATAAAGGGTTTGGGGGCAGAAGATTCAAATGATGTGGAGAACAGGTACCATATGTGCTTTGGTCACACAGACCAAGTTTACCTACATCCTGCACTTAGTTGGAACATGTGTTTTGGCTATCAGAGTCATTAAAATCCCATTGCACAAGTGCAACAAGAGAGATCACAAATCTTTTCCCAAGACTTTAAAAATAATTTACCATGAATGATGTATTTACATGCAAATAAAGAAGCATATTTTTGACATTTAATGGGTCTTCTACAATTCATCACTCATAATTTGATAAATAAATGCAACACAAAACATTTAATGTTAATAAAACACTGTTCAACTGGTGGACAATTAGCAGATTGACTTCTTTTACAGACCACTGAATCCCATTTAGGAAAAAAAGTGAAGTCAGTTGTTTTTCATGTAGATCGTTATTGTCAGTTGTTCGGTCGGTACAAATAGCGTTGCATTCCTTACAGTGAAGACTAATGGTGCTCTGACCTACAGCGGAGGAATGCCAACTCTCACCACAGCTGCACGCTAAGGCTAAGAGCCAGAGCTGACTTTGGGATCAAAGGTTATCCATGATGTGACTTGAAACCACACAATCAATGGATCCTGGGTCCAGGCCTGTGGCAACCATGCTCTCGGTGGGGTGTACTAACTGGACAAACTGTAAAGTAAAAAGTAGCAGAAACCAAACCGAATGAGAGAATGGACGACGATCACACGAACTTATCTGTATTTAACATATTACATGGGTGTGTTTAAAAAAGGTGCACTTTTTGGGTGCGCATGCACGAGGATGAATTTTAATTAATGAAAACCCACTTTTTCACATCCCTCGTACAGAAAGCAACAACTTACAGCCCACACTAATTAGTATTTTAGAATACGAAACTGACCATTTTATGTTTGTTTTTTTTTTCATTACTTCGTGTGAACTGTTTTCTTCCACAGGAGGCGTTAGTTAGAGCAAGTCACTCAACTGATGACAAACGCAACCAGCCAACTAAAGAGATAATGAGCTAAGTGTCTGGGTTTGTTGGGTCATTAGGATTCAGAATTTTGTGTACAAACTGTTTTAATTGCAAACCCCTGGACTTGGGCACAAGTTCTGTAAATAACACAGCCACTTTATAAATGTGGTCATCATTATCCCATTCCATCATATAAATGGAAATAGCAATTCGGTTTTGCTTTCACCCTCGGGAGATAGATAAATAACAATTATTTGAATGAACCAACTCCTTAAATATTTTTTACTAGGAAAAATTTAAGTGCCATTGGACTCATAAATTTGGGCTTGCAAACTGCCGGGATTCCCGGGTGTAAATGCCCATAAATGTGGTGTCACCTCCACAACGAGCAGCAGACAGGGAGAGCCTTTGCATTGGTCCGTTTCACACTTCATAAAGCCACAACATATTTATTCCATGCATTCATACTTACATGTCCCCTCAACCAGGTAATGGCTCCACAACTCGAAATGATTCATTTGCCCAGTCATTTTCCCCACTTAGTTCTGAGTTTAAAAGGGAAGTTTTAGACCACTGCGTTATGCTGCAATGCTTTTGCACAATGTTTTTTTTTTAGTCTGAAAACAGGGAATGGGTAACTGCAGTCTTAAACAAAAGCAAAAATAAATATACATTTCTTAAAATAAGGCTTTAAAATATCCTTTGAAATAATACCATACCCCCAGTAGGGCAATTTACTAAACCTTGTAATTAACTTAACAAAGAGCATATAAAGAACTTTCTTTTCTTCCAAATTAGTGAACAAGATTTTATGATAAAGATATTCAAGCTTAATCAGGAATATAATTTGTTCCTTTGACAAACATGCAGAGCTGAGGTCAAAAGGGTAAGCCTCAGGTAAATGCGAGACAGTGGGGGTACACGGTTCTCCCTCTTATTCCTGTCCGATTTAATAGAATCCATAGGGGGGCAGTGGTAAACACAGCAGGGATGTGAACCTTCAGGAGTAAGAGAATGAGAAGCTGGTGTTCTGCTTAGGCTTCATATAATGACCAACAACTCCCCCTTTTCTTCAATCCCCACATACCACCTCCCACTCCACCTCCCACTCCACCATTCCTGCTTTAATTCTATAGGTTTGACCACTGAGACCCTCATTCAACCTGTATATACGAAACCTTTCTTTCCCCCTCCACTCTTTCCCTTCTCCAGTTCACTGGTCTCTCACTCCAATGAGAGGCAGGTCCTTTTCAGTTGGCTGGCCAAGCTCCCGCTGTTTTATGGGAAGTATTGTGATCCCGCAAGCTCTCTCGGGGGGGATCAGCACTTATGAGGGCCGATGGAGTTGCTGATTTGATCTTCTCTTCTTTCACAGGCTTTATCTAGTTTTCATCAAAACTTCTCGGCCCACTCGCCGTAAGAAGTCTGGTGCAAATGTGATTCATTGTGTCCGTGAAACAGACGTCATCTGCGACAGTGCAGACGCTGATGAGGACAGGAACACTAGAGAGAATAGTGGCTAAACTTCACATCAGCCAAACCAAATGAAAGCAGTAGAACTCGAAATATTCAGCAATCCTTCCTTCAAACAACTCCTCCAATATTTAAAAGCCATTCCTTTTAGTGAGCAGCATGAATCATAAGAGTGCCCTTACAAGAGTTCAGTCGCTTTAAAGGGGAATAAATAATCAATAACTTTAATTGATCTCTTTTAAAGTCAAAAGAATTGCAGATCTCTTGCAGAGTGTACAGTGGCATCTTATTATCACAAGAAAATCAGTGTTGGAGTTCAGTGAAATAAGAGTCAAACTTTCTTGTGGCAGTTTAACTATTCTAAGTTTTAAGTTTTAAGTGCAGCTTTTGAGTAGTCTAGTTATACATACATCAAATATTAATCCAGCATGTCAAAACACTGTTTGCTATGTATACTTTCCTACTGTCAGTTTTCACTTTCTTTCCTTTTAGGCACTGGGGCTGGGGTATCTTTAAGTGTGATTCCTTTAAGTCAAAGCTGGTTTTCTGTCTAAAAGTTAGTTTCTTATGATTCACCTTTTGTTTAGATTTTAAAAAGTTGGCAACATTTTATATTTATTAGTAATTACAAAGCATGTTTTAAGGCTTTATTCTGAATGGCCACAACTATTCAGTCATTAAGGTAGCATTTGCTCTCAATGACATCCTAAGTACTGCTTATTAATCTGACTTCTAAGGAAATTGTACATGCGTTATGCGCTCAATAAATGTGTCCTTATGTAATAACACATGCAGTACTGTGCAAAAGTCATGAGCACCCGTCATTTCTTTATATGTTGGTAGGAAAATGGGAATGCTGGATTTTCTTTTCTGTTTCTTAAGGATGTAACTTTCACATACTGTTCAGCTGCTGTAGACAGATTTTAGGCCTGCCACATCTTTTCTCCTCCACTTGTTCGGTTTCCTTAAGGACACACTGCACACTATCCTGAGAATATGCCAAGTTTTTGGCTACTAGATCTTTTTGAATCACCTTGATAGTGCAACAATACTTTTTATGCCTGTCAAACTGTGTTATCGTTGGCATTTTTGTAGAGTTGGCTGAAGAAATGGAAGCAAACTATATGTTTTTGTTGCAGGCAACAAAGTGCTTAAAGATGCAATTTAAGATACGTTCTTCTAGGTTGTCTTTTATATGAAGACAAGGCTGGTTCATCCTTTGAGTTTAGAGTCACAGGTGAGTATAGCTTGGCTTAATAAACAAATAAACAAAAAAAAACAACAATATGTCACTGAAAAGGGTCAGGACTGGACTGAAAATGAGCTTAACAAAATCCAATGTAGCGAACAAGTGCTGCAGTTAACTTATACTTTGAAAAACCTCAGGTGTACATTCCCATTTAGTGGCAGAAAAAGGTCAGCACAAGTAGAATCATCTCCTTTATTAATGAACCAATTTAGAGATTTTTTTTAACTGTATCTTGGTTTCGTCAAGGCCACGAACAAAACTTTCTGTATAATTTCCAGCTGACAAAGCTTTTTGGTGTCTCTGTGTATTTATAATACTGAACCCATGTGGGTTAATTAGTGTCAAACTAGAAGTGAATTAATTATGGAAAGACCTCGCTTCACATTCTTTCATAAGAAAGGCTTCATTTACAGTTATGTGGAAACTATTAGGTTTTGTCTTAAAGGACAGGACATATTTATTACTTGCTATGACTATTCTTATGGTGTTACCACCGTATCATGCGTATACTGAACATAACATATTAAGATGAAAATTCATGTTCAGCAGCCTGCTTACTGTTGAACATAAGGAAACTACTGCTTACTAATAGTGATCAGTAAACTAATATTAATAATATGGCTTCACACTCTACACACACACAAAAATGGCTTTAATCAAAGAAACAGGAACAAAAATTACACATGTGTATGTTTACATGTGTGTCACCCAAGAAATCAAAGCAGATGAGACATTTAGTTAACTTTTAACTTGTTGTAATCAACTTTTACCAACTACATAAAGATATGGAGATTTTCTGGTATTAACAGGTCAGCAGTGCACAGTGCAACAGAGCAAAGGAGCAATACCAGTTTCCCAAGACACGCACTCTCTGTCAGGATATCCTCTTATCTTTTGGCTCCTTGGCCCCACTACTGCAGGGGTCCTTGCTTTCAATATCTGTCCATTTTCTTTAGCACTTAACAAACTGCGGCTGCAGAGGGCCAGAGCCTATCCCAGCTGACATTAGGTGAGAAGCAGGGTACGGCTCGGACATGTCACTAGTCTATCACAGGTCTAACACAGAGCGAGAGACAACCATTCACACTGACATTAACACATACACTCTATTTAAAATCACCAGTTAAACTGACAGGCATTTCTTTGGATCGCAGGAAGAAACCAGAGCATGCACAAGCAAACATGTAAACCTCACATATGAGAGGGGTGGGAATGGGGGAGCTGGTTGCTTTCAATGTATCAACATTTACTGGAAATATTTAAAAGCCAACAATGCCGAAGACAACGCCTGTCTGCTCGCAGCGCTGCTGCAGTACGGTTATAGTGGGAAGAATTTCCTCTAGAGAGTGTGACAGGAAGTTTTAAAACCAGAAAGTAATTGTTAACTCATTAGTCAGCAGTGAACAAAAAACAACAAGTTTTCCACATTTATTGTTCTTTCTCCTGCATTTTTACAGGATTTGTATTTTTTTTTCCAGGACTATTGCTAGATAATGTCATTGAGTGAAGCAACACAGACTTGTTGTATTGTGTTTTGATATCCTTCTGGATAACTGCAGAATGCAGAAGTTATTGTAAACTGATAGCAAAGGCTTATGCGGGGAAATCCCATTGGCATGGCCAGCATTTACTGGTATACCAAAACACAAAGCCAATAATCTCTGTGTCATTAAGACTGATTTTCCCCCACTCAACCTAATGTGATGACAGAGATAAAACCATGTCGGTCTAACTGTACATGAGAACGAGAGGTGCTATTAGCCAGATAAATGTTCACAGCACTAACATGAACTGACTCATAGTTGTGTTTTCTAACAGCGGCACTGATGGCATCGGCTTGGTGAGGTTCTCTCTCACATTTGTAATTAATACGGACAATTTAACATGGATAACATGCTTTGGAAATCAAACGTTTAACTGGGAATTTTTAATGTTTTTTTTAAAAAAGTTGAATTTTAAACAGTGAAGCACATCTAACTTGAAGAACACTTGACACTGCAAAGGTATTGCCCTCACTATATTTTCTTTTAGGGAAATTTTATGGGGTCATCTAAATCACGTAAGTCCATAATGATGCGTTCCAAAGCACCGACAACCAGAGGAAAAGAGCTCTTCGGCAGCACTTTTCACACAGATAGCTTTTAACACGGCAATCAGTGGTTAGCTACATGGAGAGGTGCGGTGTAGGTCATGCATTCATTTTAGAAACAAGTGAAAAGTTGTCACACAGAAGCCCTGGCGTAATTACCACTGGCAGATAACCCTTGCAATCTCTGCAGATACTAAGACTTCCTCTGCAGCTCACACAGGCTTGCACAATTGTCTCCCGTCCTTTGAGGGCCTTGTTATACATGTTTGTTTTGGTTTTGACAGGTTTCTGTCAGCCAGACAGAGACAGGCTTCTCCAAAGGCCAACTATTTTCCCAGTTGTTCCACGCTTTGTTTAGTTAGTCACTGTGTTTTAGGAGCTTAATAGCTTCCTCTATTTTCCACCGCCTGCAGTTGAAGCTCGGAGCCTACATGCCTGTACAAAAATGTCTCCAGGATTATCACACATCTGTGTTTAAGAAAAACCTGATTATTTTTCCGAGCGCATTTCTTTCTGGTGCTCTGCGTTAGTGTATCTTAATAATGCTGGAATGAGCCAGTGCTACCCCGTGGTGCAACAGTCGCTTGCTTCATAAACATCATTTGGAAGTAATTCAGTAAGCACCCTCATGAAAAAGAGATGAAAAACAGATTGCCATTGGGTATATTAACACCTGTCACATCAGACCAGTATCACATTGCGCCGTTGTAGTTACACAGCTTTCTATTATTTTCTCAACTCCCAAAACGTCACCTTGCCTTCTCAATCTACCAGTGTAATTACCTCATCAAACAGACCATCAGCAAAGCCCCTAAAATAGGATACGTGGAAGTGAAGGAAACAAAAGAAAATTAAAAAAAAACAAACAGGAGAAACATATCATCACACCCAACATTTGAGACGTGTGACGTTTAGAAGTCAGGGGAGCAAAGCCTTGAGGGCATACAATCAATATTACATTTTCCATTGCCACCTTCATAGCTATTGTAAATGGCTTGTGTCAAAAATAATAACAGGTTGTATCAGGAACCTTGGGTTTGCAATTTCGCTCCTAGTGCTCGGAGGCCCCGTCTGCTCTCCCTCCCTTACTCTAACACTACTGGGTGTTAATGACGCTGTGGTGGCAGACACTTCTCACACCACAACTGACTTTTTTTTTCCCCCTTCTGCCCATTCTTTATCTCTTTACTCCTGACAGTTCTGAGAACAGCGGGGAAAATGTGTATGTGTAAGAAAATGCTTACTACTAGAAATGATTAGCCCTTTGTGCTTGTTTCGGCATTCAGCCAGTAGCATAATATTATTAGCAGGGCTGGAGAGATTAAATATATTCTCACTTCTGTTGTCATAGTACTCTAGGCAGCAATAAGCAAGATGAGATGCAGTAATATGCACAATAGAGGGACACACTCCTTTTCACTAGAAGCAGAGCTACTTTTTTTTGAGAGGGGAGAGTAGGGGTACTTAACTGAACTTTTTTATATTTTCTTTTGTATTTTTATTTTCTTTTATTTTTTTTTAGAGGAGTTGATTACTTTATCTCATCCAGCCATTATCTCATGTGTGGACAGCTCAGACTCCAAGATTCTTAACAAGGAGAACGTAAGACAGATGTAGCCCTCAGCCCTCATTTAAAAGCCATCATTCTTTCAGATACATACTCTGTTTTGTGTTTAACTTAAACTACTTTTCCCACTGAAAGCAGATACTACTATCACAAGGAGTAAGTCCCAGAATAATTTTTTTCAAAAAAAAAAAAAAAAAAAGGAAAAAAAATATAGATATATAGATAGCTATAGTGGGCTAAATATTTAAAACAGAAAAAAATGAAAAAATTTTCAATCACATAAAAATGTTTTTTATTAAATGCATGCTAAACCCCACAATATATTTCTCCTCTGTATTCTCTAGTGATCACTTCTATTGCAGGTGCTCAAAAACAGCACTTTCCAAAACAGATTGTCACACTTTCAGAAATGTCCCCTGTGATATTACGGTGTCCATCCCCTGCAATGTGAGAAACGAGTTTCAGCAAAGAGTGCAATTGAGGTGTGCAAAAACCAAAACTAATATAGTATGACAGGATGATATTGTGGACAATCATCATGTCAACAGCCAAGAGCCTGGTTGCATTGACTTTTGTATGTGTAGTTTTTTTTCCTCCCCATAGCCTTCAAGAAAGGTTCTTTTATACTCATGTCTCTGTCTGTGCAGGGCTTTTAAATTGTTCTCCCTTATCAGAGGAAGAATCTGCAGGAAGTCACAGAATCCCGGCTTATCTCAGCTAATTGTGAATGTGTTTGTGTGCGTATGTGTGTGTGTGTAGCAAAGGAGGAGGCGACTTGAGAGGGTGCCAAATGCTGCAGGATGCAGCAGAGCACGCCGGGACAGGAGAGGCAGAGACACCAACGAGACTGACAGACACAACACTAACATCTCATGGAAACAAACATCATAAGTGCTTACACAACATCCTCCATACATAAACTGATTGAAACACTCAGTGCATAGGTGACATTTAATCTCTCCATCATATTTGAGCCAAAAGGCAGATGTCAAGGACGTCCACATGTTGGATGTGCACTGTTTGGGTGGTAAATGTAAACATTGTAAACAGTGTAAACAATGAGTTGATTACTGACATGAAAGAATTTGAAAGTACAGAATACTCCCCCTAAGGTTGCTTTCAATATCCAGGTTATTGGCAAAATTGGATATACAAATTTCATATGCTTATTTGCTACATTTTGCCAATAGTTAGACATGCAGTGAAGGGATGTGCAACATCCAGCTGTGCCATAGGAGAGGTTGCTGCAAAGGGTGTATTTAAGGAGGTGATAAAAAGGTCTGTGACCTTCCCCAAATGAAAACTCCCCCATGATTTGAGAGCCACAGCCATGGGGAGTGTTGTTTGAGGAAAAGAAGGTGGGTGGTCTGTTCCAGAGTTCATGCACTTGTCTCTCTGAGAACGGCTAAAATTTACATCTTTTTATTGTCCGTGTCCACTGGTTGCTTAAAATTAACAGAGCGCTTTAACCTCTAGGAACCAGCAGGGGTTAGTACTGAGGGCAAGGTGTTTTGGCCTCAGAGTGAGGAAGTGGACACTTGAAAAGAGCATACTTCAGACTGTTAGAGGGCATACATGGCTTTTGCGTCTCTTTTAGCTTATGGGTCAATCTATATATAGTATTTTAATATAAAAAATATACTGAAGACAGCAAAGGGCAGAAATAAAAATAACATCTTGCATGCAAATCAAACACACAGCATTCAAGAAATCACTTACAAATATGAAGTGTTTAAAATCCACTCTAGTTTATGATAGTAACAGTAACTTGTAAAGTGAAAAAAATTCATGTCACTTTATAATGAAAGACATGGATGAAATCCAGGAAGCGATTGTACTTGTTTCACCCTTTCAACTCCATATTGATGCACAGGTACTTTTCCCATTGGCATTTAATGCCACCATCATAAAGGGCATTCATAGATAGTGCGATCTCCCAGGCACAAATGAGCAATCAGTGTATGAGCAACACACACCTGGTAAGACTCAGTTCTTCTCTGAAAGGCCATCGGCGCACCAGGAGAATTGGCTTCCTCATAATTGAGATCCTGGCAGATTATTCTCATTTGATTGTCTAATGACCATCTGAATGAAATTCCAGCTCCAATAAGAGTCCTGTTTGACCAGACGCTGCAGGTGTGGAAGTGTCAGTTAGATCCTTCTGCCTCTGGATTATTAGAATTTAAAATTCTAATCATGCATTTCATGGAATTTGGAAAGCTGGATTTTTATCCTCAAAATAATCTGTATGTTTTTCAGTCAGTTTAAAAGTAAATGCAGTAAATTAAATATTACAGTTTACACAGTAAAATGAGGGGAACTGTTATTGATTAAAAATTTCCAAGTAGCCATTTTTGACCTGGAAAACCATAATCTCAATTCGTCACTGCTCTATCAGTGTTGATAGGGCTATTTCCAAACCAGTTCTCCAAGAGGGAGAAGCATCGGCTTGACCTTATGCAACAATATAAAACACCGCGGTTCCCACTTCCATGATTCTCAGTCCACATGTGCTGGTGCTCAAATGAAGTTGTCGATTATGCTCTTGCAAATATGGTGAGGTAAAGTAATGGCACTCCACTTTGAAACCATTGCACAAATGTGCCCTAAATCACAAAAATGGAGAAGGGGTACCTACTTGCATGGATGTCAGTCTTTGCAAGGGTGAGCACTTGTGCATTCGCTCAGTGTTTAATCAATGGATAAAACTGTCTATCCGTTCAAGTATTGATGTTTCCTATGAAAACTGCTTATCCACGTAGAGCAGTGGGGGGACACCAGAGGCCTTTCAATCATCTGCCAGCTGAAGGTAGCACAGAAAAGGAGAGGTGGGGTGAGACACATGAATCTCTGATACTGGATTCATGCTGCATGCTCAATTATTCCACTGCCATAATGCAAGTTACAGCAGAGAAGGAGTCAATCATTGTGTACAGAGCGCAAATTCTGCCACTGTGTGAGAGCTCGACTTGGTTAATCAATATGGATTTACTGCTTTTGATCTGTTGCCTCTGTCCAGCAACGACCGCTAACAACAGTAGAACTGCAGTGACCATAACAACGTCCATTCTGAAGGAAGAAGGAGGAATAAGAATGAGAGAGAGAGAGAGAGATCTCACACAAGTTGCAGACCGTCTCTATCACTCTCTTGCATGTGCACAGGTTTCTGCGTCATCATGTCCTGCGGTATTGTGGTGCAGGCGGCCTGTGAAGTCACCTTATTAAAGTCATGTTTAGACACATATTGACCTGACTGCAGTGCTGATCAATCTGTGGTAAGGAAAGACAATAACGCACAGTTCATCAACACACTGTGACATGTCTCTGAGGCACATAGCATATGTCCTATACTTGTAGAAAACAATAATTATTTCCCAGTCCTAATGCTAAATGATTGAATCTATAGCAGTCAAATGCCCATTACTGACTATTAATTAACTATTTTGGAAATGTTAGCCCATGACAGTATATCAAAAGCGCAAAAATGAATGTAGACCTAGATTTATTGAGCGCTATAAGAAGTCTTATATGATGATGACAGCCTGTACCCTTTCTAACAGGACCACGATCACTTAACGTTTGATGACTAATATGGCTTCTTAATCTCACTGATGCCGTGAGCCTAAGACAGATCTATGAGATGATGGAACAGACTGGTAACATAATAAAGGCACCCTTCTTCTCGCTCACTCAGCATCTCTCATATTAATATTTTCATCCTGTAATAACTAAAAGCCATTTCATTACTCATTAATCAGCATCTGAAGCCGCCGCTTTCCAGTACACATAGAAATATGATCCTGCGAGTTCACAGGAAGAGCGATATACAGTGACCGCGCAGCTGGCAGGGTAATAAAACATAGTATGCATGTTGTCTGTCAAGAAATCTTACCTAGGCATGGCAAAACAACAGACAGGCTAAAGTGATCTACTGCACTAATTCCAAACAGTGAGATACAGACATTGCATCGTAGTTCCAGGCTCCTTCCAGGCCTTCGATACTTAAAACAGCTGGGAAAAAAAACGCGGGCTCAGCATTTTTATCGAAAAAGAGTGACAACATTGATTTGCAGGAGGTTCATTCAAGCTTTCAAGGGAATTTCAACAGCTCACAATGTTGCCAGTCAGATCACTTATGAAATCCATATCAACGCTGGGCTTATGAGTTTGGGGTATTTATTAAAGTGAATGATGGGTAAATAAGATAGGTCAGCACAAAACAGCAGATCCTGAAACTGTAGGGGCATTGAGCCTGATTTATGTGTACACTCATCTGTTTCAGAAGTCATGCATGTGTGTGCATGCATTCATGCGTTTGTGTGTGTTTTCTTTGTGTGTTTAAATCAATGGTCATCCCCTGATACAAGATGGTCTCATAAATCATTGTTTGTTGATCACTTGTCAGGAGGCAGGGCCCTTATGGTGTCCTCCTAATTATTCCAGCTCACAGCCCCACTGGATGAATAAGGACAGGAATGCCAAAGCAAATCAAGGCAGCACACTTTGCAGAAATGTGGCCGTAAAGGGGTCTCAGTTTGGAAGGATGATGCGGGGATTGCAGACGTTGTAGGAGAAGGAGAGGCAAGGGATTGTTGGGTGGTAGGTTTGCGCTATTTGGATTTTGAGTTGACAAATATAGAGTGCGAGATTTCAGTCATGCAATGTGATAGGGGACTCTATCATGACTGAAACAAACTGGCTGCCTCATTGAAAAGCGATATAATCAACAAAATCTGATATTGTGTATCTCTACTGAAACGCAATTTGAACAAAACTTTGTTGCCAATCATTGTCAAGTCTCTATAATCCATGATTAGGCCTGGCAGACTAATAATCCAGCATAACAATCAGTCCTAACATACTGGTAAGAGGCTTTTTTTTTCCCCTTATGGCATTTTTGTAAAATTAGAGTTAAGCGCAAACAAGAGAAACATGAAATTCATCAGTTTCTTTTTAAAAAACAGGGAACTGTGTAATGACATGTTCTGTCAAATGGTAGAGCTAAGTGGTCAGGGTACAGTATTGGCTTTCAGTGTCATTAACTTTTCACCAGTAAGCAGGTTTCTGTCACCACTGACCAAATTGCTTTAAAAACACAGCCATTACACAGTTGAGGCTGGCAGTTAAAAGATGAGTAGAGTATTTCTATAGTGAGGCCTAATGGGATTATTAGTGAGGGGTTTTTTTTTAACGCAAGGGAAATTTGCAGCTCACAGTAATACTGGAGGAGGGATTAGACAGTACGTTTCAGTGATATACTGTACCAGCCGGCCGGTCCTTGGGTTAATTACTGGATTACCCCTTCTAATTGGGAAATCTGTAACGGGGAGTTTAATAATTCATTGGATAACAGTATCAGATTTTTTTCTTGATTTCTCTCTCGTTCCTCCTCCATACCCATTTTGATTTTCCCTCTATTTTTTCTCTCCCTGACTCCTGTGTGAAGACGCACAGGCAGTAACACCTTGTTATTCTGTTAAAATATGTTAGCTTGAGGCTTAAACATGGTTTTAACATGTTTAAATCATTCTAGGCATATCACAGAGACCCATGCAGGCTGTTCCCTTTGATATATATTTGCACCATAATGTGTGCGAGGGTAGCCCTCTTTTGATCACAGTGGCATCCCTAATCTTAGCTCGGTAAAAAAAAATATGACAGTCCTGCCACAGAGGTGAGAAACATACAGATGTAACATGTAAAGAAACTAAGATTCAGGCCAGAGTCTTGTCTGAACAACAACAAAAAAAGTATTTTGACAATTAGTCTGGAATAAATGAATAAATAAATGAAGAATGAATACAGAATGAAGAATTCAGAATGCCATACATGCAGTCTGTATGGACAGGATGTCAGCAGCATACATGAAAAAGAACATAAGCATATAATTCCCTGTGATTTTAAAATGTTAAATGGAACTGGCAATGGTGCAGTATGTCTGTGTGCTTCACTCTTGTAACGTATGACACAAAATAACTATTCTGTGGTGTCATGCTTTTATGAAGATATGAATTATCTGAAAGGGGGAACTAGGTCATACAGAACACCAGCAAACAACAGCGCTCAGGCAGTGGTATGCAGGCCCACATCTCTCTCTCGCTCTCCTGTATCTGCGAGGACATTCACAACTGCCTGTGGGTATTTGTAATGACCCAGTGACAGCATTTCTCTGCTGGCGGCTGAGGTGCTCAACAAAATGAATAACTCTGACCAGAAAAAGGAGGTGTGTGTGTGCGTGTGTGTGCAAGAGAGTGTGTGTTTATGCGTCTCCAGTGTTTGTGTGTGTATCACTGGTGGGGTTACTTGTCACATCTCTTCAGACGCTACTGCTCCGCTCCCCACTGGCTACGACAACAATCTACGGCCACGCATAACCTCCCACAGAGGTTGTGTGCACTGCATTTGTGCCATTAGCACAAACAATGCATTTCTACACTCTCCTGCTTGTCATCTCGAGCAGACGACACGTTTCTAAGCCTCAAAGTCTGTGTTCTGACGGGAGCGTTGCAGAGCCAACAACATCAAACTACAAATCCTGTTACAAGAGGTGGGAGCTGCCAAATTTGTGCTTAATTCACAGAATTAAATCTCAGCGAAAGAGATTTATTTGCTCGTTCCACGACAGTCTTCAAGGGGCAGCTTATGGTGTGTTGTATTTTTTATGAATGCAACCATTTCTCCATAATGGATATAGGCTACTGTACATTCAGCTTGATGCATATGAATTGTTCATACGCATGCATATTAATTATTCAACAACGTGATTAGTTTTGCCGTTTTTGGGGTTCAGCGTGCACAGGAGGACAAAGGGGGGAGGAAAGTTTACAAGTCCCACTCAGGTACTGGTACACTGTACCAGTACCTGAACCATTAAAATCTATATGCAGTTAATGGATTTTTTGGCAGGAGTTGTCATTTTTATACAGGCAATCCTGATGGGGAATTACTTTGTGTGAGTGTTTGCTCTGCGGATCACTGAGGTTAAGCATCCATCTAGCAATTGTTTGATGGTTCTAGTTTAGTAAAATATGCATTGCTTTACCACAAAGATGAGATGATTCAAAATAATGGCGCTCAAATGGCTGCTGTGATTTGGAGTAGACGTTCCTATGGAGCTATGCAGCATGTTGGTGTCATATTTCCGTCATCTCAGTGCAGTGAAATGTACATCAGCATATTAATTTGACAGATTTGTGAGCATTTGTAATCATATTTAATTCTGCAAAAAAAAAAAAAAAACATCTGTTTCCAAGAAAATTCTTCTCCTCAAGCAGACCTCAGAGGTTATGCAGAGCGTTTTCCAACATGGGCAAAAGCTTTAAAAGAATCTTATAATCTCCATCCCACATTCAAATTTCAAATTACTTTTTGGTGGCTGTTTTTTTTTTTCTTTCCACACAGGCTATATTAAGGAGGAGGAGGTACGGTGCCTACTATCAGAAACCTTGCAGGATAGCAGTCATTAGAACCTCAGCCCCCCTGTTAAGCAAGCCATGCTTCCTGTGTAGGGCCCCAGAGGAATCAGTGGCTAATTATTTACTGAAGCAGCAAAGACTATCAAATGAGACCCTGTGTTGAGTCTAACTGTGAGGGGGTACTCTGACAGTGTAACCTGGGTAACATGCAAATAGATTCAGAGAGGGGGAGGGCAGGAACGAAAGACAGGGAGGAAGCTCAGGGTGTATAATGGTCAGAGTGCACTGGAGGAGTCGAGGTTCACTGGTGAGTCAGGAAAGGTGGGGCCGCTGAGGGGCACAGCAGCAGGGTATTAGATTTCAGATGCATATGAATGACCAACTGCTGGCTGTGCTCTAGCTTTAGGGGGAAATTGCATGGGCTACCCTTGGGCTGCAGTTTAGAATCTAGATGACTGCCTGGCTTAATCCTGCGGCGGGGAGGTAGGGGGTCATGAATGTCTGCTGTTGGTATCATTAAAATGAAGAGTTCCAGTAGAGCAGGGTACCTTTCTTTAACTGAGTTTTATTACAACTACAGAACCAAGTGCCATAAATAAAAACTTCCTCATTATGCTCACTAGTAATTGCGTTTCAACTTTTATCTTTATTGCTAATCAAAAAACAACAACAAAAAATACACACTTTAACACAATCCCCAACACCAAAAACAATAAAAAAGGGGAAATACTGCAGTCTTAATCCATGCATTTGGGCAGAAAGCCCATGCAGGCTTTCCTCTACAGGCACACACATGTAATAGAGGAGCACTGAGCTTTAATAATACAAGATTGAGTTCATCTGATTAGAGCAACTAGGCGCTTGACAGCAACTTTTACAGCAAACATGTATGGACTACTGAATTATCCAAAGCAATAAAAACTACACCAAATGTATGTTCCTAATAAAAAAAAATAAATAAATCCAATGCAACCCAATCTCGATTAAAGTATGATTTCAATTTAAAAATTCTGCATATCTTATGACTCCTTTGGACTGCAGGGGGTTTATGACCTTTTTCTTAATAGTGCGAGGGGCTCCCGCAGCTGCTGTAAAGCTGTAAGATAAATATCTAGCATGGAGTCACAATTAATTCCAAACAAGATTATGTAAATCCTGAACTGACCACAATCAGGCCAACAGACTTGTGTGATTGCGCTCTAAACAGAGCTAGATGTCATTATGAGTTGACTGTAATTACACTGAGCCCATTATTGTGGCATTTTTTGAAATGGAAAACGGCTCCATTTATTTTCTCTCGCACGCTGAGCGATGCAAACAGAACGTTCGCCAAGCACACACTGAATCCTAAATCTGCAAAATGCCGTCCAGAAACCTCCATTCATTTAGCGTAATACTCATGGGCTTTGGGTTTGAAAAAAGAAGCAGGTGTGCAGCTGAGTTCCTGCCCTCTCACCAGATAATTCGCGTGAGTGATGTGTGACCTCTAGCAGCTCCACACAAAACATGTGACCTTCTCGCGATGAGATCTTACCAGGTGTCAGGGCAGATTCTGGGAGGAGTGATTGAACTGTTTGTTTTTTGTGGCGCCGAGACAATAGTGCTGCCAGCTTAAACTGCTCGTGGCAACCTGCTGTGTCTGCTTTCAGGGCAGCGGCTCCCCGAAACTTCTTTTCAGTGTCTCATCGCCTTTGCTAAATCATGAAAAACTGCAATGGTGCTGTGAATGGAAAATGTGGCAGCAGTAGACCACTCAGGTTTCTTGTTTCCATTTACGCTCATCCATTACATTGGCCATTTTGTATCCGAGCCACATCAGGTTAAAGCAGAGTTTAACTCTGTTTTATATGAACAGCACTTTTTTTTTTCAACTCGATCCATTTGCCTCTGATCTCTCTCTTCCTGTATGCACATGTGTGTATCTGCCAGAGTGCTAAAACACCATGAGGGAATTGGGCCTTTGCCACCCCCACTTCTCACAAATGTGAAGGGATAGTAAATATCAGTGCGGCAGATGGGGCCGATGCTCCCTCTCTGCCTCCCTCCCATCCTTAGAGAGGGCAGAGCAAATGGATAGCCATCAACAGCAGCAGGAGTCGCCCCAGGCCAAGACTGGAGCAGAGGACATAGGGACTACACTGTTGCTCAGGCAGGCAATTTTACAGACAAATTTTCCCTGACTATCAGCAGGGGAACTGCACAACATTAGGAATAAGTACTCATAAGGTCATTGTGTCTAAAATTTCATGGTATATAGACATCTGAGTAATAAACATCTGGTTTTCTCATATGGATTCACAAGATAATTAATTCTATTTATGGTTCAAATTGCTCCCCCCCCCCCCCCCCCCAATGTTGGATTATACTGCAGTTACACAAGAGACCAACTGCTGGTGTGTCATTTTAGTGCTCTGTCACACACCTCGCAGGACCTGTAAAGCACTGGAAGTGTGAAACAGCATGACATGCTTGTATAACATAGTGGGGTGGGGGTGGGGGCTTACTCGGCCAAAGCTGGTGTCAACGCCATCCTGATCACAAACAGAAGATCTTCAGCTGATGGAACAGAACCTGCCCGCTTAACAATTAACGATCAGCAAACAGGTTTAAGTTTGGGGCGAGCAGAGATGTTATTGTTGTTATGAAACCTCCAGCTAGGAGAGTATATATCAGTATTCCCACAGCAATATCAGCCAGCCTCCCGCTGGGGGAAGAGGAGCACATGTGGATCAACGATGACACAACATGGAATCTTACTGAGCGGCGGTGCAAGCTAAGCAGTGATGTCATGCATCTGAGCATCGCTGACGAGAAAGGAAAAAAAAAGTCACGAAGAAATCATAACATGCCTTATTGTTACCGGATTTAACACGATTAGACTGTTTCATCCTTGAGCACTGTGACATTGCAGGCTTGTATTAGATGATCACTTGCAAACTAAGAGCTTTAGCCCCCCAAGCTCCGCAGCAGGGACTTTATATAGGTGTCACGTACAGCATATGTCTGTGACATTGTAGGTTATATGAATGATTTCAGTGCTCATGGGATTGGAAATTACTTTTTGTCACCACAATAGGACCATCTGGGGCGGGGTAGAGCTGAATTCCTTGGAAGACAGTATTTCACTCAGTGTCTTCTAAACAATCTAGATTTCCATTTATTTATTTAAGGAGGAAATAGAAGGAAATTTCCACGGGTCACTAATTTCATTTCAACGTGTACTAGTGGCTTTAGCCTTGAGCAGATATTTCAGAGGAACACAAAATCAATGTTGAGATTCTATTGGGAATAGCTCTGAAACCCATTAGCAACTTTGACCAATAGGTCAGGTAAAGTAATAGCTAGATAAATGTTTTATTACAGATTTGCAAACTGACCTAATGGAGGAGGCTAGTACCTAGGCAGCCATGCAAGGCAAATATTCATCATTAGATTCTGTTGCTGTAATGAACACAAATATCTCAGTGAGCAGGGCCTTTGGTTCTTTATATACGATGCGTTAAAGATTGGTCTCTCTAATCTGGCCCCAGACAAGACAAAAGGTAGCATCGGTTGTCCTCACACAACACTGGGAAGATGTAATCGCTCCAAACTATTTGCTGTTATAGGCCTAAACACTTGCATTTTATATTACATCATACATAGCTGAGATGTATTGTTTAGAAAAAATAATGTAGCAACATCAGGGACTAAGATTTTGTATTTAACCTGCTCGGGTGATAAAGAATCTGGTAATTAAAATAAATTACATTAGTGCATGCTACACATACATCTGTGCCAGTTTTAAAGAAATAATCTCATTGAAGTTTCCTCTTCTTTTTATGGCTTTCCTTAGATTTATTCTGAGGTCCTCAGCTTTAGTCATATCATTTTGGGGTTTTTTTTGTCCCATGAGCTTTATTTATTTGCAATCCCAACAGGAAATCAGGCATTAAGTGGGTAGAAAGAAAACCCCTGGTACTGAAGGCATGCACTGAGAACCACTACAATGATTATTTTGAGCCATCCTGGTAACTGTGTGCCCCATATGCACATTTAACGAGTGACAAAGTGAAGAATTGGTGGACTTAGTTGCCCTTTAACATTTACTTCCACACACGTATATCCTTGGATATTTTTTAAAAGATTAAACCCTAAGTGCAAGTGCCATTGTTTATCCCTGAGTTGCATATGTCAGACTTTTTTTTTTTCAGCTTTCTGTTCATACACTTCTCATGCTGCTCTTTGCCGGGCAGTATGCTAGTTTTCTGAATGAAAGCCAGACAGACTGAGAGCTCCCACATGCAGAGAGGAGCGGCTCCTGTTTCCAGCTCTGTTTCCAAGGGGACCACCAAGCCCACCAATCACATCGCTCAGCGCAAGCAAGCGGGCAATTCAATTTCTTAAAGCCGCAGTGTCCATTATTAGGGAGGCGCAGAGAAAGAAAGTATAGCAACAAACAAGCAACACATTATGGAAAAAAACAGGAGCAGAAAAGTACCTCAACACTGCAGTTTAAAAGTTTTTTTTCCTTTTTTTTCTTTTTATTAAATGTGAAATCACATGGTAGCTTGAGCCCATCCATTTAAAGAATCCGCCTAAATACAAAATAGGCATCATTCCGTCATCACATCCTTTTCAAACGCAACAAATAACACATCTGTGTACATATATTCACAAACTGAAAGGACAGTCGATGGTGGTAGGTACTTATTTATTAAAAGATGCGTCAAAGACAGATTCACACTTGGAATGTGAAGTAACTACTGCCTAGAACTTCCAACAAAATGTCTTGGCATATAATTAGGTCATATTCCAAAACCTTTTTTTTTTTTTTTTATCAAACAAACATCGTATGTGAGACCCACATAAAAATAAACAATATCTGCTTTTTTAAGTGCAAGAAATAAAAAATACAGGTTTGTGGTTAATGTTTTTAAAAAAAAGAAGGCAGTCTTCAGTTTTAAAATAAAGTTTCATTTCATGAAACAGGACTATGGAATGTTCCTTTTTTTGCTTGCTTGTTAAAAATGCCAGACCACCACTGTATCAGACTATGCCCTTTTGGAGTTGTTGTTTTTTTTTAATGCCCTAATTTGCAATTACTTTTAAGATGTTTGGTTTCAGATATGCCCATCATCTGATATCATGCGTCAAATAACATTCAAATTGTGATATCAATGTGTTTCAATAGCATGTATCACACCACGAGGCCGTATTAAATTGTTTTGTATCAGTTCCAGCTGATTTGTTTATTTACCTGCCTGGACAGGTTTCAGCATCATAACATGAAATGATGTTGACAGTGCACAAGTCTGTTTTTCCATCACTTGCTACAATTGTTGATGGTCTGTATCTTAAGAGTATATATTGCACAAAAAAATGAGAAGGGGGGAAAAAACAGTATGTGCCATAAAAAATACCAAAATCCAGTTTCACACCTGCGATTGGGACCCATCCACATATCACGAGTATGATATACATAAACTCCTAACTTTACTATATTACAGTACATATACAATCTTGAAACTAGTTCCAGCTCTGAGGTATGTGTTCCCCATGATGCCATTGTATCGTCTACAAATACTCAACAAATCTGCTCTACAACTGTACAAAACCTAGTTTAAAATCACAAGGCATTTTTGATGCAAGTTTTAATTTAACTTAATCCTTAAAACCAGGACTCCCTTGCATGCTAAAAACAAATGATAAAGGGAAGAAGTGCCTGAAACTCACTGAAAGCACAGTAAGAACATTCCCTTTTAACTGTACAAAAATATGCCTGAAAATATCTTACTTTTCTTTTAAAAAGATGAGGTCTGTTATGTATCAAAATGTTTCCTCCACACTTGTATTCTGCAGAGGTTTAGGCTGCTTAATTTTCCAAACCAGGAGGTAAACGGAATCAGTTACAAAAAAAACAAAACAAAACAAACAAACAAACAAACAAACAAAAAAAAGATTTTCGGCATTAAGAAATTACACAAACCGTTGTAAAGTAACATCCTGAACAATTGTCAGTTCACAGATTTGCTTCGAGACAGTCCACAGTCCGTGTTCAGCTCCCTGCAGTTTTTTTTTGTTTGTTTTAAGAGGAAAAGATGCATAGAAGTTCATGTATTTTCCCTTTGTGGTCCGTTTAAGCTGAACAGTAAATGCAGACCTACGAGGGAAAACAATCCATAAAACCCTGTCATGCTGCCAGATAAAAAAAAAAAAAAAGTCTGCAGACTTTGCCTTTTTTTTTTTTTTTTTTTTTTTTTGCTACCAGCTTCATAAGCATCTCATTCCTCAAACCTCACCTCGCCTCCTGGTCCTCCACCTCCCTTCAGGACCCTTCAGAAAAAAAAGAAAAAAAAAGAAAAAGAAAAAAAAACCCACAGGAGGCAGGGCTGGGGACAATTTGACCAGGACATATATAATTTCATATCTCCCTTCTCTGTTATTACTAGCGCAACTGTTTTGTTTTGTTGTTGTTTTTTTCTTTTCAGTATGTGAAGACGAGGTCGGAAAAGTTCGCCTCCAGCCAGTCCCCGGCAATCATCTCACTGAGTTCTGGCGTGCAGTAGTCTGGGAATTCAAAGTGAGAGCCCAGGCTGCCCTCACTGAATGAGTCCAGGTCCTTATCCACAAGAGACAGGGAGAGGTTTCCTGAATTGGGGTTGCCCAGCTCAGAGCCCGGGGCGCTGGGAGCGAAATTTAAACTAAAGTCAAACAGCAAATCGTCCGCGTCCTCGCCAGAAGAGGAGCTGATGCTGGACGAGGAGGAGGATGTGGAGACCGACCTGGAGGATGCTGGTGAGACGGAAGCAGCGTGCAATGTACTTTGCTTGGTAATGTTTTTGATACTGTAAAACAGTCTGTTGTTGTTCCGCACCTCTTCGTACATACTCGTCCCCTCGGACTCGGCCGAGGAGCTCAAAGTTGGGCTAGCGGGAACTTTGGCTACATTGTACGGCCTCAGGCGCTCCTCCTCCCCCGGCTTAATCCCCATCCGGTAGTCCTCTTCGTACTCGTCATCATCGTCCTCATCGGTGAGCTCACTTTTCACAGTCTTTGCAACTTTTAAGCTGGGAAACACACAGTCCTCGGCGTAGCCGTGAGAGGATTTCGAACCGCTCTTAGTTTTTATCTTTGAACTCTTCTTGTTGGGAGTCTTTGCAATTTTACCGCACTTCTCCGGAGACGGTGCTGATGATTTTGAACTGTCGAGCTTTGGTTTTTTCTTCGGTCTGTACTTGTAGTCGGGGTAGTCAGCCATGTGTTTTAGCCGCAGCCTCTCGGCTTCTCTGATAAACGGGATCTTCTCGCTGTCCTTGAGCATCTTCCACCTCTTCCCCAGGCGCTTGGAAATCTCTGCATTGTGCATGTCCGGCGACTGCTCCATTATCTTTCTCCTCTCAATTTTGGACCAGACCATAAATGCATTCATGGGTCTCTTGATGTGACCGGTGGCTGTCTTGCACCAGTCCGGGTTTATTGCTACCGGACTGCATGCCATAAATTCACTCTCCTCCGAATCGGTAGCCTCCCTGGACATGCTCCCATCCGTCTCGCTGTTGTCCGTGTGCTGCACCATTGTCCTGTTTCAAGTCACTTTGTTTCCGGACGCTGCAGTGTCTAACGGCCCCACACTGCCAAGACGGCTCAGCTCTCTGTGTTTGCGCCGCTTCGTTCACGTCCTCTGCGTATTGTGTCTCAAGCTCTGCACTCTTTTTCCAGAGTTACAAACTGCCTTCTTAACTAGTTATCAGCTTTTTCATGTCCCCTGCGTCACAGTCACTCATCCAATCACGTCCCTTCCACTCCGCCCAGCAGACTCCATCCAAGACTCCCCGTAACCCTATTCCTCCCTCCCGAGCTCTCATTGGAGTGGAGGTGGGGATTTGTGGTACACAGCGTCTGGGGCAACACGCCGGGCGAGACAGGCATATTAAACACACAGTTAACGAAATGCGCTCTTGAGATGAGCATCATGCACCAAAGCGCACATAAGATTTAAGTCTGTTTCCTTATTTTAACTTTTAATAATATCAGAAGTTATTCGCAAAACAGATAAACACTCTTTTGCATATGTGTCTTGAGGAAAAAAATATGTAGGCTGTGTGATTGTTTTTTTTTTTTTCCTTCTTCCTTAGGCTGAGTACTGAAGGTGGCGCTTGGACACTGTTGCAGGCGCCTGGATGCGTCGGTACGTCTGCTTGTCTGCTGTAGAAGGATGCATTTTAGTAACCGTTAATGGCTTTTGAGGAAGACTTTGTTACCATTAGCTTTTATATAAAAAATACAAATAAAATAAAAAACTCCTGTGTTTGACACTTTTTGTCTGAGTGGCCACGTGTTACCACATGTTTTGGCATGGTTTGTTCTTGCGCGTTTCCATATCTGTGCTTGAATTAAGGAAATAGGTCAGTAGCACATTCTGCTTCACAGGTCTTGTTTATAGTGTGTGAACACTTTAAACACCTGCAGCATCACATAGACCCCGACTGGAAAAAAAATGCAGCTCTAAGAAAAACACTTCATGCATGTAAATGGGTAATTAATGAAATTGTGCTGACACTATATAAAACTGTTTTTTTTATTTGTTTGTTTTGCATGAAATCCACTGCATAAAACACAAAAGCATGCTATATTTTAAACATTTGAATGAATGCTCGTGTAAAACATGCAATTTAATCAATAACCCCTTATTCAGATGGCAACATTAGTCTGTGTAGCTTTGAATTGAGCCCATACAGCCAGGGATAGATGGAAGGCTCCCTGCTGAGTTTGCTGTGTCAAGAGGCAGAGTAGCATCTAGCTGGCGTCTCTTGCACACCCTCCACCTTCTTCCTCCCCCACGGCGCTAGGTGGTAGCCAGCAGTGCTATTGGAGGCTGGGGCGATAAGGCGTCCTGCTTTTTTTTTTTTTTTCTCTCTCTCTCTGCTTCGTCCCCTAGAGGGCAATCACTTACCCTTTTGAAACCCTCCCCCCACCCAGCCACCGTATTTTCCCCAGCTGGGGTTTAAGAAGTGTCTCTCCTGATACAGAGAAAGGCAGCTAGAGAAGCAGACAGAAGGTAGTGGGGAGAGAGAGAGAGGGGAAAAGAGGCACACAGGGGGAAAGGAGACAGGGCTAAGGAGAGAAATGCTGAGATAGAGGGGCTCTTGCCTTTCCATCCTTGGAACAGTGAGGCAAGCCCTGTGTCTGTCTACCCAGACAGAGATAGGTTTGAAATGCTTTATCATGACCACCCCTTGCTGATTAAGCTTTATCAGATATATGTGTCAGAGCCATAGTCTCAGGAGGTTGGCACATGCACATGCATGTTTTATTGTCAGCCTGCTTTTTTTTTCTCTCTGATGAATTAATTTGAGGGGTATTTGATCTTATGATTAGCTCAGATGTGGTAAAGGAGGTTATGACAAATTAACTGATAGCATGGCCTCAAATATAGGTACAGTTTGTTAGTGCAAATGACTGCAAATATCTACAGATTTGATCTTCCACTGAGGTAGCTTAGATAGAAGAGAGCTAAATAGCACTGTTTTACTCTTTTCTGATTTTCCACAAGGTACTTCATTAGAAAAAATGTAAAAAAAAAAAAATAGGGATCAGTCATGTCATGCACGCTGATTGTTTACCTACATTATAGTGATTGAAACCTTTATTCCTTCTCTCTATATATTGTATCATATCTGAGCATGCCCTATCTCTTTATATCACGGTTCCATGCCGGACATGAATCACAAGACTGCTTAATGATGAGCGTGCAGGGTGGCTGTCCTGCTCATTAGCATGGCTCATTATTGGCTGTGAATGAGGTGCTGGTGTCAGCTCATACGGCCTATGAGTCATCTTAGGGAGGGTCTCATCGCCATGCCTGTCTCACACAGATGCACCAGTGATATACCCCCACACACACCCATTCCAACTGCCTCATTCAGTAACTGGGACTGTCATCAGAATGAAGAGAGCGAGAATTGTGGGACACTGAAATGTGCCGTGTTTTTTTTTTTTTTAATTTTTATTTCATTTTCACTCTTGAGATTACATATAATTAAACGGTAAAAATCCACAGAGCTACATTATCATGTGTGCTTTCAATACACTTTCCAATACCCCAAAGGCAAATTTTTTAATGCTTATTTGCTGATTTTTTTTTTTTTTTGTGTGTGTGTGTCAAGGGAGAGGACATTTTATTCCAAAGCGATGGAGTGTTGAATTAAGTGATGGTTTTCATGTACGAACATTGAAAGAGGGTTTCAGGAGAAACAATTCCCTTTGCATTGCTTATCTAAAAGCCCCCCAAAGCAGCTGCTGCTCTCACAAAGGGCCAGTGAAGCGTTAGATCAATACTAACCCTTGCTAGAGGCTATCTGATGCTCAAAATGCATGGATCCATCTCCTCTGCATAGCCCTGAGACAGGTGTGGAGTCCTGGAAGCCACTATCTGATGGCTTCACAATGGGGTGAAGAAGAGGTGGGGGCCTAAAAGCGGGCAGTGAGGCAGCTGGGCTTGTTTTGGTAGCACATGAAAACGCAAATTAACTTTTCACTTGACAGATGTATTCGTGAATATCCCATAAACCCAGGTTATAATGCTTACTGCCGTGCAGTAAATTGGTATTTTCAGGCCCATACAGTTGAGTCACTTAATGTTGCTCTGATGCTATGCATAGAATTAATGTAACAAGTTGCAGCAGTGTGCAAGTAAAGATACTCCACCCACAGACGCCCACAGACACACAGCCATGTCTATCCAGGCATTGGGTGGAGGTGAAAATGAACGTAAGCTTATGACTCTGAAGATTTATTGTTTGTAAGTAAATACCACTTACTGCAACCCAGTTTGTTATCTTAACTTGTGAGATGATACTAAAACAAGTTATATCAGCTGCCTGCATTCATTTCACTGGCTGCCTGTCGCTGTTTGTCTCATTCCTTAAAGATCATGCTGTCTTTCTCTCTCTTTAAAGATAAGAAAAGCTTTGACAGTGAGGGTAATCTCACAGCAGTTTGTGGGTTGTTGTTTTACCACTGGAGTGTTTGGTTCCTCCAAGGCCATTTTGTGCGTTGTTGTTGCTTTACATTCTCGACTCAATGCAAATGTGTCTCCAGGGTGTCAGGTTCTTTGTTGACCTCCTTGATGTGGCCTCTGTCTCTCAAGGTCTGATACTTGGCGGATACTTGAGACCCGAGTATCATGTCGTGAATGTAAACAGCTGACGTTTGAGCACTCTCCTGGAAATGTTTGTCACAGGGATACACAAATACAGTCAGAGGCCAAAGCTGTAGGTACCCTGTGTACAACAACTCCCAAATTATTAAAAAATTTCACTGTGTGTGAGTTTATATTCTTGCACACTAACTAGCAAAAAAAGAGAAAAATGAGAACTGATTTTTAATTAAATTACAGTGCCCTGAACTGCATTTGATTTGCAGTGGTGGATTTTACCTCAGGAGTAACTTCACTGAAATACCATACAGTACTGAAGTGGTGAAGTATATGTACATATTTACTGTTTTTAGTACTTCATACTTCCTGCATTTCAGTGGGATGTGGAATTTAGTCAATTATAGATTCATATACATGGTACACAAGCCAGCTAAATTTGGACCAGCTGTAATTGCGCTGTGAATGTTTAATAATAATAAATGAAATTCGTTGAAATGACAACCTATGGGGGGGGGGGGGGTTCAACTTGCTAGGCGTATTAAGCTTGGTTTCAAAAACAGCTGTTTACGAGGTTATCACCTTCCTCAGGATGTTGGTGGTTCCTTTGATGGCAGACGTTTGGAGTCAGCCAATAACATCTGGGATACACAATTCCTCTAGAGACTTTGCCAGCCTGCCAGAAACTATTCCTAAGCACCCAGCAACCACCGATACACCACTGGTACCGATATCCTGTGCAACCTGCGAATTGGCGAGTAGTTGGTAACCTTCTGGTCCTCCTTCGCAACTACGTTCTTATCAGATGGCACAGAGAAATCTACAGTCAGCCACCTCTTCGTCTCCCAGTCGACGATGACAGCATTCGGATGATTATGTTTCACCTGCTGCATCGTCTCCACAGGCCTGTCCCGCCAGATCCCAAACTTTCCATCCTCACTCCTCCTAACCTCATCAGGCACCTCCTCGAACCACTCCTCAGCACACTTCACACCATACTTCGTGCACAACACCCAGTATACCCTTAATCCCATCCTATCATGTCTCCTCTTATACTCCTTCTGAGCCAGTATAATAATAATAATAATAATGTTTGATCTGAATTTAGATGTTAGTGCTACTTTTCCTTAAGTAAAGAATCTGAATGCCGCGTTCATAACAAATTATATAACAAAATTTAACAACCTCATACTGAAGCACTCCAGCATGCATTAATCCCACAGGAAGACTATAATGTTTCAGTGCAGCCAGTGAGAGCCATGAGGAACAGTGTGGGTGTAGAACACAAGTATGGTAACTGAATACTATGTGACTAAGGCAATTCTTTCACTTAGGAATGTGGGATATGTGAATTAGACTTTTATTAGCTGGCTGCATATGAGCAGCCTCTATGGAGATGACAACTGTTTGAATTCTGTGAGAAAAAAGAAAAGAAAAAGTCTCTTGTCTCAGTTCCTGTCCATGCTCTCTCCTCACAGTACTGATGTGATCCACAAAGCAGTGGGAATCCACAATGACCTGAAAGGGATTACATCATCTCGGAGCAACACTGGCTTACACAGTGCAGTACGTTTTACAGTAATCATATTGCCATGTCATTCCCCATAACCTCAGACTATTTAAATCCTTTAATTATATACCAGCAGCACTGAAGCAGTGTTTACTGTAAGAGTCCCGGGTACCTAGTTTTGTATTGTACTTTCTGTCTTGTGTTAATAAACTTGGGTGGAAGAAGAGCCCTCCGGGCACTCACAGCCACTGTAATGAGAGTCTGTTTAGTCTGGAGTCCATGTACGACTAATACTGATGGATTGTATGGCTGCAGGTCAGGTCTTGCACTCTTACATTTTGGTGGAGGCTGTAGAAGAATCAAGGAAAAGTTTCACGTGTTAATGCTCTCCCCATTTGTTCATCTGGGAAGCATAATGCATTACAGTCCAAGCTAAAATTCTTATTACTAGAAGAAATGCATTACCAACATAGAAATAATAAACAGCTGCATAGTTTACAGTTGCAAGCTGTGTGGAGAGGTAATAATAATTCATCAATAAAATGTAGTTGCTGTAGTCGAACAAGCAGGAAAAAAACAAAACAACAAAAGATACCTAGATCTATTGCTCATGTTTCACTCAGTAGTTGATTTCTAAGAAGCAGGGAACTTTTCCCACTGAAGCCACGCGGCTCTGCTTTCCTGCCGACCAGCCCGGACTTGCCCTCTCACGAGATAAGATAGTGTTGACTACAGGCTAGTGTGTAGAGACTAGTAAGGGGCCTCCAGTGCGCTTAGTCACCCTCATTCACATCCTGTGCTCTGAAGTTTTACTGGTTTATGATCTTTGCACCAGCAGTCGAATCATGACAGTTCAAAGTAGCATGACAAATTGAGAATCCCTGCCCCGTGGACAGATCTTAGGCAGGATTTTCTTAGGCTGTTGAGAGGTTTTTTAATTAGTAGGTAGAAAGCTGAAAATTCACGGATTCAGGATTTATTAGTTTTATTTTTCTTTTAATGTTTTTTTTTTCACATTTATTTTTTTTAAATTGATAGTTAAGGTAAATTAATTATTGTAAACTGCACACGTATAATGTTTGTACAAACCAAAATGTGGTGCATCTACAGTAATGTAATGAGTCTTGAGTCACCCCTCATAGGTGCAACAATTTAGGTTTAAAGATGTATAGAAACATATATGAGCCAAATATATGAGTAAAATTATAAAAAGCCTGAAAGTTAACATTTAACATAAACACCTTTATTCTTCTGAACTGTCTTGGGCTGCTTTCTTGTAATTCCTTTAAGTAGTCTTCAGGAATAGTTCTCCAGGCTTCCATTCTCTATCAGGATGATCCCACACTGCTTCAATAATCTTGCAGTCCCAGCTTTGGGGAGGCCAATCCATGACTGGTAGTGTTTTTCTATCCAGGTATGCTTTTACTGACAGTGTGTTTGGGATCATTTCATGCTGAAAAATGAAGCTGTTGCCAATCAGATGCTTTCAGATTGTTTTTCATGGTGGATCAAAATCTGAAGGTACTTGTCTACATTCTTAATTCCATCGGACGAGATCCCCAACACCGCATTGAAATGTAGCCCCAAAGCATGACAGCGCTTCCACTGTGTTTTGCAGACGGCTGTAGACACTCACTGTTGTACACGTTCCTGACCTCATCCATACATTTCGACAATGATTTGAACAAAATCACTCTGTAAGATTTGTTGCAACTGACTTTCGTCCATTCCCTGTGTAATATGGCATACCTCAGCCTTTTCTCCCTGTTTCCCTTCCTTAAGGACAGAACATTCACATACTGTTTATCTGCTGTATAGTTTTTTGGCCCTGCCATTTCTTCTTTTGTCCTCCACGTGTCTAGTTTTCACACTGCACAACATGGATATGCCACATTTTCAGCTAATTGCTCCTTAGGATTCACCTTAATGGAGCAAAAATACAATTTTGTGCTTGTCAAATTGTGTTGGATCTGGCATTTTCCAACTAAAGAAATTATATGGCCCAAATTATATGTTTCCGTAAACAGGCTGCTATTAACAAAGTGCCTAAAGATAGAATTCAAAATTGGTTCTTTGCTAAGTTGTCTGTTATGTGTCGACATAACACGGGTGCATTGCTTAGGTTAGGTTGCCTGTAGGTCAACATTCGTCTTAAAATGGTCAGGTCCAAGGACTGAACTGAAAATGAGTGAAAAAGCAGCCAATGTCCAAAGAAAAATTTTGAAAGATCTTCAGAAAGCCTGGAGAACAATTGCTCAAGACCACTTAAAAAAAAAAATGACAAGAAAGTCTGGATCCTTGGAAGCTAAATCTAAAGAAATGAGGGGTGACTCAAGACTTTTGCACAGTACTGCATATGTGCATTCTCACACTATACAGCTCCTATGGCCTGGTGAGGTTTTATCTCCTTAAGCAACCACAGAGCTTCAATCTGGCTGGACAAAACACCACTGGGAAAATCAGGCACATCGATCAAGCTTTAACCTTGAAAACAAAAACAAGAAGAAATGGACCCATGGAGAGACAAACACCTGAAGCAAATCCGAGCATTCACTCTTGTTTGAACAGTGACCAGATAAGATAGCTCAAAGTTATCAGCACAAGATGAATTCCCAGAGGAACCTCCAGGAGGGGTTTCATCAATGTAGCGGGAGGGAGAAAATCAATCCTTCAAACCACATATAGTGACAAATAACCACCTAAACCTGAAGCAAAATTAGTTGTACCCTTAACAGCTTTATTTAGTCCGAAACCAGAACGTCTAAATTGAAAAAAAAAAAAAAAAAAAAAGTCATTTCTGCATGACTGTAAAACTCCCCAAGTAAACACTGTACAACTGTGTAAACACAATCAGAATGATGTGGCCCGCAATGAAAGCATACTTTCATTTTTCCCAGACACTGAACCAACTCTGGTGATGCTGCACGCAATTCTCAACTCAGAGAGACTAACCATATTCATTGTGCATACTCATTCATCGCATTCACTCATTCATTTTGTAATAAAGCTAAAAACTGTCGAGCAGTAAAAAAAAAAAAGTATTGTCTTGTATGTAGGCTTTACGCTCCTTTAAATAGTAACTAAATTCAATACAGAAGGTCGCTTCAATATCATCTTTTATATGCTGACTGAATCACAAGTAAAGTTTTCCTCAAATATATTTATGCTGTATGTCTGGAGAGAGCAATGGTGCCACAGAAAAGGGGGGAAAAACTTCAATAGAGTCCTGTGACTTCCTTTTTACTTTGCATTACATATGCACATATAGACTGGTATTTTCTCTACAATTCCAGCCATATCAGAGTCTCAGTATGTCTTCTCCATATACTGACTCACTGCCCTTTCCTTCATGCCTCTAAAGGATTTCTAAGACAGGCTTCAAGAAAGATTTTCATAAATGTCCTCTTTTGCAAATCCTCCACATCCCTCTGTATGTGCCGAGAGCTATCTTTATCTTAACAGTAAAGGTCATTGGAGGAGACTTAGGGATAGGGAAAAGCTAAGCCGTATTCATGGAAATCAATCTATCTATCTATCTATCTATCTATCTATCTATCTATCTATCTATCTATCTATCTATCTATCTATCTATC
>JAVDPK010001227.1:349978-367184 GCA_034780415.1 Cichlasoma orientale
ATCTATCTATCTATCTATCTATCTATCTATCTATCCATCCATCCATCCATCCATCCATCCATCCATCCATCCATCCAGCCATCCATCCATCCATCCAGCCATCCATCACAACCACCCTCGATTACATATAGCACTATGATTATGACTGATTATTTTATATGTGTATGATTTTCTTAATTAATTAAGGTAACATGTGGAGGTAATCTATGTCTTAAAAAATGAGCAGGATTTATTCCCATGTATAAAATATTAACACAAATCTGATATGAGCAACACAAAATCTCCAATTTATTATTCCGGTCTCATGGGATCTTTTTAAACCGACTTCGAGTGTCAATAGAGGAGCTCAGGATTACAAGATGAGAGCTGTAAGACAATTCGGATAATGAACAGGAAAGCAAAGTTTCGAGAAACCACAGAGAGAATGAATTTATCATAAAAGTGTGAGCGGATTAGTGCTTCTCTTATTTCCAACATTTCCTCTTTCAGGTTCTTACACTAATCTCATTATAAGTGTCTGTCAAGCACACATGACAATTCATTTTAACAAGGTAGAGTTTCCTGCTCCCTTTAAATTCGCCGATTTCTTCGCAAATGAAAACACAGAAAGAAGTTCTTTTGGAGCAGGCGTGGACTGAAAAAAAGAAAAGAGAAAGGTTCAGGAGTTTTGATCATTTCAAACCTAGAGTAACAGTAATAGTTTAAATGAGAATGTTTTTTATCTTCTTTCCCTTGGAAATGAGCTCATTGTGACTGCTGCAGTGTTTAATAGTAGCCAAAGGGACTCGGTTGTTCCGGTGAAAAATAGAAAAAGAGACGCTGAATAAATATTCATGCTTAATGTTTATTCCTTCGCACAATATCATTCATTGTATGATTCCGTATAATGAATAAGTGCTGGGAATTATGACTGCTGACTTTCACACAGAAGCTTTGTTCTCATTTTTCACTTCAGGAGTTTTTTTTTATTCCCCCTTAAGATCAGTGCAACTATTGTCATAAAGTAATGTGATTGTGCTTTAGTATCAGCATCAAGTCATATTGCGATTTTACCACAAAAGTACTGGAAGAATAAAAGGGCAGCTCATAAAACATTGTGTTCCAGATAAACCTGTGGAGGAAGCAACACATAATTAGTGTCTTGGTAATTGGGGGGAACCATTATAGCGCACTTAGTGTGATGCTAGACTAAATTGTTTGCCAACAGAACATAATGATTTTACACTCTGTAATTGTGTTTTTTATAATAGCTGCCTCCCTTTTCTTTTAACAAGAAAATGTGAAAAATAGCCTGAGGCTCTGGTTTTGAACTACTTTTATATAACAATCCTATTACATAAATATTACACTGTCTCTTTAAATGTACAAGTGATATATGTAACTTTCAAAGCCACCCAAGCGAAGGTGGCTGTAATAGGCCTCATGCTAACTATCAAGATATATCACCGCCGCTGTGATCTGTAGGTGTCCATCACTGGAATAATCTGACTGCTGTGGATAAATACCACAAGAGGTCTTCAAGCAGTAGGAAGATCTGCACCTTATTCATGGCTAATCCCTGGTAGCTAGACGTGTCTTGAGGGGACAAAGGAATGGACACATCACCCCAATTAGCAGTAGCTCTAGGTTTAAAACCCTATAATTAGGAGCCCATAACCTTCCTATCACTCAGCATAGCTGCTGCCTCTCCTTAGTGCACTGGCACAATTTGTAACATGCATAAATGTTCACCACAGAGGAATATACTGTAATAATATGTGCAAATGAACCACAAACACTACAGAGAGTACAGGAAGTCAATCCAAACATATCATTTCCAGTGAGGTAAACTGGTCCTATGCCATGTTGCTTGAGGGTGTATAAACTTACTAGGATGACTTATGCATGATATTCCTTCAAGCATTAATATGAATAAACAGGGAGTGTTGCTCAAGCCACACAGTGCCTACAATGATATGTCAGTATAGTTTGTGGCTGACATATTGGAATTATACTTTGGAAAGAAACTTGCATTTCAAATACTTTTTTCTTTTGGTTAATGAACAGGGAACAGGTACATGGATTGTGAATGTCCATATAAATATCAGCTCAGTATGCAGATAGGGTCCCTGGTGTTTTAGTGTAAGATAGCATTTGCGGGCCTTTGCTGCTAGACAGTGGAGCATTAACTGTTATCTCGGCACAAGCACCACCATTAAGCCTGGAACAATAAGACCAGGGTCAAGGATGAAGTTGAATGACAGCTCGGGATGAATATAATTTGCAAGGAAGCGATAAAAAGGGGTCTTGTACTCACACTAAAAAGCAGAATAATAATTTTTTCACCAGGTTGTCGGCTCCTACATATTTTCATTCTTTGCTCCATTTTCGAGCGAAGGGGTCAGATATAAAAGAGGACAATGACCAGCCCGGCGAGATTGATGGTGAGAATGAGCAGGCCGGCGGAATCTCGACTAAATCAAAGCCATTCACTGTTAATGAAAATAAGAGCGACCGCACTGTAAATCATCTTATGGTTTAACATATTAGTGATAATGAATTCACGCTGCCACGTTTAACCTTAGTTTTGCAATTCATTATATTTGAGATTAACAAGGGAGGGAACTTAAGTGAACTGTCTGCAGGGAATTACAGCTGGGGCCTCATTGTCAATCAAGGATTGTGTTTCGATGTCTTTCATTAGGGTTGGAGGAATTAAATAAGACTTTCTTTTAATGGCGAATGGCTCTCCCATTTAACGCTCCTCTTGCTCTCCCAAGATGGTTAACTCTTCATTACCCAAATTAAAGGCATCCATCTCTGTTGGCTCCTGCCACATTGCCATGACCTCTACCTGTCAAAACTTTCATGTAAGCTCTTGAGTGATGGATGATACCCCTGAACCCCATTGTCAAAATTATCCAGTGACTGTCCAACCCTCTCTGATCCATTCAATCCATCTCCCCAGGCTGCGTGCCACCAGCCACGATTTAACAATGAAGCTGAGGTGCTAATTTACTCTCATAGAAATTAGAAACTACCTTTTAATTATATGCCTGGGAGTGTTCTAAGAATTCACAAGGATCACCCCGAAAGCTTTTAACTCCACGTTGTGGTGGCTGATCATTTATATTCTTCAAACGTGTTATTTCAGGGGTCATTCGACACACCTAGGACCAGAGGGGATTTGTCAGACCATCAGGAATAGGGAAGAAGGAAAGTTTAAGCATCCGCTTTCGCATTTGAAGGTCACTGTTGTTGTTGAAAGAAGTGATAAGTTGGATAAAATGTTTTAATGCCACAAAATGTTTATATATATTTCTTTGAGTTCAGCACATCTGTTTGATTAAGAAGTCGGTTTCTGAACAGATAATTTAATCTAGTAGTCAATAGGGACTTGATCACTGATATATAAACCCTAATATATGCAGCTTGGGCTCTGATCAATAGGTGGCAAAAAAAAACTGTGGGTGTTACTGGTTCCACTCTGGAGTTGCATCATGCTAAACTGTTTATAGAGACTCTTTGTTGACAAAGGAAGCATAGTTGTCTGAACTTCTTCCCACTTTTTTCCTCTCTATTTGCATCACCTTCAGACACATGTAAATATTCAAACACATGCCACACGTCATACATAAAACATGATATAAGTGGTCCCATTCTTGTCTGACCTCTTGTGCTCCTGCTTCTTTTCGAGACAGATGTAGATAACACTCCAGACACACCTCACTTCCTGAGAGGAGAGTTATGGCTTCCTGCAAGAGGCACGGCCGTCCCCTGGAGCCCTGAAGAGTTGGACAGCTACCTATGGAGAGGGCACATCTCTGACTTGTAGACCTGCTCTGAGGCTTCTCTTCTCACTTTGAGATCCTCCATGTACCTGTCAAAGGGTCAAAAGGGTACGCTCGCTGTAGACAAGAGGACTGTGTTTGTGTTTCTGGGTGTGTTGTTGTGTGTGTGCATGCGTGTGCGACCCCCCCACCCCCCACCCCCCCAAGCTGTGACAGATGCCGGGCTGTTTATGTGTGAGGTGTGGGAATGCTTTGCGGGCAGGTGGGTAGATATGCATGTATTTGCGAGTGCGTGTGTGAAGGGAGGGAGGTGTGTGCGTGTGGTTTGGTGTGGGTCGGTTTGAGCAGTAGTATAATGTGAGAAACTGCACTTGTCAGAATGTGCAGACACGCATGTGAATTTATTTGTGCATGTGTCAGTACCTTCACACACTCCATCTAACTGTACAAGGAGTCAAATGAGAACTTGTGAGATGCTTAAAAAAAGAAAAAAAAAAGAACCCTAAAACTGCTGTCCATAACCAGAGCACAACAGATGGGGAGCTGCTGTTCTTGCAGCCAAGCAAATGATGAGCTAATTGTAGTGAATGAGGTGACCATAGTTGGTCATATCTTATTCAGAAGTATGTCTCAATCTCAGAAGCTTATGGCACCTAGGTAATTATTTAATCAAAGAGTTAACGTATCAATAGAAGTCGACAAGAGATTAATTATAAGTCAGGGATGGGTTCAGCTCTTTGTTTTTACTGGTCTTCTGTCGGGGTAGTGGCAAAAATGAGAGTTGATGGGATCATTGGGTGGGTGAGTGACAGCTCTAGTGAAGCAGGAATAATCGCAGTGGTATAGTTAACACAAACTCCCTTTAGCACGGACTGAGATTAGTTCGGTGCTGTCCTTGATTAAAATGTTTAATTAGCTGTATTAAATTGCAAGATGAAGCTAAGAAACAGAGAAACATCCTTTCTCCTCTGTGTGCTTACACAGTGTGGGAAATAGTTGTTTGAGCCCCTGCTGAATTTGTACGTTTGCTCACTTCCAAAGAAATGAACCGTCTCTAATTTTATGGTAGTCTTATTTTACTGGAGAGAGACAGAATATCAACCAAAATTCCAGAAAAAACACATTACATAAAAGTTATAAATTGATTTTCACATCATTGAGTAGAATAAGTATTTGATCCCCAAGCACAACATGACAAAGTACTTGGTGGAGAAACCCCCTGTTGGCAAGCACAGCAGTAAGACATTTCTTGTAGTTGGTCACCAGGTTTGCACACATCTCAGGAGGGATTTTGGCCCACTCCTCTTTATAGAAACTCTCCAAATCCTTTAGGTTTCTTGGCTGCTGCTTGGCAACTTGAAGCTTCAGGTTCCTCCACAGATTTTCTGTAGAACTGAGGTCTGGAGACTGGCTAGGCCTCAGTGTGCTTCTTCTTTAGCCACTCCTTTCTTATCTTGGGGGTATGTTTTGGGTCATTGTCATGCTGGACGACCCATCCATGACCCATCTTCAGTGTTCTGGTTGAGGGAAGGAGATTCTCATCCAAGATTTTATAGTCCATGGCCCATCTATTGACCCCTCAATGCAGTGAAGTCGTCTTGTACCGTTAACAGAAAAACAGCCCCACAGCATAATGCTTCCAACTCCATGGTTGACTGTACGGATGGTGTTCTTTGGGTCATACTCAGCATTTCTCTTTCTCCAAACATGGCAGGTTGAGTTGATGCTAAAGTGCTCAATTTTGGTTTCATCTGACCACAGCACTTTCTCCCAAGGCTTCTCTGAATCATTTAGATGTTCACTGGCAAACTTTAGATGGGCCTGTACATGTGCCTTGTTGAGCAGGGGGACCTTATGGGCGCTGCAAGATTTCAGTCCATTACAGCATAGTGTGTTGCCAGTGGTGTTCTTGGTGACTGTGGTCCCAGCTACATTCAGATAGTTAACAAGCTCCTCCCATGTAATTTTAGGCTGATCCACCACCTTTCTCATGATCCGCCTCACCCCAAAAGGCAAGATCTTGCATGGTGCTGCAGACTGAGGTTGATGGTTATTTTATATTTCTTCCATTTCCAAATTATCGCACAGACACTTGTCACCTTCTCATCGAGCTTCTCGCTGATGATCTTGTAGCCCATTCCAGCCTTGGGCAGGTCTACAATCTTGTCCCTGATATCCTTTGGTCTTGCCCATGGTGCTGGAGAGTTTGGATTGGAAGAAACTGATTCTCTGAACGAGTTGAGATCAGGAGCATCTGTAATAGATTGATTGACTGACACATGGGCACACAGCCAATCTGGGGGAGTTCTGGCTGGATTGTAGGGGAGCAAATACTCTTTTGCTCAATGACATGCAAATCATTTTTATATCTTTTATGTAATGTGTTTCTTCTGGATTTTTAGTTGATATTCTGTCTCTCTCCATTAAAATTAAACTGCCATATAAATTAGAGACTGTTCAATTCTTTGGGAGTGAGCAAACTTACAAATTCAGCAGGGGATCACATACATATTTCCCCCACTGTAAGTGGAGGTCTTTAGTATAAGTTAACTTTTACCCTGTATGTACAACCTTCACTGATGGCTCAGGTAATGCAAACACAATGCAAATCTTTACTTGTATTTTGCACATAGGAAAGTATATGTGTGCTATGAACCTCTACAACAGCTCTAGGAGATGAAGCAAGCTGGGAGAAGGTGTATGAGTCACTCAGCCTGTCTTTAGTAACCTGCCATTATTCATAAGGAAACTGTATGAGGATAAAAGGCACTGGAAATTTTTCTCTTTGTTATCTGCCAACAGCTTCATACTAATAACTGTCATCTCTTAATGTATATGCTCTTTCAAGTTGGAGGGAGTGACCTGATGTACAGCATCTTCACATCTTAGAGACTGCAGTGATGATATATAAATTAGACTGCCCCCAACTACTGCCCAACTTCAAACACATGACCGTAGGAAATGGCAAATTTCAGCAAAAGTTGTGCTTAGATTTGTTTCTGTGTTACTTACTTTGTTGAAATATGTAGCTTCAAAGTATTAAATGGCTGTTAAACAAAGATTGTTTGATCTTTCCTGTCTTAGCCATTTAAACGTTTTAGTCCTCTAATCAGCCTTTGTTCCAAAGAGGATTGAGACACTGCGACTGAAGCGTCATGTATCCTGATTCTCGGGATTCCCCTCCATGTGTTTTATCCAGTCCCGCTGTTTTATTTGGCTGATGGGGAGCAGGATGTGAGATTTACACCAGCAGAGACAAACAGGAGCAAGCTGAGACAGAGAGATGGATTTGGTGGTTAACTCCCCGATCGTGTCATCAGAGAAGAGAGATAAATGGTGAAAGGAAAATAAGCAAGGGGAAGCTGACTATTTTTCCTAAAGCTCCACGGAAGTTTCTAATTATATCCACTCTGAGACCTGCAACCTCCATTGAGACACTGAACCACCCACTGACACATTTTCGACAACAGATATATGCACTTACACACACCCTTACTAAGACCTGACCTTCGCTGGCTTTGTAGTCCCCTCTGAGTAAGAACCAAATTACAGAGAGCAAAATACTGTCCTCCCTCTTTGCTGCTATTAAAGGCCACTAATCTCTTATTTAACGTGACATTAATAAGAAGCAAGTTTTACACTAACATACTTCTGTCATTAAAAAAAAAGTGAGGGGAAAGGGAATACAAGACAAGGGAAGATGTGTATGTGTGCATGTGCATGTGTGTGAGGTTGATTGAGGGCAAGGGCTGTCATGCCTGGTAATATGGAAGCTAAGCCACAGAGCCCCCAGCCCCAGGCGGGCAGATGGTAGGGTGGGCAGTGAGGGGCGAGGGTCCACTATCTCTAATTCTCAGCTGTACTTGTAAGATATGCGCTATGTATGAAATGTGCTGGCAAAGATCCATGTCCTTCAACTCCCTATGTACCCCTGTTGGCTCCACCCAAGCCAGCTGTGTCTGTGTGAGCTCACTGGGCTCTGACAGCAGGGATCAAAACAACATGCGAACCAGCCGTGACACAGACCACCATCAAAACAAGTGAGCATCCACGACAAGTCTCCCATAGCTACATCACAAGAGGTGAGGTGTGCTAAGAGCGGCGCGGGGAATTCTGCGCGTGTGTTTGTGTCTCTATCAAACGCGACGATGGCTGCTGCGTTAGTCAGTCATTGTTTCACACTGGGATGTTGCTGAACACAATTAGCTCTTTGAGCTGCAGTGGAAGCAAAACGTGAGCCAACATGAACCATAGAGCTTTGTATTCAGATCAAGGGGAAGCTCGAAACTCCAGCAAACTGTGTTACCTTTTTGTGTGAAAGTAAGTAGACACGCTTACAGAAGCATGCCTCACAAAGACAGCGAGAGTAGGATAGACTGACAGAGTGAGTAAGTGGATGACTATTAAAGGAATAGAAAGGTTCAGAAGTATTCATGTATCCCTGCTGATGTCACCGTTCAGTCCACACGGTCCAAAGACAGGAAATTTATGCCTTCCTGTTTGATTATGTTAAAACAGAAGGCACTGAAAAATAGACAGGGCAGTGGAAATATTAAACACGCCTGCTTATTTTTAACTGGACAGGTGTGCTCAATAAAAAAGCCCCATTGTGGACATATTTAATTTTGTGGGTATATATATAAAAAAGAGGGAGATAAAAGAATAATATGGAAAGAAGAATGAGGAAAACATCAAAGCAGATGACAGCTCAATCAATTCACCAATGCCTCTGGACTCAAGTTGCTTCCAAATGCAAAAGGAGGGTTAAATTAATAAGACCTGCATAAAATAAATAAATATATTTACCACATAAAAATCTATAGTTGCAAATTTAATTTGGCTTTACTAAAAGTGAGAGAGTGCAACAGAATAAGACATATTGCGCTGCAGCCTTCCCCTCATCTCTCATGCAAGCGCATACACGCACATGTCACACTTGAACCGTGCTCTCCTGGCAGCAAGGTATTGTCTGTAGTATTTGTGGGTGACTGGAACAGATAATCAGTTGTTTAGCTGTCCTCGTCTTCCCACAGGAAAGAGCTGACAGCTTTAGGCCATCACTTAGGTCACGTATTAGAGGCTGTATTATCTTGGTGTCTCCACGAACACACACGCAGACGCACAGTCACACATTCGCAGCCATATACACACTCAAAATGATCCCCCTGTGTAGCAGCTATAGCAGATGGAGTCCTGAGTGACACGTCCTGGCAGAGGAAGGTTACATCATGTAAATAATGTGATACTCTGCCAGACTTTAATGACATTAGAATTAATTCCAACTCTGCGTTTTATGCCCTCCCACACACACTCGCTCTCACACACACACGCGCGCACACAGAGACCTCATTCAGTTGTTCACTATGCTCGTTTGCATCTGTAAGCCTCAGCCGGCATTGAAATTACATTTCTGGTAATTATAAAGTTGATTATGACGTTTTAACTTAATGTATTCTTAAGTTCAGAATACTTACCAGCTAAGTGAAGTATTTTTGGAGATATTCTCCACTTTACAATGCAGCTCTGCTAACCATATGCTGTTTAAAACTGATTATTAGATTTGATTAATGTGTATCATGCACAATTACTGGAATATAATTGAACACAGTGGTCGTTTCTGGCACTGCTCCCTGACAGTGGACATGTGCCGACACGACTAAGGGAGTTAAAAAGGCCAAGCAGCTGCCGAGGCAGACGTGACTTCTGCTTGAGCCAAAAAAAAACAACCAACAATGCTGTATGCCGAAAGTATGTTTCACTGTATTGTTTACTTTGAAGCCCCCAGATGTTGTGAGCATGTGGATGTTTTATATGGTAGTTAACAGCAGGTCATGCTTGGACTGCCACTCCCTCAGAAACAATTAATAAACTATAAACAGTCTAATGTCCCCTCCCCTGAGCATTAGGTTCATACTGCTTCCGTGCAGAGAAGAAAGGCGGTGAAAATTCCCTTTTGGTTCAGTGGGGGGGGGGGGGGTTTCTTTTAACTTTTTAAAACTCCTCTGCTGCAGCGCTGTGGCCGTTGATTTGACCAGCACTTTGGAGATGGTACAGTGACAGTAAACTGATGACGGTGCTGAACTCCGTGACTCCCTGTTTCCCCTGGCTGTTTTTGTTTGCCGCTGTACACAGACACCTTATCCAAAATGTAAGAGTAGTTTGTTTCAAGTGGGGCTTGTTCTGACATGATGCAAGTAAATATATCTGTTGTCTGGTGGCGTCTGAGCTGATTAGTGTGCCATGAAAGGCTCCATTGAGCACAGGAATCTGGTTTATGCAACATGTCCAATTATAAATGTATAAATGGATGACTGGATTTCAGCTTTGAAGGCAGATGGAAAATCCATTACACCAAACAAGCCTTAAAAGGGAAACGTGGAAAAGTCTAGCTTTTGTTTGTGCTTTTCTGGTTTGATCTTCACCTGTACTAAAGGCTGAATGTATTAAAATGTGGAAATATGGAAAAGCATATCAATTTTTTAAACAAACCAAAAAAAAAAAAGAACTCTAACTGTATCAATACAATTTCATACATACACAGTGGGTAGGTTGCGTTAAGTCATCACCGCCCCAGGAGCTAGCATTCTCAGTTTCATCAACACAGATGGCTTATCCCTTACCCAGGATCCTCTAGCAGGGGTGAGGGGTCACCCTGCCATCAGAGGAAGCCATCACTGAGTAGCTGACCCCTCCTCTGGCCCCCACCTTTCATCTGTCTCTCTGATTAGTTTACCTATGTGACAGATAGCAACTTAAAATGAAACGCCCCATAGACACCCTGGGAGAATCTCTCATGCAGTATATATATATATATATATATATATATATATATATATATACACACACACACATTCTTGCTGTTCTTCTAGTGACTGCACTTTCAATTACAAGGAGAGAGGTGGGCCTTTAGATGTTCACTACTCACAGCACAGCGCTCTGCTCTGTTAGCTTCTTGAGAGCACATCCATCCACTTGCCTTCAGCTGCATATCAGGTGTCCTCTAGCTTGTCTCTCACATGTGATTGGTGTGTACCTACCCTGCAGCCACAGATGGGGCTGTGCTTAATGTGATGGCATCCAGTATTCATTCACTCTTGACATTATATAATGGACAGCTAGAAGAGGCTCAAACTAAACTTCACAGGCTGTACGTCTTTCCAGGCAGTGTGCGGTTGCCGTGTTTATAAGAGGAATTAACTCCTTCTCCTTTCCATGTGATATTCTATACAATAAATTTCCTCTGTAATAAACACCTGTTCTTGTTTGGACATAACACAGTTTGTAGTGGATATTCTCCATCATGGATGAGGTTGTCGGTCTGAAGGAGCTTATTATATTTGAAGGATGTCACATTGTCAAGTTCATGAGTTGAACATTAAGCCTTGGTCTTGACCCATCATGGAGGAGTGACAAAAATGAAGTGCAGCAAGGGTCTAAAGGTGCTCTTTAGACAACAGGTACCAGCATAAGAGCTGATTTGAAGATTTCCCTTTGCCATACGCTTAGAGAAGTGTAGGCTGCATGTTGATGCAGTCATCAGGGGGTGATTTGGCTGATATACGAGGAGACCTATTGCTCATCAGAAAGCTATCCACCATGCTGATTGAGTCATATGTAGAGCCGCTGGGATAATTTGTCACAGGCCTGCCAGGTCAATGGACTTTGATTGGAACACGGTATGAACTCAAGGATTTCCACTGAGTTGAGTACTCTCACACAGTCTCTCAGTCTCAAGATCTCTTCTCACTGTCACACTCATTTTTTTTCTTTATTTCTAAGTTTTCTGAGTTGCACTGTTGCCTTGTTTCTTTTTGTTTCTTCCTTTGAAAAACTTACTTTAAAATCTCCCCATCTCCTCTCTGGTGTCTGTGTTTTTCCAGCCTCTTTTCTCTCTGCCTTTTTTTTTTTCCTGGCCTCAGCCTGGGGCCTTCTGCTTGTTGAAAGGTAACAGAATCTTCCGGAATGACCCGCTTGAAATCGCTGGGTTGATTCACTGATGTTTCTGTCAGGGAGAAGCACAGAGTACGGGACTGTATCTCTCCCCTCCCTCCCAAAAAAACTAGAGGTGTTCATTACAGTAAAGATCTATGAAAAAGGAAACAAAAAGGGGACCATGAGCCTGACTGGCCTGTTTAATGTGACAGAAAGGAGATCAGCACGCATACAAACACATATTTCCAGAAACCTTGTCTGAAACACCTGTTCGCTTTGCTGTTAAGCTTGAAACTTTAAAACATGTGGTTTAACTTGGGAGCTGGCTGTAACTCTGCCAAAGGCTTGAATATACAAGTTCAGCTGTGCACTGTAACTTTTTAGCACTTCACAGTCAAAATCACAGCCCTTGCACTTCTAAGCTGAGTAATGCAGTCCCCCTTCATTACCTTTCTCCAGACAAAAAAAAAGAAAGAAAAGAGAGAGAGAGCCAGCAAGGTTTGAAAGCAGCGAGAAAGAAAGGATGTGAACTTGAGGAACTGAAGAAGAAGCATGGCAAAATACCTGCAGTGACTTTAAAAAACCACAAGAGCTTTCATCTGACTGTTTTGGCACTGCCAGGTGGGAGACTCTGTACTGACCATAACATAGGTATGCCTAATCCGCTTTCATCTGCAATATAACACAATGGGAGTATCTGTCCGAGTGAAGAGGGAGATTCATGCAGACATAAAAGGCTGACAAGGGAGTGTTGCATGTCTGTACCAACATTGTCCTGGTCCTTATTATTCTTTGCACATAGCTGTAAGTCTAAACAAGACCAGCTTCCTGAGGAGGACTGCTGTGCACTCACTGCACTCACGCTGGCCCTGGTGTTGTTCTGCTCCAGCGTGTATGTGAGCGAGTATGTGTTTGTGTGTGCAAGGAGGCTGCACCGTTAAGATGACCCTGCTTTCATTCTATAGGGGCTTTCACTCGGCAAGAGCTCAGCCCCTGTAAAGAGGGAGACTGTGCTGGTGCCTCTCTTAGCCTCTCTTTCTTGTGCAGACGTCTCTTCTCTTTCATTCTCTCTCTCTCCCTCTCTCTCTGCAGCAGCAGCTTGAGTACTTCCAGCTGCTGACACTGGATACCACCTCCTACACACACGCACATACTTAAAATTGACATACACAGGTACAAACTGGGCCAGTATAGAACACATGTACCAAGACTGCCCTCTACATACATGTTTTTGCTGAAATGCCTACCGTTTCTAATTGCTTCTGCATTTTCCAGCCTATATTGTTGTGTATTTATGTAATCAGACTATGTATACAAATAAGCCTCATCTATGTGCTCTGTCTGTGGCTGTGTGACAGGCACTTCTTGCTCAGCACTGTAGATAGCTGGGCAACAAATTACTCCACACCTTGCAATGTGCTGCTTTAGCTTCCCACAACCGAAAAACTCCAGCAAAAGAAAACAAAAGCAGCAGAGAAGACAAACACAACGATAGACGATTCAGCTTCAAATCCCTGTCCAAGGCCACTGTTTTTATGTGTCCTACAACCTTTGAAACAAACACAGATGTACATACTGCACATCTGCAGCAGTTCCTCTGTAGTAGCATTATATCTGTCAGTTCTTTCATCATGTTATGAAATAAGAAGCGAGCACCAGAGGAACCTGTTGCTGGGCTATAAGACCAAAGCAGCCTGCAGAAAAAATGGTAATGCAAGCAAGAGCGGCGGCAGGGGTCTGCCGGGGTGTAACCATAGCTGCTAAACTCGCATTCAGGCCTTTTCCTGAGCAGGGCTCGGAGTATGCAGACGACCTAGGGGCTAGAGACTTAGGGAGGACTTTAAGCTTCTTTGTCAAGCTCCTCGGAGCTCAGTCGACTGCTGTGAAGAGGCCGAAGCATGCAGCTGTCTAGCAACAAGAAACCCCTCATACCGCAGATACTGGCCTGTGGTTAAGGAGTGTGAGTATGAAAGTGTACGTGGTTCATATTGTGTGACTCAACATGTGGGTCTGAATTTGTGAAAGTGCAACACTGATGAATATCACACCAGGTGAGGCATGTATTTGGAAGGCTGACAAACTATTTCCTGAATAACAGAAATTCAGATAACATGCTTTTAATGTTTGTATTCGAGACTTTATAACATAAGTGTAACACAAAAATGCTGCACGTGTGTGGAAGCATGTAATTCTAACAATTTATAAACACATCACATCTCCATTTGCATTATTAAGTCTACCTTTAGTGTGATTTCAGTGTAGGTACTGGGGAATTGGGGGATAAAAAATGTGTAATCAAGGGAACATAAGGAGTTTTGGTACTGAAAACAATAACTCAGACTACTAATTAAGGATGCAATTTCACCTGAAATAAGCACAGTGGATTCTGTCCTCTGTCACAACACTGAAATTTCTTTTAAAGTTGGTTTTCTTTATGGCTACTACAGGCAGAAGGGATGACTGCAGCCAGCAGTAACTCTTTCAGTGTCCATCTAGATTTGTATCAGTTTATTTTGATATGAAAACGGTGAAACTAATTGATCCTGAGCCTTTTTTTTCTGGCAATTTAAACGGCCGGCATATTGTAAAATTGCAGAAGCAGTATAGCAGTGACGGTGATTTATCAGTCTGTGAGGTCTACAATGATTCTTATAGGCCTCATCTACATAAAGTACAGTCCCTACAGCGAACACATCAATATGCATGACTCATTCTCGAGTCTTGTGACATGTGGCGCAGGCAGAGCCACAGACATTGGACAACACGGTAAACCTAAGTGCTATCTTTCCATGACAGTATTATCAGTGAAACTAACACCCTCTTTGGAATGCCACAAACCTGCCTGGAGACATGGAGCAGCTAGTTTTATGAAGCCCATCCCTGCACTGCCCCAAATGAGCCGTGGTGAATTCTCCACCGCCAGTCAATCCCTGGGGAGGCAGTCAAGAAAACCCTATTATATTTGGGGGCAGGCACCGCTCAAACTGACAGCAACTGCTGCGACAGCAAAGCTCGCAGAAAGAGAGAGAGAGGGAGGTATGTTCACCATCTCTACGTGACAACAGGCTAAATTGCTTGCAAGTTGGTCTCATTTGCTTTGGATGGTGGTTCTGCACAAAGAACAATGCACTTTGCAGTTAAAGATGAGCAAACCTTCTGAATTATGCCAACAACTCTGAGTACTCACGCGCCCTCGTCTTTCAAGTGCTTTGTCAGCTTCGCACAAACCCAGTAAGTAAAACTGGAACCATAAATGCAAAATTAAGCTCTGCTCTTAAAAACAGCTGCTTTAGTTGAGTGGTATATGATTAGTTAACTAAAATAAGCCACATTTATTAAGTTACACTTTTCCAGATATTTCTCCAGGCTCAAGCCATTGGTCTCCCCATTGCACGGCTACAATTTAAGATCTGTTATTAATTTTATAGACCGCTTAAAATAGCCACACCTGTAATTAGAATCTTAAATTGCTAAACTGTGCACACGCAGGCATGCACACATATACACACACAAAACCACAAACTCGCCACAGAATGCAACCGAAGCAGGGAAATTACCGCAGCCATAGGGCTGGAAGTCCCTTCTCTGCAAAACATGTATGAAACATTGAAACAAGAGCAAAAAAAACAACTAACATGAGCAGAGTGGAAGCTTGGGAGGACGTGAGTCCACAAGTGCTGGTTTCAATCTGAGGGATAACATGGAAAAGGTCAAGTCTGAGTCGGCAGATCACACATAATCACCTCCCACACAATGCTGCTGCCCTATTCCACAGAAGCCTCCTGATGAGAAGAGTAGATAGACAGGAAGAGGCAGACAGATATAGGGCAGTGGAGGGAGAGAGAGAAGGAAGGAAAGAAGGAAAGAAAGGCCAAAATAAGAGGAGAATGAGGCATTATCATTCCAAGCATCAACCCAATAGCAGATGGGCAGCTTGTCTGTCTTGGGCTGTGAAGGAGTGGCGTGTGACCCTGTTCACCCCAGGCCTAATGAAAGATTGACTGACTGACTCACCTCACGATGCCAGCATGTATGTATGCTCGACCAAATATTATTGGATGCAGGGCCTGGAAATGATCTAGGAGCTTAGAGAGGGAGGGGAAAACGGACATTGCAGAGCACTGACTGAATGCAGGGCCACAAAGTGAACTAATCTGAAAATGAACAGTGGTTCTGTGTTACAGGCAGACCACAGCGCAGTGAACTGAAAATAAGTGTGGTTATGCCATGCTCTGACATGCAACTGAACACGAGGCTTCGGAGTAATCTTGATGCTTATTTCAAATCACAGTCTGTGATTTCGAAACTACAGAAAGAAAGTACTAGGAGAAAAACTGGAATTACACAAATGCACCCAAAGTTATTGTACTCTTTTTAGAATTACACATACACACACACACACACACACACACACACACACACAAAACATGAGTAAAACAAATTATATTACAGGTAATTATTTCTGCGTGAATGACTGGATGGAAAATCATTTTTTTTAAACTGCACACTTTCTCAAGTGCAAACCGAGTATATACTGAGCAACCTTGGTTATGTATGAATCATCTGTACATGCTACAAAGTCTGAATGGCCAATACCTGCTTTGTGCTTCTGCAAGATCACACAATTAATGTTATCCTGGAGGTCGTATGGGAAAGATAAGTGGTTAATCTCAACCAAATGCAAATAGGCTGCATGCATAAGGAGTGAGCTACTGACATAAAAGGACTTGTTTAAGTGACTTATGAAAGGAAAATTATAGAGAGAAAGGTGCAAAAGGATAATTATTTAGAGCAGTAATTCATAAATTAAGTATTTACTTTGTATTGTCTGTGGTGGAGTCTGTTGTTCTATATTCTTTACTACAGCAACATAAACCAACAGCATTACTGTAGCAATTCAGGTTTCAAATGCAAACTTAAATCATCTTATGTCAAAATTAATAATGAATTCCTACAGACATTAAGACCGGTGACTCTTTTTGGCATATCCAATTAGTTCTTCAGTGTCATCTGGGTGCCTTTACAGTGTCAATCAGCAGGCAGTAAACATTGTCTTTCAGCAGCAGTCTACCTCAGGGGCACTGCCTTTAAACAACAAAGTCAGCTCTTTGATACCTCCCCTTCTCACCTTTCAGAACAGCCATCCCCAGACGTAAAAGCACACCTTCCCATAAAACACCGCCACAAAACACTAATACACCCTCTTTTTTTTTTTCGACTTTACGGCCTCTCGTCACACAATTACCCATGATCACACAATCAGCATTTCATTTTACGACCCAGACTTGACCTGAGTGTATGTATTTGAGAGAGCATGTGCAAGGGAGTTGAGGGTCTGGACGGGGTTCGCGCTAGCAAAAACAAGCACATTTATTTACAGATGGACAAGCTCACATAGATGGAGACGGGGAGATGAGCAGACACATGCACCCAAGCACACATGTAGCAGAAGGGATTAATTGTTTGGCTGCTGGGAGTGGGAGGCTGTTGTAGAAAAGGTGGCG
>JAVDPK010001227.1:374756-403541 GCA_034780415.1 Cichlasoma orientale
CCTCCTGTGACCCCCCCCCCCCCCGATGCACTCAAACAAACAGTCGCAGAGTCACACGTTGCCCTCCAACGCCCTCCAAATCAGAAGCAGCCAGCAGGCAGGCGCCCACATTCCCCACTCCAGACCTATCTGGCTGTGGAGATAAAACCATACTGTAAACACAACAACATTTGAATCATCTCAGTGACATCATTGGAAGCTGAATAATGATGAGGCAAACTTAATAGCTCTAAGGCGCTGGAGAAAATTCTCTCAGTGACCTGTAGCTTGTACAGCTTATAAGTTTCAATTCTCTTCTTTTTTTAAGGGGGCGCGGGTAACACTCATGAGTCTTGCTTCATAGCTTCTCTGCTCTTCATTTGTAGCTTCGCTTTAATGCGTTTACATCATGTACATCAACAATATATACATGTACATGCAATTTAAATACATCCTTTTGCTGCACACATCCACTGTTAGACAATTTATGTGACCTCTCCATCACGCTCTCTTTCTCACACACATACACGCACAGCACCCATAAAATTCAGATGTCTCCACACTCCATCCTTTGTGAGACCTTATTGTCCTGGTTATTACCCTGGGTATTGTTACAGAGAATTGGTATGCTTATCAAGGCCTGTAGTCTAAAGTTGATACGACACTGGCCTGGCAGCTTCATTAAGATTGATATCCTGCCGTAGCACACCCAGATGAGCTGATCTAGGACATGCAAGGGAGCAGCCGAGCAGAGTTAGAGAGGGGACAGAAAGAATGAGAGAGTGGGAAAGAAAAAGAGACTGCTGCTCTACCTCCCAAGTAGCTCAATTGCTATCTTCCGAGCCACTTGAGCTCAGGAGAGGTTCCAGGCATGCATACCTCTCTTTAAAGGGGACATTCGCCTCTGTAACCTCACCCTGCCAGTCATAAATTACCCTCTTTTCACAGAAGGCCCCTATAGCCGCTGTATGAGCAATTAAAGCCCCAATAGGATAGTATCAAACCACCCTGACCTCATCCAACCTCTCCTGTCATTGTGACCACCTGAAAGGTCCTCTCCACTTTGTCCCCGGAGTGCCACTGCTTTCAGTGTGCATGGTGTGGGCAGAGTACATTTTACAGGCCACTCGCCATTGTTGTTGTTTCGGGGTTTTATCTTGTACAATATAAACAAGGTCAAAGGTCAGCTGAACTCGAAGATTTTCTCGTGTATGTGTTTGGGAAATGTTTACAGCTGGCTAAATACAGGCTACTTCACTCCAAAAGTCCTGAATGCTAACTTTGTCGTGTTATTCGCTGTATGGCAACGCTACCATCTCATTTAACAGATTATTTTCATTCCAGCTGATGGCCTTTCTAGACATCCTATCATTCGGGCCACATTCAATTTGTGTAGCCAACTGGAATGAAACTTCTGCTTTATGAGAAATCCCATGTGCTAAATTCAGTCTGTATAGGTCAGAGAAGATTGCACTGTGTACATTAACCCAGCACTTTAGCGTGTCTAATTTGCTGCAGTGGACTAAACAAAGGCTTTCATTGATATCTCCATATCGAGTCAACCATGTACTCAGTGGTCCCAGTTTCCACTGGCCAGACCTAATGATTTATTGCACCACTGACTAGCCATCACACTATCTGATTGGCAGGGGCTGGAGCCCATTATGAGGTATGTATTTTTAATCACTGTTTACCATGTCAATAGCAATGCTAATCACTTCAAAGTTATATAAATATTCCTGTGTTGGGCGAGGAGGCCCGATAAACAAGAACAAGTCCTTGTGGTGCTTCTTTTTAAAAGCTTCATAAAATGACAGCGATTCAGCCATTACTCCTAAAGCTTTTATTTCACCTTTAAGAACCTTCATTACAGAAAGGAGCCCCAAATGCAATTCAGTGAGCAAACATCTGTTATTCAAAGACACAACATCAAGCCAAATGTGCAGCATTCTCCTTGCCATGACTCTATATGTCAGGTTTAAAATGCCTTTCAGAAAATGATAAGACCGATATGGTGCGCTGAAATGAATTTCCTTTCCTTAAGATAGTCATTTGCAGACACTCCTTTAATACCTGCAATGGCATTGCAATGGTGTGATCCTTTATTTTAGTCCTATCAGTGTAATTTTATGACCAAAACAATAATGTTTCTGACTCAATGTGTCACTACAGCTGGCTTTTGATGATGTTACCTTTCTGCAAGTATCTTGAGGAGAATGGGATTACGTGACGGCGAGTTTAATGTGCATCTGGCATAATGTCATTAAGTGAAGCCCACTGGCCAGTGCAGTGCACACAGACTGGTATTATGGAAGTGGGGCAGTTGCAACAGGCCCCTCTGATGGCCTATAGAGTGCTCCCTATAAGCACACAGAGTCACTGGGCAGATGTGACCACACCAGCAAACAGAGGCTCTTTGTGTCCAAGGGATTTAGGGTCCCCTGGGCCTCCTGACTCTAAACATTAACAGACCTGCTGCAGAAGGAGAGCGAGACTAACTCTGCTGACATTCAGCATTTACCGGGACCAACTCTCTCGCAGTACTTGTGCTGGCCCTGTATGTAAAGGGCACATGCAAAGATGCATGCGGTGATTTGATGTAAGACAACAGCTCACGCAGACACTAATGAGGTGAATCTGTGTACAGTACTTAGTGAAAGCACATTAGTTACTGTAGTAAAGATATACAAACAAGTGACAAATTAAAAGAAAAATCAATATTAAGTGTCTTGATATGAATTCTCTAAACCTCTGACAGGGGACACGATTCTTTCAAGAGATATTCCCCCATTTGGTGATTTCATAATTGTGGGACGGAGCAGTGTCTGACAAGTCCAAAATCTCTCATAGGTGTTTAATTGGGCTGAGATGTGGTGACTGCAAAGGCCACAGAATTTAGGTCACATCATTTTCATACACATCGGACTACTCAGCGATCCCTCGTGCACAGAGATAGAAAGAGTCCTAGAAAACTGTATTTAAGTAAAACTGTACTGGTAAAAATGTTCTCAGAAATAAAAAGTCAGTTAATATGCACTTTGAGTGAATATTAAAGGTCTATATTTTGATAATAATGCCTAATGATGTAACATTTATATTACAAATAATAGAAAATATTAGTTACAAAAAAATGTGTCTTGAACTGTCCATGTATATTCTTGAGAGGCATCATCATTACCCTATGGGTGAGCCACACCAAACCCTTATGTCCAAAACAACAGTAAATCTCATCTCTGACAGATTTTTTTTGCCACCTGTTTAAATAAATGATTAACAGCCGTGATTATATAACTGCCATCCTCTCTATAGCCTTACTAGAATTAGCTATAAAACACCAAAACCATAACGTAAATCACATAAGCAGCCACGCTGAATGAATTAACAGCAGATTAAGCAGTTATCAGTACGACTGAAGCAAGACGTGGCAGAGAGGCAGCTCATAAACTTACAGTTTCAAGCGAAAGGAGAGCTGGCGCTGTACGATTTTTAACCACCATATAGTGCACTCACAGAAAATGACAAGTTGCTGAGCAGCATAGTGCTTTTTTCATTTGTCTGGACAGTGAGTTGCAACAATTAGTGAGCTTGTTGTTGTGCTTGCCTCTCTGAAGGGCATCCTATGCACCTTGCACACCAAGAAGTCCTTGTTGCTCCACTATAAAAATGTAATTAGTCAATGTTATATCAAGAAAAACTAGGTAATATTAAAAAAGTTGATTTCCCTTTTACTCCTCTACCATCTATCAGGTCTGAGATCATATGAATATACAGTGCCATTGTGTCACCCCCAGGGATTTAACTTATGTAAGCAAACTATAGAATTGGTAACCCAAAGTATTAAGGATTTATTACTGTTAAAGTGTGAGAGAGCATCAGAAAAGCTACACCCCATGACCACAGACACACTTAAAATTTAGTGGCTACAGTTAAATTAGCTTTAGCTTGCCCAGATTGGATGCAGAATCTTTGTAAGCCACTAATTGCACAGTTTTGGCAAAGTTTACACTTTTCTTGGACTTTCTTGGAGTTAAATCTGTTCCTTAAATATGGCAAGAATTGTTTTAAGTTAAACTTCAGTCTCTGTTGCAGTCATAGCTTGTACTAAGTACACAAAATATCTGCTTTGCTACAGTAACCAGGCCAAACATAGTTCATTACTTCCATCCCCGTGGCAAATGTCATGAGGATGGAAGTAACCACCCTGTAAGGATATCAATGATTCATCGCAGGTTAAAGTGATAGCTCTGAATAGCTTTGTACTGCACTGACTCTCTTCCCTCTAAGAGGACAAATGGGCCCAAACCGTGCCAGCATAATGCACCTACAGCACACCGCAGCCACCAGATCCCCTCATTGTAAAGGTCAAGGGTTCAAGCTTTCCTTTAATTTGTCACAGGTCTGCATATTTATGCGTCTCCTTACTCTGTTTTGCATGCAATAAAGGCGAGCTCTCGAAGCACTCCACTTAGAGCGGTCTAATACAGATTCTGTCCATTTCATTTATTTTTATGCAGCAACACAAACAAAGGTCAGCATCTTTCACACAATTCAGCTCATCTCCCATGACGTGACTCTTACTGGAATGTGTCTGGAAGACACGTCCCTTGGCAAACTGTAAAGGTTTTAAATAAAAGACCTAATTATCTGTCAAGGATTGATGTTATGAGCCTGACGTACATAAACTTATCTGGATTCTTAGCGCTTTCTTTCCTCTCTGTAATAGTGTGATTATTCACCACTGTAGTTAAAGCTGGCTAGTGATTCACTGATATTCTCATCATTTTTGCTAATAATAATGATACACCATTTGCATAAAGGAAATGAAACAGGTTACATTTGCATATATTAAAGATTTATATTTATGCATATAATATGTTTGCTCATTTTAAAAAAAACAAAAAACTAGGGAAGATAATAGTGAAACCAAGACAGGAAATAGAAGGAGCACAAATCCACAGTAAATATTGGTCTTCTTTATCTGCCATCCCCTGACACAGGAGGCTGTATCATTTTTCAGCAAAGAGCGCCCTGATCTTGAGGACTAGGCCAGGCCTTGCTTTATTAAATTATCTCCCTTGCTTTCCAAATACAATTTCCTACATAAATCACTCAAATGATCCTTCAGACTGTCAGCTTCAAGAGAGTTTTTCTACCCATATCTGCCTCTGACCAGGTTATGCAAATCCCCACCGCTGTGTTCAATATCTATTTAGATGCTTCAATTGTCTGCCTTTGGCCCTAAATCCTTCGCTTGCCCCCATATTATTCTCCTGCCCTCGATAAAAGTGACGCTAAACATCAAGCCATCACCACGTTGGTAATCCGTTGCCAAAAAGCACATGCCAGTTTAACTGAGCCAGAAGCACTGACCCTTCAACCTTGACCTTGTAAACATTAGAAGGGGGGGAGGCTAGTCTATGCGCACTGGAGATCTACTCAGCCGGGAAGGCCTCATTGTGGCTCCTAAGCTGGGGCTGAATTCAAAAACGGCTGAACAGAGAAATCTTTACTAGGGGTCAACCATGAGTAAGACCCCAAAACCAGAAACACAGAAATGCATCAATTCAGCCACATAAGTCAGCATTATCATTCACCAAACAGCCACCTAGCCAGCAGTCGAGTTCTGAAGGATAAACATCTGTAATGCATTGGCTCAAATGAAAGCCAGCTTAGAGTGACTTCAGCTTTATCCCAGACAGCTGTTGGGGGAACAGCTATGGCCTGGCTGCACTGGGGGTCTTGGTGGATGTCGTGAAAAGGGACCTCCGAACGTCTAAAGGGACAAAGGGACCTCTTGAACAATGTTCTTGCTGATACAATAGTGTTGCACAGGGAGGAAGGGGCAAAAGAGCAATGCCTATTCTGGGGCATGAATGACCAGCACATTCCTCCCCAGTCACCAAGAAGTGAGCGCAGTGACCAAGAGTGACAAGCCTTTACACTGCTTTGTTGACACCCTGTGCGCTTGACCAATACATTCCTTCTGTTCTCCACATTGCCCTCCCCCTTTTTTTTTCTTTTTCTCATTTTCTGCTTCCTTCCTTCTTTGCTTCTTATTCTACAAATGCGCATGTATTGCTTTATTTTGTTTCTGCGTGGGCAGCTTTGAGTCTGCTAAGCAGTGTCAGTTTAGTTACATATTAGCTCAATTCAGAATAAAACCCTGAACAGCGTGCACATAAAATATACTTTGGGGTCAGGTCACTGCATAGCATTTACTGACACCCATTTGAAACACATGACACACATTTGAAACACATGTTTGTTCTCCATACAAGCCACACATCAGCTGTGTGACAAGTGAAATGGATGAAAATAACATATGGGACAGTATTGAGGGTTCATGTGGAGGACAGGGAATTCAGGCTTTCTTCCTATCTGACTCTTGTCTTTCTCTCTCTGAGATATTCACGCACACCCGTGCACACACACACACACACACACACACACACACACACACACACACACACACACACACACACACACACACACAAAACACCATTATAAAGACCAATGTCCTGATGTAAAAGGCAAATAACTGTAAAGTTACAAAACAAGATAGTTGCACTGCATTTAAAAGGAATATAGATGTGAAGCAAAGGGCCATACAACAGCTGGAAATTAGGAGAACTGTGCTGATATCTTTGAGGCACTGACGAGTAAAGAAGCGAAGCAACACATGTCTGATAAAGGCTTGAGAGCATTAACTTGGGTGAGGGGCCTCAGTGTTGTCATCTACAAGCTGCGGATTTTGAGCGAGCGGAGAATGACAGGGAGAAAACAAAGGTAGACAGCGTATAGTTCTGGCGCTTGTTCTTTGTGAATAGCTGACTCCTTAATTGACTGGGTAAGCCTGTGTTAAACCCCACTGAGCTCCGACATCAGCAGATCCACACCTGTGACAGCAGCGCAAGAATGACGGGGCTCATTAAAAACTTGATTTAGATCTTCAGCAGGAACCCTGTTGAGGTTTTTTTTTTTTTTGTTTTGTTTTTTTTAAAGCAGCTCGTTCATTGGAATGATAGGTGGCAAATACAGTAGCGGGGGGAAAATTGGACTTGAAAAGGAATGTCTGTCTCTCCATTTTTTAAAGCCTTCCTCCTAATAACCTGCTTTCCTTTGTACTCTCAAAAAATGGCTTCTGTAGTCATACACAGGGTCTTTGAAGGTGAGCTGTGACTGGCATACACAGATGTCTTCTTGTAGGGCCTTAATTTGATGCTCGAGCACTGCTGAAACTCCCTTATGTTTGTTGCCTCCGTTTGAAAAGCGTAGACCTTCATTGGAGTTAAAGTAAACCGTATCAATTTTTCATGTACTTGTCCTAAAGATAGGTACTGCACTATCCAAAAGTATGAATTTCACTGTGTACTGCATTCTGCAACTGATATCTGACATTCTCAGTCCTTCCTATTAAGTGATTCTGGACGGGGCTGAGGTGGTGCATAGTGGCAGGCGCTGAAAATGAATTCAGTGAAGAGTATGACTCTTGTGATGAGAAATGTTCTGGTAAATTATGACACAAAGCATAATTCATGTGATAAAAAGAGGGAAATATTGCATAGATGGAGCAGATTATTGGTCTGAAGGCACGTACCTCCAGGCCATGAATATCTGAACTACCTAGTATAAGAGATAATAAGCACCATCTTAATGGTTTATGAATCTCATTTGATTTATGGTTATTAACCATGGGAGAATTATAGTGGTGATGTATTGATGGATGGGGGGCATTTCAGGATAGAGCTCGTATGATTGAAATGGTATAACCTGCCAGCTTACAGACAGACATGATAGAGAGAAAGGTTGGTACACATCATGTTTTACAGTAACCTGACCTAAAAAAAAAAAAAAAGATGAAAAAAAATCATCCCTTTCATTTTATTTCTGACAATCTTTCCTTTAAAAAAAAAAAAACTTTTTCAAACTTACAAGTTGCTTCAAGCCAATCATCTGCTCTTAGATATTTTTTTCCTTGTTAGTGATGCTAGAAGTAAAAATAAAAGGGAGACACAAAAAAAAAGAGGTTTTATCTAGAGGCCCGACACCATGCCCATCCTGCACACGCCTCCAAGCGAGCACATCCCCTTGTCGAACTCCCCCAACCCACCCCAACCCCCAAAATAAAGGAGCATCAATAAAAGAACTGTGGTGCAGATTGGAGGAGGCATGAGCAGATTTTCAATGGGATTTCAGGAGAAGGCACAAGGGGCAGAAATCTTTTGCTTTTGTCTGCCGTTCAAATGGGTCTGATGAGCCTCGAGCTGGAGGCTCTGCTTGTCATAGAGGTCCTGATCTCTTGTGAGAATTGATTTCCATCATTTTGGGTGGGGGGGGGGGGACTACACAGACTGAGGGTATAATGCTGCCTGGGAGAGTAAGATAAGGGCCAAATGAACCGAGACCAACTTACTGTACGAAAAAGCCCCCAAAAATACCAATAAGGAGGTTCATAGGAGAGAGAAAAGAAAGACTGAAAGAAAGCAAAAATAAAAATATATTAAGTTGTCTCACAGTCCATTCTGAAATGTTAGATTGGTTTTCAGAGTAGGAAGCCTTGTCCTGTTGTGACGTTTTCTCTCTGCCAAGCATTTCATCTGATTATGAGTACTTTGCAATCTGCGACAGCATGATTGATGCTCCACTTTCATGAGGGGAATTTTAACAGCACCTCTTCAGCGCTCAATGCGCACCCAATTATGCGTCTGAGCTGGTAACCTTGAATTTATGTCACCATGGCAACAAAACCCCTGGTCATGCATTATGGATTATCATTGAAATTCTACACCCCTACCTAACATAATGAGAGCCCAGGACTTAATCAAATCAGCCCATTCTGTGTGACACAAAGTGAAGAAGGAGCTCTCATTGTATTGGGGTTGAGGCTGGGAGAAGCCAGCCAGCCACGCAAGCAGGCAGGCAGGCAGGCAGGCGAGCGGGCGGGCGGGCGGGTGGCAGACTGGGCTTTGACGGCCCTAGCAGCTGCAGGGCTAGCAGCCTGATAGATGGCTCCCATATACATCAGTGAACCTATAGACAGATGGCCCTCAATGCCTGGAATTTCCAACCCAGGAAGCAGCTGTTCAGCCTAACCTCTGCTGTCTGTCTCACCTTGTTGTCATGGAACATTGAGCAGAGAAGGAGAATGTGGATGGTGACACGGTGCAGAGTGCGGTGGAGCACTATTGCGCTTCAGGGTTGAAACAGGGGAAGGGGCTTGAGCTGAGGGTGGCGAAGGGCTTGCTGAATATACATTAGGTGGTACTTTCTCCTTCTCTCCTCCTCTCTCCCTTCCTAATTTTGTTTTCTTATTAGTGTGAGGATCTGGATGTCACTGGAGCCTTGCTTTCACATAAACATATAAGCAGAGGTGGAAGCCCAGAATTATTTAGCCTTCCTCTCACTCTGTCCATCAGGTAGATGACATAATTGTTGTAAATCACTGCTCAGGATTAATGCAATCTATTTTTCATCTCCTCCCTGGCTTCTCCCCCTTCCCCTGCTGCAGGCCCAGCCTGAGCTGTTGCATAAAATATTGATTGCTCTTGTGTATTTCTCTCATTGTATGTAAGCATTTTTATTAGCTAACAGGCAAGCAGAGGAAACCAGTATCCCCCCCCCCCTCCTTCTCTCACTCTGTATCAGAACTTTTAATGGCACAGCAGATTTTTGTTCCTCCCTTCTTCATTTCCCTGCATCATCCCTGTAGTCTGTAGAATACCCCTGAAGATTTCAGCAAGGGAATACTGGAGCTGGAATACAGGAAATTAAAAACAAAAAAAAAGCTCTTCTTCGGCACTGATTAAGAAATTATAGATGCATGATCTATAGGATTTTTTTTCTTGTAGTGTTGATATTCAGTTGGGGAAACAAACACAAACACATCTGAAACGTAATATTTCAAGTTGTACGTAAGTACAAAAATGCATTATTACACAGATTTATACTGTTTTTTTATGTAGCACATTCTTAACAACAATTGTCCAATAAGTCATTTCGAGTAATCATCGGTACAGTCTTTCTGGGAAATGCACAGAAAAGATTTAAAATGCATATTTTTGGAATAATAAAAAAAGAATTAAATGCAGCTTCAAACTTGCAAACACGTAATTCACATCGAGAATTTGTGTTTTGGCCACAACTTCACGTCACTGAAAGGTCCTACTAAATGCCTAATTGACTCAACTCTCTTCTCTTTTCCAAAGCAATCATAGCAATGATAGTTTTCTAGGTGCTCTCTAACTAGAACAGGGGATACTCACAGTTTAGATGTGCATTGAGTCTATAACAACCACTTTTTGGAAGCAAAACAAAGTCTACTGCAGGCACTCAAATTTATTCTGAGCACAGCAGTGAAAAGGGATAGTCTATCAGCAACAGAATACTAATATCCAATATTCTGTGGAAAATGAAATAAATAAAAAGTATTTTAAAGTAATAGAAAAAGTTTATGTAAAGCAAATGAGAAAATAGTAGTTCATCTGCGCCCCAGGTCCACTACAGCAGCCTAACATATCTGCATATTTTCAATAAAGATAACAGGGTAATAAATGTTGTGTTCTCTGAAGTAACCGCATCACAAGTAGAGATGTCATCCAAAATGTATCTGTGATGTGCTTGATGAAGCCTGCTCATTCCTCTGTAATGACATCCCAGCTTCTCTCATGTGTTATGCATCACATCTTGTTACCATCTCTTTCTGAGCATGGCTGTCATCATGCGTCTTCTTAGGCTTCCGCAGAAGCGTCACATCAGCTAAGGGATATATGGCAAAGGGAAGGGAGGAGAGTGGCATTATTAGATGCCTCTTCAACTCCTCAAACTCCAGAAGGTGTTATTCTCATCTATATTTGCTGAGGCCACCTTTCCCCTGTGCCAGACTAACTCATTCCAAAGAAGAAACTAGACGGGGGAATCAGTTAAGTAGGTGTGAGTGCAGTTTGTGTGAGTCCATTTTCACAATATATTGCTAATGCTATAGTTTACTTCTGACTTTCCTCCAGCATATCTATTGTTCTACCTGCTAGTAAGTATGACAACATTTTATCCTCTACTTGAACTTATAGTGTATATAGAATATAAAGCAGGCAATTGCAGGTTTTTTTTTTTTAGTTCTGTTCTTTTCATGATTGTGTCTATGAAGAATTGATGCAAAATATCTTATGAGATGCTATGTCCACTATGCTAGTATATTCTCTGGATCACACAGGAAAAATAAAACAATCATAAAACTCATGATTTTACATGTTGCATGAATGTATTCAGTTTTCATAAGAGGGGATTAAAAAAAACCCTTTTGTTTATTTTTTCTCCTCAGGGTCTTTGTATATATACCAGTAAGACACATAAAAGCATGTAACAAATCACGCATCAGTGACAAAGTTACTTTTGCACAACTTCTTCATAAATCATCAAGACTGAATCTATATGGAAGGACTATTACAAATTAATGACTTTGCATCTCTTTATAACCTTCCTCTGACAGCTATACTATTGGGTTACATGAAAAGTCACACTAGTGCAGTCCCCACTGTCTCATTTGCATAGAATTAATGATGCGTGCATATGCAAATGAGCATTTTAAACAATGCTGATTACTGCCTATGTATTCATAGGCCAACAGTCATACATGTCTGACATGCCACTTCGGCATGTAATTTGCACCACAGTAAAGGGCAACCGGTAACGTCTCTCACAAAGGCACATCACTGCTGCAGGTAGCGGTGATAACTGCTTACTCTGTGCTGCAGTGATGTATATTTATTGGTCTGAATCGGTCCTCTAAGATGTGATCATATCGCTTGTAGTGTCAGCAGAGCAGAAACAAAATACAGTTTCTCTATTCAATTCCAAGGCTATCTGAAGACCGGAACCATCTGACACACTTCACAGTATGTGTCCTCAAAGAATAACGATAATGTGTCCACTGTGTATAATCCACTGCTTAAAGACAGCAGAAGTCGTCTCATGCACTAATGCACATAGACATAAACTTTTCTCCTTTAAGACAAGATGAGTCAGGATGGGATCCTGTTTGAGACCCCAGATGTTTTAGGCCTTCAGAGCCCATGGATACATCATAGCTTGCTTTCATCCAGCTCCTGGCCTGCTGAGGCCCACTGAGGCCCATGAAAGCCATTCAGACCAGCCTTCTTATTTGGCTAAGGGCTCTTCAGTTCTAGGCCAACAGCACTGAGAGCCTCAGCTTGTCAGTCCCTCCCTCTTGTCTTCCCTTTCTCTTTTCTCACCCCCTCGGGTCAGCCCTGTGCTTAGACTGTTACATTTCTAATATCTGTATGTCGTGCTATGACTTACCACTGCCCTATAGCAAGAGAATGAAATTAAGAGTAGGGACTATCTTTTAAAAGGAACAGAATTAGGGCTACACGTTAAAAGACAAAGGCAGCAATCTTTCTAAAGGCTATGGGAATGTATTAAAATGAATGTTTATTCTAGAAAGTGAGAAGGACTCATTGGCAGGTTTATTATGGGAGGGAATTTGCACTTTTGCAGTCTTATTTTCCCTTTACAATCACAGTCGTAACTCCTGCTTTTACAAGGTTCTCTTTCAACATGTATTACATTTTATTGTGTCAATATTTACAACCTGGTTGTAACCTACATTCGAATTATATCCGTGCTATGTCACAATATGCATTTATAGACTTAAACCTAATGGCGTATTTCTTTAAAGGGTTACTCTGAAGTCATTAGTCTTTTTATAATGCATGGGATCACAAGATTTGTGTGCAGTCCATTTATTGTAGGTTTTACACCTACAAAAAGGGGTATCAAAATCAATACACTAATATATTTCCTCTTCTATTCTTTATTTCTTTTCTGTAGCCTGGCACAAAATGGTAATGAATGCTCAGGGGATGTTTACCCCATTTAGATTTCATAGAACTTGGTGTCTGCATTGATTAATGTGCGCCTAACCTATGTTTTCATTATGAGAGGAGGAGGTGGTGCGTGTGTGCATGCGTGTGTGTGTGTTGGAGTCTGTTTTGAGGCTGGTTGGGGGTTATATTTTGGGGTGGTATGATTGAAACCTCCTATGCCTCTGTGTGGAGGTAATGAACCTGAAGACAACCAGCCACTAGCCTGAAATTTCATGCATTGAGAGAGCGTCAGGGCATACATAAAGCTGGCTTGGTCATTTGTTATCATTAATCTTTACATTTATGGCTGCAAATATGTTATTAGGAGGCGTGTCCTGGGTATTTCACTTTGATTGGGTTTTGCTCTATGACATATTGATCAGCTGAGATGGAGAGGGGACAGGCGGGAGGCCAAAGTGACCGAGACCTTGACTTTGGACATCTTGTAAAGACATGGCCATGAGTGCCTGGCTTATTTTCAGCATCTCTGGTAATTTCCTTTTGTAGGGGAATCAAGGGCACATAAAGCCCATCACATTTAGTCCCACCACTAGCTGGGTGAGAAAGCGACAGCGTACACAGAAACCAAGATGGGTTCTGGCAATGACCAGCAGTCTCCTCTGGATTACATTCGAGGAAATCCTATCCATCTTCATTCAAGCATTTCAGTACTAAGTGAAATGGTACGGTAGGGTGGACCAGATTCAGATTGGTTCGAGTGTTTGCTTTTTTCTGTGTGTGTGTATGCATAACCCACATTGAAACCCTCCGCTAACCCCAGGCTTTACTAACTATTCCAAATTGTTCCGTTTTGGATAGCTCCTGACATGCATGCACACACCTTAATAGGCCTAATAGGCTGACCTGATTCCTGCATTAATCAGGCAAGAAAATGTTTATAGGCGAGCTGTGACTTGCCTGAGGCCTGGGTCAATGCAAGTAGCCCTTACATTAGCTAGCATACATGCTGCTGCAATCGAGGAACAAGGCCGGGCTTTCAATCAATTATGTGTGAAGCTGTAACAGCGCTTGCTATCTGCTAGTTCAAGCAGCAAATCCCCTATTAAAACCAACAGCAACGTATCACATGCAAAAGAAAAATGTGTAGGTTAGTTTATTAATGTGCCATGTCTAGCTCAGCTATTTATGCAGTGGTAGTGCTTGCACCATATCCATCTTTGTAACTCAGAAAACAATATGCCATTAGTCATGCGAATATTCAGGGATAGAAAATTTCCAATTCATGAAAAAGGTTCCATATGTACATGCACTTATGCATTTGGGGGCAATGTTGTGGAACTCACTGATCAGTGTCTGATGAAGGTAACATTTTTCTCTGTCTGCAGTTAGACTAATGTGAACAGGAAAGCCATTTGGCGCCCTGTAGTGGGTGACATTTGTGTGGACTTAAAGATTTGTGGAGAAAGACAATTGCAATAAAATGTGAGTGAATCAGCATTACTCTACACGCTGAGTTCATCCTTGCAGTCGCTAAGCTACTTGGAGGCTGCATGCAGAATGTGCTCGGTAATTGTGGGTTCTGCAAATGCTTTGTCACCGGCAAAGATTTAGTTTCACTTCCTCGAGGCTGAATCTGGAACTTTATTCCTGCAGTCATCGAAAGGATTCGCGATTGCTCATACTGCACATCTTGAGATGTTTATACCCAACTCTCAGGCTTTTGACACAAGCGTAGGAGATCAAAGGAAAAACTGGCCAAAAAGACAGACTGTGTAGGGGTGATGCAATGAGCAGACTTCTTTCCAGACATTGTTGAGAAGCTCACAGCATACTTAACTAAATGAAGATTAAGGCACGATTCTGTAATCTTGTACACAACTACAACCACACGTTACATGAAGAAAACCAAAACATTTCACCATTATTAATTTGCTATTAAAAGTGTTTATAAATATCTGTTGAAGGTCTAAAAAGAAAACCCACTGAATTTATGGAAATGATATAATATTCTTTAAAAACTGTGGTCTCCGCTAATGGATTTTATGCACCTTTACAGCAGACAGCCCATGGCACCCAGAGAATAGAGATTAGGTGAAAATGCACAGGTTATTATGCATCTCAACTTCTAACCTTCCTCTCTCCTTAGCCCGGCGCCCAGCTCCTGGTTGTAAATTAGAAGGACAAGTTGTGTGTAACGATCGCTGTTTATTGCTCTGTTTAAATTCACCCTCCATTCAGAACGACACATTATAGGGTGTAGCTTTAAAATAAAAAAAAAAAGGAAAGAGAAGGCATTTAATATAAATGATCTTGTGTTGATTGTGATGGATCTACTATGTAGAGACACCTTGCCTTCAAGGGCATCAAGGGATAAGCTATCATTTTCTTCCTCTTACGCATGAAGGGAAGAATGACAGAGGGTTCAATGTCATCACAGTGTCTACAATAACACAGCCCCTCTCGCAGAAACACACACAACCTGATATGCGACAACAAATTGTTTTTAAGGCCTCTGCGCATTTCTCCAGCTGGTTTTTCGTGGAGCAAAGCATGCACAGAAAGCAAACGCTATCTCGCATCATCTCTGTGTAAAAATGACCCCCATGCATTTTTGTGCAACAGCAAACAACAGGCGCCTCTCTTGGATGAGTGGGTGACCTTTTGTCACATATTTTGCTGAAGCTACTACTAAGTTTTAGTCTCAGTAGTGTTTTACCTCTACTCACCTCTGCTGATATTTCAATAAAGAGAGCCAAAGTGACCCAGCTTTATAAACCTGTGCTCAGCATAATAAGCCCATGTTACGATTAATGAGATACCCAGGGCATTATTTGTTATCTTACATATCTTATTGATTGCATTGTCTTTCATCTTTGTAGGGGCCCCTTTCTCTCTCTCTCTCTCTCGCTCCCTGACTCTCTCCACCAACTCTCTTTCCACCCTCTGGCTGTCTGTTTTGCTCTCTCTCAGTCTCGCTCACTCGATCTCTCCCCTGAGTCCACTGTTCTCAGTTATATAGGAGATGCTGAAGGTTGAATAGTCATGACATGCAAAGCGCAAGCTACGCTTCCATTACCTGCAGCATGCGTGTGCTAATAAGTCATCTTAAGTCAGTGACCTGTATATATCAAGCTTCTTAGAGAAACAATCCAGGATCACTGCCCATGCAGGTTCCTTTAACTATCTTATTTATAAAAGACTTCAAAGGTTCTACTGATGCTCGATAAGGCCTCCCACTTTGAGATGTCTGATAAAACTGGCTGCAGGTAAAATGAGTCACTCCCTCATCCGCGCAAATGAATATATTTGCTGAAATATTTGCGTGCACATTTACTGCAGATCCTCACTCAAAAGCGTTGATTGACTTCATCTCCAGTTCCGTGATTAAAGAGTGACGCCTGTGGGAAGCTGGACAGGCACAATTTGTTTGATCACACTCAACAGTGTGGCTACTGGCAAACACCAAATGCTCATTTATTTAAGGAAAACGCCACTCTGTAGTGGAAGCATAGAGGATTGGAAGTGACACAGCATAAACAGGAACTGTCAAACAATTAAACAGTGTAAACAGCACAGATGAGCCACTGATGAATCTGGCTGTCGGAAACCATTAACGAGCCCGAGTCAGCTTGCCTGAAAGGTGGTTCTATCTGTCCATCCCTCCATCTGTGGCAGTTTCTCACACTTACTTAGCTAAAGATGCACAGATAGATGCATTAAAGTGTTTCAGGACTTGCTTACGAAATTTGAAAATGCACTCTGTTTGCACAGATGCTGCATTCTGAAGAATAAGTGATCTTCATGGTTGGTAGAGCTTGGGAATTTGAGAATATGCCATGTAAGCACTATTACTAAGGCTATTAACCTTGACACCATTATGCAAAGTGGAGATGAATGACATGAAATAGGAAAAAAAAAGAGACTTCTCATAATAGAAAAATTACAGGGAAAGCATTTAGCAAGCAGGAGTTCTTGGAGGGAAACAGAAACAGGAAGCAATGTTGATAGCAATGAATATTAATGCAGAGTTGCACAGTTTCATTGTGAGGGTCTGAATCACTGTTGTATGTTTATGATAAATGAGTGCTCTCTTTGTCTGTGTCAGGGTCTCTTGACCGACAAATAGCAGGCTAATGACAATAGCTACAGCATATGGTAATGGAGCTTCACAATGCTGTGCTATCAATGACACCTGGAACCTCCGGGGCTACTATTTATGTGAACTATACAATCATCTTGATATTTAGTGTCTACTGTGTATTGTTTACGATGACTGAGCATCTGATTAGCATTACGTTTGAGGCTCGCTTCATCACTCAGTGTGTCCCACTAGCTGCGAACGTGTTAAACGTGTGAAAGATTTCAATAGAAAGAGATGCTGTTTTTGTTTCTGTACAATATTTTTGGTAATATTTTATGAACAAGTACAAAAAAACGCACTTATATTCAGAGAGGTCATGCATGTAGCTAAGGGTAAATTTAAGTAAAGATTAATACTGAAGACAAGCAAGTGTCTCCAACAAACTGGTAAAAACAAAGTTTTACCTGGTAGTTCTGGCCACATTTTAACCAAGACTAAACTTTTGTACATAAATTTTTAATATCCAGAATCAGCTTTAGACGGGCAAGCAGGGAGTTAAAGTTGAGCCTTTAATTGAGAATGTTTGTGCAAAGGAAGTCTTACAGTGTCTAACTCTACAATTTCTTTCTGCTATATTGGGGTGTTAATGAGAGTCTAGGAAATCCTAGTTATACAAGCATTAAAAACTGAAATAAATCAATTGAATAAAATTCTATAGCTTTGAAAATACATACAAAGATGAGAAGACCAGTAATTGCCAGATTAGAGGGGTGTGTGTGTGGTTTGATAACAGAGACCAATACCTCACACAAAGAGGTCAGAGAGTATGAGAAATCAGGAATAAAATCACATCATGCATAAAAAATAGTTTGTTTGTTTTATTTTTTTATGCATGATGTGATTTGCTGCTTTTGTATCACATCCATAAAGGTTTGGGGATTGGCCCTAAAAGTTCTTATCAAGTGTTGAATGGGAAGAGCGAAGCAAATGTGCCACCTTGTCCAAGCAAGTTGTTAACATGACTGCAGCCCTTTGGAGTTTTAGGTGGCAGAAATATCAACATAAATGTGTAATACAGTTCCTGTGTAATGCTTAAAAATGTCATCAATGCATAAACAGAAATGTCCAAAAACAGATCAGTGCTTTCACAAGATTCTAAATTAGACAGCTGATAATTCCTTTTTCACAAATAAAAATTAAACCATGTTACCACCCGAGAAGAACAATTAAATTTAGTCAAATCAGACAGCAGGATATTACGAGTAAATGACTTTTTAAGATCCGAAAAGACTGCGCCAGCTACACTCCACTGGCTACGCTCACTCTATCCAATAAATAAATAAATAAAATAAATCTATGTTTTCAAGCAAATAACAAGTAGTTAGTTTAGTTGAATACTTCAGCCTGAAGCTAAATTAATTATATATTAGATATAAAATTAGATATAAAACTGATTATTTCCCCCCAAATATGCTATTATTGCCAAACTATTATATTTTCTAAAAGCTTTAAAAAGTGTGAGAATGGAAATTTTCCTATAAGGTTTCCAATTTGATTGATAGCTGATTTGAAAGTCACAATATATTTGGACCAACAGTCAACTTTATTAGTGTTTTAATAAGTATGAAAATTAAAGAGTGAAAGCAAAACGTTACATTGTGTGAAACAGAACACAGCATGCGGACTCCAGGTTCATAGTTTTGCTGCATTCTTTAAAACAAGTATTTTAAAATCAGCTGCAACTTTATAACAGGATTCCAAATAATGTTTATAGATCCACTACACTTTAAGCATTATCCATCTACCTAGTAGAAAAAACAGACTATGTTGTACAAACCAATTATTAATCAATAAACAGTAGCTATTATAAAATGCTACCTCTCGATTCTGATTTTATTTTAAAAAAGTAAATAAATTAAAAGCTACATTTGAATTATTATGTGGTTATGGTTAGATTATTATTGTTTCACATGAGAGCACATCGGTCTTATTGAGTTAAGACGATGTTGCCTATGCTTTACAGTCCCTGGGATTAACTTTCTAATCTTTGTTTTAATTCTAATGTAAACACCCAAGACAGACATACATGCATGCAATCCCTCACAAAAGTCTCATCTACACCCCCTCTCTCAGTAGGCAGTGACCAGAATCCTGAATCCCCTCTTAGCTATGTGAAGTGTTGAATAGCTTTGCTCTCCCCTGTGCTAATCCAGGCCCATCCATCCCCACAGCACTTGCCTGTGACAGATACAAAGTATGAGGAGTGCTGCTAATCACAGAGCCCCTGTAGCCAGGGGGTCAGTGGGGAGCTCCTCTGCCTAAGCAGGGCATCATGGGAGGCCGAGGAAGGAGATAGCCAGGCAGCCCTCAGCGCCAAGCCCTGCGTGCCAGATTAATGCACCTCTGAGGGACACGACGTTTCTGATGGGCCGCAGGATCACAACACAAGGATGTATGCAAACACTCTGCTAGGGTTCAATCCTCCAGCAGATTCTGTAAAGAGATAAAGATGGTAAGAGTCAAAACAGAGCCAGACACCTGGTGTAAGACATAAGGAAAAAAAAATTTGTATGTTTATGTGTTGACGTTCTAAGTGTGAATTTAGCTTGAGGGCAATATGTAGAGGCGTAGGGAAGAATTCAAATTGTACATTAGCAGGGAGAAGCATGTTTCTCTCCCTTCCCTGAAGGATGCAGCAGTGCACTTATATGATGATGATGGAGAACTAATTTAATAATTAATGCTGATAACCATCAACTGCAGCTCAGATCGATTCTTATCTTTGCCTCTGTTGAGCAATGCTACATTTTTAATGTTCTTGTCATTTTGATTAAGATCATGTTTTTGCCTTTGTCCTCACTTACAATATGAGTCAGAGTACATAGAACTACTTTTTTTTCCCCATATTCAATTATCCATCACATGGAATCCTTTACTAATAGCTGCCATATAGGCTGTTGTTTATGGAACGTGATGTGATTTAACGATGAAATATGTATGAATAAAGTGTGAGTTGAGTGTTGAGGGGATTTGTGATATAAGCTATAAAGTTTCCATTGTTATTTGCACTCTCAAGCAAAGTTAAGTGAAGAAACTTTCTAACATATAGTGCACCACCTAAAATCTCCACATTTGATTGCTTACGTGAAGAAAATTATTATTGCATTAAAATTTTTTTTTTTTGTTTGACTATGCAAATGCAGGCTATTTAAATCTATTTAAATATCCACCATATGCAACAGAAATCAGAATAATTAATTCATTTATTTTTTTATCATTAAATTTAGATTGCATGAGAGCACTTTGAAGGTAACTATGGAACTTTGGGCCACTAATTCCTATTTTAAACCATGAAACCACATTTTGTCTGGCGCACACGCACAAACACACGCTGGCGCACAAACACACCTGCACAGGCAACACAACAGCAGCAGTTTCCTCTGGTAGATAGACACCAAATGACTGGAACCCTGAGGGCTCAGGCAGCCCTGATGAGGAAGGATTAGGAGTGGTGGGTTGTCAGCAGGATGCATTTGTGAGTGTGTCTGTGTTGTGTCCAGGAGTGTGTAAGTGTGTGTGAGAGAGACAGGGAGAAATCTTGCTGTTTTGGTATTGCATGCCTGCTGAATCTGGAAGATAGAGGCTTTTAAGGCCTTAAGATGTCCTTGTGCTCAAAATCCTGAAATCTGCTCTGTAAGTGATGAGGTATTAGAAAGGGATGCACAGGTAAATTAGGTCCAGATGACAAATAATTTGGTCAATGTCAGAGAATTAAGGAATCTCCTGTCGCCATCTTGGCAAATGGTGCAAACTGTTATTTCCATTCACAGCCTCAACTACACTCATAATATTACAACTTCTGCTTTTGTATCACATCCATATTTGCATGTCAATTTCTCCACAGCCAACTGAGTTAAATGATAGAATGTCATCTATGCTAAATGCTATTCTGTGCCGCAACTGTAACCCTGTTTCATATTCATAAACCCTCCATATGACATTTTCCCACTCTTGTGTGATATCCTGTGTCCACACAGCACTCCCGTTTAGAGTGCCTCCCCATCCAAGCTATAATTCAAAGCCTAAAATTATGGCTGAGTTAAATGTTCTGTTCCTAATGCACTGAAATAATGCTAAATTACAGATGGCTGGTTTTATTTGTGTGAATAAATTTGTAAGCTTAATGGTTTGTGAAACATGTTTTCTATGCATAGTTTACAAACATGGAAGGACGCTAGAATCTCTGTAAATTGTGAAATACAATTACCATTCATTTAAGTAAAATACAATAATTAAGTACAACTTCAAACAACAACAACAACAAAATCTATTTTGCCATTGTGAGTTGGGGGAATAATTCCATAAACAGGGTTTCCCATGCTGATCACAAAACACTGAAGCTTTTTTTTTTTTTTTTTTTGTTTTTTTGTGTGTGTGCGAGTCAAAACAAACCGTGACATCGATGACCTGTAGTGTACATTCTCTATAATCCATCAAAAGTGAGATCCAACTCGTGCTATAAATAAATACATATTCTCCATTTAGGATAATGATAGCAAATGTGAACCATATCTGATCATTCTGTCTGAAATTATATCTACTCCTAACAGATGGTAAAACACTGCCCACAATTAGGCAGCACATGGCCAAGATCTGTCCATTTCTGGAAAGTAAAACTGACATATTTTCCTGTTATCTGCCAGTATCTGACATTAATCTGGCAGGGGAAAAAAAGCACTTGGCACAGCCTCAAGTAGCCATAGTAGTGCGTACTTTCCATCTGTATCCTTAGATGGAGCACTCTCCGAAACCATATCTTTTTGCTTATACGGATTCGGGACAACACTCAAACTGGATTTTGATGTGAATGCGAGGTGAATCTGTTGTCATAATATTGTTCCATATTCATGTGAAGAACAGCTGTTCGGCGACAGATAATCCCCTGTTCAACTTGCAGGCGAGAGAAGTTCTGTAAACTTTGTTTGCACTACGCACATTCATCAGCCTCATACCACAATTGTCAATTATTTACATAAAGAATGGTCTGAGAATTATCTGTCAATTTATCAGCATTGCAATTTCTGACATGCTAAATGTGCGACGTAGCGGACGGCTACGGCTCCGAACATCGGGGGACGGATGGTGGGCAGATTTTATCAAGATTGAGCACTGCAATAATCAAACACCATTGGACACAACACCTGCTAACATCGCAGAGATATCAATTGTTCCCCCACGTGAGAAAGATGGGTACCATCTAATCAACAGAGCAGGGGTGTGCGGTGTTGGCGAGGGTGTGAGGCTAAGCCCCCTGCCCTTTGCAGTTGTTGTTGACACACTGCACACAATACTCATCTCACTCCACAATACAGAGGAAAAGGGGGAGTTTTGGGCAACTGCAAGGAGTCTTTTATTTTTAGTTAATGATTGAACAAACAATCCGAGCCTCAGAGCTGTGCCCTCTGGTGGGTGTGGCCACCCCCGAGGTCATATTTGCTCAGCAACTGGGGGAGGAGACAGAAGAGCCGTTAGGCAGCAGGATAGTGGTTGGATACGACAACAGACATGTAGATAGAATAGGATTGCGTGTGTGGGAAGGGGGTTGGGGTGGGTATTGGGGTGTGTTTTGGGAGTGGGAGATGAAGTAGTGGTGAGTGCTGATGGTTAGGCATGGGGGCCTTTTCTGCCACATATAGCACTATGAGGAACAGATGGGGCCTGATAAATCCTGAAAGGAAGGCATTACCTGCCCAAGTCACCAAGCAGCCACAATTATCACAGGGCTCTGGGTTCATTGTCAATTAGAGTGGCAGTTAAAGCCAGGCAGCAGCTGTGGCAGATGGCTGGGATCCAGAGAGGCTGGGGGAGCCGGGACAGCGGCCAGCCCCCTGGCTCCCTCCATCTCTCCTCCTACTTTTCTCTCCATCTCTTTGCGCATTTCTCTAAAGGTCTGCTTTAGAGCAGGGTCCACTTTCTTCTTTATTGTGCGTGTGTGTGTTACAGCAAGTGAATCAGAATAAGAAGGAAGTGTGTAGTAGGACCAGAGACGCTGCTCATTAGAGCAACTGCAAGAAAACTGTATTGTTTGGCATGTTTTTTTGTTTTTTTTGTACAGTGTCTAAAAAAACTCGCACATTCAGAGCAGCATATTTTGTGATGTAGTCAGCAAATACTGCATCCAACATTTGAGTGAGCAATTAGGATTTACCGTTTTTGCGGTCATAGCAAATGTCTTGGCTGACTCTCCTGACCACAATAAGTAATTTATGTAAGTGAGATCATGATCAATAGCGACAAAGGCTTCTCCTACTATGTATAATATAAGAAGAGTATGCAGTCTTTGTCATCTGGAGGACTAATTGAATACATACAGTCATGTGGTATCAGTTGTTGTTTACAAGTTGCAAGTGTTGTGATTTTTTCAGTGCCAGGATTGGAAAATACACTCAACCAAAATGTGCATTTAGTGGATTTAATTGTGTTTTGAATCCCTTTATGGTGGAAGAGACTCTCTTTGGCTTTCTGATAGGCTCCAGCTCTTCTTTTTTTTTTCTTCTTTTTTTTTTTTTTGCTGCCTGTTTCTGTGGTTGTGTGCCAACAGTGGTCCTGCTGCCTTGGTGGAGTATATGGGTGACTGAAGGGCAGCCTTTTGCTGAGTTTGTCCCCGTGATCCTCCAAGCAGTCTCCCCCTGCTTCCCGGCCTGAGCCAAGGCTCACCAGCAGGCTTCATTTTCAGCAAGTACCACCATTCATCACCAAGCAGGGGTGCTGGAAGGGGGTGGGGGGGGGTGCGGCAGGGGCCCAGTAAGGGGGCAGTGTGTGCCCCTCACCCCTCCTCTTTTCTTCTCCACAGGCTGACTGAGAATATAGGCCTCTGCCACAGACAGCAGCCACACTCCTCTCTTACTACTTACAATGGAGCTCCAAATTTATTCAGGGGAGGAGAGACCTACTCCCTTCTATTGCTCCTTTGCTCGCTCCTTCACCCTTGTCTCTTGCCCCCTCCTATTCTTTTTTTTTTTCTTTTCTTGGTGCCTGACACCCTCATCCCTTGACTCTCCTCCCTCATCCCTTTCTCTCCCTCCTCTCCACCTTTCTGGTCTCTCTCACCCCTTTCTCTCCATTGGGGCATCATTCCTCCTACTTTGTTCCGCTAGTCCTAGGCCCAGTGTCTGGGCTTTCCTGATAGCAGAGAAGAAGTAAGCAGCCTATCCATCTGCCTGCCCAGGGCCTGCCAATGAAGAAAGAGGACCAGAGGTCCTCATTCATAACAATAGCCATTAACAATGCTAACAGCACTGCTGCTACTGCTGTAAAGGCTGGGGAACAAGGGGTTGTTAGGGCTGGGATAGGGGCCTTCAAGGGCTGGGACTGCAGGGGCCAGACAGGGAAGTGAAAGCAGGGGCCTGGGAGGGCCTGTAGCCAGGCAGAGTTGGAGATTGCAGAGATCCGATAGGTTTATGGCACAGACAATGCTCTAAAGCATGTTGTTATGGCGTTAAGCAAGACCTCAGAGTCTCCCAGACCTGTAAAGATATATTGATTCTCTTTTTTTTTTCTTTTTTCTTTTTTTTTTGCCTGTGGTCAGCCAGCATGTGAAGTCCTGTCCATAAGAAGACGCTCTCTTGTATTACCTTGTGGCTTCAAGGCCAGCCTTTTAGGGATCTGCAACTCAGCTTGAGTGTATTCTTTTGTAATCAGTCTATTCTTTTGTAATCAATACAATCAGATAAAAAAAAATGTAAACAAAATATCTGGAAAATGAAAAACAGAAAAACATAAATTACAGAATATATTAGATAATATAATGTGAACCACCCCAAAAATGAGAGGTAAAATAATTTACTAAGCAGGCACTGCATCAGCAAAAATACAGCACAATGTGGGTGAACTTACTGACAGGCACACAATAGCTGTAATGATGCCCAAGTAGGCCAAATTTACCTCTGGTACTTTCCCGGCTTCCCTCCTGAGTTTTGACACATTTTCACATTTATCAGGAATGCCTATCTGTCTCCAGTAACAACAAAAGACACCCCCTCTAAGGAACAACACTGCATGGAGCCTCCTGTGAAATGGTTACAGTAGGCTCTCCCTCGCCATGCCTCTCATCCCTCCAATCAAACTGTCAAAAAGCACAGTCTTTTGTATTGAGGGTTTTAATTAGATTTGGATGGATTTCAAATCTGCTCTTGTTTCCTGGAATGATTCTGAGTGAAAGAAGAAACCCTACAACAAGATTAACCACTAATCTATCCTTTAGTTGCCGGTACTAAAATCTGTCCATCTGGCCATCCATTCAAACACACAGAGCAGCTTTTTTAGAAACTTCTATGTAATGTGTCTTTTTTTAGGCATATAAATAAATCCCCATCTTAAGAAAAATAAAACGTTATAATTGACACAGGGAAAAATATAACAGAAAAGACAAAAACAAAACAATGTTTGCATCCATGTATGATTTTGTGGATTGCGTTTCTTTCAGTGAAATGTTAACCTCTTTTTGTCTCTTGTAGGTAGCCAGTCTAGATAAGTGTAGGTGTAACTTCACTTGAATTTGTCCTTAGGGCAGTGAAACACAGTTCTGCATACCATCAATGATTCCAATCAATATGATCCTGTTATGGCAACTTATTCTAGGTGGCTCAGTCAATATCACATATTGTCAATAGTGCTGTCGTACAGACTAATAGATTCTCAGTATTCAGCATGGACTTTAGCAATATCTTACCCAGACTTTTAGCAGATGTAGAAATACAGGTATCAATGCGTGGAAAGCTGTGGACAGCTCCCTGCGAGCGCACCGATTTTTCTTTTAACTGTTTCTTTCTCGCTTGATTGTTCGCCTGTTTTAAGAGGAAACGTGTTAGGTAAACAACTCAATGGCTCACAAGGAAATTGCCTGGAAACCTGACAAAGACTGTGCATAACTTGCTGACTAAATTGTCAATGACTTAATTATCATGGAAAGTTGGCAGTGTCACAGCTTTTCAATCCATCTCTAATGGATTTCTATTTCTATTGGCAGCCACTGATCTCTCTCCCCTTGATGATAACAAAGACCTTGTACCAACAGGGAAAAAGGGAAATGCATGCAAACAACAACAACAAAAAAAAGCCATTTGAAAGTCAAGCATTTTATCCTATCAGCTCATAAGTAGCAGTCTTGGCTAGCGTGAGAGCAAATTCAAACTGAACAGCCCTAAATGGTATTGGTGACGTTTTGGAGCATTCAGGTGTGTGTTAGCACAGTGCAGAGGAGGAAAGACAACAGCGATCAGCTTAGAGACGCAACTGCTGCGTGGAGCGGACATCCCAGCAAATTCACTCCAAGGTCAGACCATGCAATGCTCAGAGAAACTGCAAAAAGTATTCACAACAGTACAATTAGAAAAAGACTGAACAAGTATGACTTGTTTGGAAGGGTTGCCGAGAGAAAGCTTCTCTTCTCTAAAAAAGACCAGGTTAGGTTTGCAAAAGTTGCATCTGAACAAACCACTCCTGGAGCAATGTTTTTTGGTCAGATGAGACCAAAGTGGAGCTGTTTGTCTATAATGCACAGCACCACGTATGGTGAAAACCAAACACAGCACGTCAGCACAAACACCTCATACCAGGTGTCAGCACGGTGGTGGAAAGGTTATAATTTGGGCTTGTTATGCAGCCACAGGACCTTGGCACCTTGCAGTCATTGACTCGAACATGAACTTCTCTGTATACCAAAGTATTCTAGAGTCTTGGCCTTTATTTATCTAATTTTATGACCAGATCTTCTTTATTATCCCTGATATGTAAAATGTTAAAACTGACAGAGGGTGCACTCCCCCCCCCATAATTGTAGATAATCCAGTATATTCATAGTTCGCAAGTGGTAGTTTACTGCCTCCCACACATTATACTCAGGCAGAAACCCTTGTGTATTTCTAGTAGTAAGAATGCAGCTGATAAGAACCATCTCCTGCTGTGCGCTAAATGAGAGAAAGGACAACTTCAGACAATGTCCTCTCACAATTCTTCTGACAGTTTCCAGAGTCCATGTGTGAAAGCAGCCTAAGAAAAATTGTGCTTCCCAAAAAAGCTACCTATGCTGTCTGATTGATTACTGATTCTGGATGGATACTGTCTGTTCTGTCTGTTTCTCTTTTCAAACATAAGAAAAGAACCAATGTTCCGATGTTCAGGACCATGATGAGTGTAACTGTGACGTCTGCATGCTGTTAAATTCTGGGACCTTTCACTTATCTGTGTCCCAGACCTATTTATGACTTTCCTAAACTATCTAATGTGCTCTGTGATGCAATCAGTCATGTGAATAGTAAATTTCAGAAGAACAAACACTAAAAACAAACAAACAAAAAAAAAAAACAGACCTAATTCTTGTACAAAGAACAGAGAACTCCTCTTTATCCAAATTTGATCTACACCTCTCCCCAATTCTCTCATTGAAACTGTGTCATTGTTGCATATCATCTAGTAAATGCGCATGTCATAAATCCATTTTGTTTTATTTTTTCATTAGCTTACATGGCTGCCTAATAATATCTTGAAGTAAATTAAAAGTTTCCATCTGTTTGACACTGTGAGTCAATATGCATTTGTTTGTAATAGTGTGTAGTACTCTAGTGTCTGCGGACTGCGTATTCAAAGCCTAACATTCTCACAGGTAAGTTATGAGAATGCTTAGACGCTAATTATTTTCTTAATTAGAGCAGCATATTTCATTTCCTGAACTTGAGTATAGATTTTAAGTACAAAAATATTTTAGGACAAGCTACGGCCCATAACCCAGTTAATGCAGGCCAAGGACGAGCTATACAGACATTGTGGGGCCTTTGAAAAAAAGAAAGATAGGTAGGAGAAAAATTATTTCTCTTGCATTATTATAGCAACGGCTCTGCAGAAGATGGAGAAGAAAATCTTCAATTTATAATAAAACTTTTGTAATATACTCTCCTAACAACACTCAACTTGTACTTCTGTTTATATAGAGGAAATTTCAAGTGGCAATAAAAAGCCATCAGTGTGCGCACGCAAATGCTGCATCTGTGCAATCAATGGCTCCAGGTGTAGCAAAAAAAATTATACGGAGGAACCGAAAACAGGAAATAAGTTTGTATCGGTGGATTGAATTAAATTGTTTTATATTATTTGTATGTATAAGTTACATTAGTTTTTTCAGCGACAACCAATATGTTGGCTTTAATCCAGCTTTTAATGTAAGAAGGTGAAGTAGTGCTGGTTTCAAAGCCACGGGGCTGACCCTTTCACACAGAACATGAGTGCACAAGACATTGTGCTTGGACATAGTCTAAAAAGGTCTTGAATCACTGCCTGTTTATCCTGCCACTCTTTGCCCTTTTATAATGTGTTCATCTTCTCAGCATGCATAATTTAATACACTGTCACCTTTCTAAAATGAGCCAAAAAAGAAACATGTAATAACCGTGACCCCGTTGAAGAAAAAAAAGGTGCAACATTCCTCACTGTAACCATTTGAGGATGTATGAATTCTGGTCTGCCGGTGCTGCCGCTGGCCTCCAAAATTTCTTTGTGCAGTCTTGGAAACAAGCAATAAATCTGCTTTAAGCAAAACATATTTATATTATGTAAAACTGGAATGTTTGTCTTCTTTTTTTTTTTTTTTTTTAACCCTAAATCAATCCCTGTATGGGATTTTGTGCAGCTGCTGACAATACTCAATAACTGTAAGCTCTTGATACATGTCATAAAGCATGAACTCTGCTTGCTGATAATGAAGCAGGTGACTGCTGTATGGCTCCAGAATAGTCTCAAATGCGCAGTTTAATGACTGCGTGTGTGTGTGTGTGTGTGTGTGTGTGTGTGTGTGTGTGTGTGTGTGTGTGTGTGTGTGTGTGTGTGTGT
>JAVDPK010001228.1:8689-21385 GCA_034780415.1 Cichlasoma orientale
ACGCTGAAATTTTACGTCGACAAATTTTTGTAGTCGACGTCATCGATTACGTCGATGAATCGTTGCAGCCCTACTATACATGTACACTACACATGGTGTATGCACACATGCATATTCCTTCCTTAATGGGAGCTAATTTGGTGTTTCTATTTTCACATCAGAAGGATGTGTTTAAATACTAGAGTGAATTTATGTACCATCCTTACACTTCATTTTTGAAACCTTTATGATACACTTGATAAATCACAAAGATGCATTCTTATGGCACAGTTGTGAAAATGCGCCTCGTTCAGCAGATGCAAAGCCATCTATAATTAAGAAGGATGTGTTGGACACTTTTATGGCAAATCATATATTCCATCCAGTTCATCGTCTACTGAAATATATAAATTACTAAATTAATTGATTGCTTTCCCCCCCCCAACAACCTACAAAGGAGCCCATACATTTGCATTACCTTCGTCTTTCCCCTTGCCACAGTACAAGACAGTCACCTCCAGAGAATCATACGACTCCAGTCCTGCATAATACTGGGGTGAGATTATTATACTGTGGATTTTATACTAGGTAATTAAAAGGATCACTGTTTTATGTCCTAGGCAGGGATGGACCTTCACTGATTCACAACCCAACACAGTAAAGTGAAATAGCCTTGTTCTTACTCTTGACTCCTCTGGTTTAATTGTCCTTTGTGTCTAGCTTTTTTTTTCTAAGTGCCCTGATACATGATACATGATACATTGGGCACAGCATTCTTCTTTGAGATATTAAAGGGCTTTTGCTGCACTGAAGCAAAGCATCACACCTTTCAAAGTCTGATGATGAGTGAGACTGCATCACTTGCGCCTGCCCTCTTACCTCATCTCCTTTTCACATGGTTCCGGCAAGACTTGCAATATTACTGAATTTAATGCCTGAAGCCACAGCCAAGCCCTTGTCCTGAGTGAGTGCCTCGGAGGTGAAGCATGTGTCAGGAGCGCGAGATGAAGCCAGAGAACAGGAGATGAGTCAGATGAACACTTGTCAGGTGATGTCATCTCCAGTGAGCATTGATGACTGGCCCCAGCTGTTTTGGTGCACTGAAGCACACACTGTAGCACCTGTCTGAGACAGTTTTAGCTCACACAACTGCAGCACAGAACAGGCCCGCTCCTCACGGGGCTTTTGTAACTCTCCAGTGACGGAGCCAGCAGAGTTCAAATGGGGCAGACAGTACATCTCCATCACAATGCGGTTTCATATTACCAGCACTGCTAAGAGCAAGTTATGAAGAATATCGTTGTTTTAGCACAAAGTTTCCATTATTATGAGCTGCAATAGTGTTTTTCCAGTTGTTTGTATGTGTGTCAGCAAAACATTACAGGTGTGTAATTGAGATAGAAATGAAAGGTGTGATTAAGATGGGTGTGGTCTGACCAATGAGGACTAAGTACTTGTGTAACAATTTAGAAAACAGTGCATCACTACATATAGGGAGCAGCTAGGGATGGACTAATATATATATATCATGACAGATATTGGCATATCTGTAAATAACAGCACATTTTCAAATGCCAGGAGCCCATATTTATTTGCAATTTACACTGTTGAAATGTTTAAAAAAAAAAGTGATGTAGAGCTGGAAAGACATTAAAACAGGCTATTTTTCCCTGGGACAAAGGAGGAAATAAATGACCAAAACAATCAGGATCTGCTATCGACTAAATTATTGTTTTAGTTGCAACATCAGCACGTTAACGCGGGTCACAGCTGGTGTAATCCCATCATTAGATGGCCCAGCTTGTTTATCCATATGACACTGAACTTCAGTGTCACAGGTGTTAAGGATGTGACCAGTCTTTCTGATGACATCATTTCTGACACACTCAGTTATGGGTCATCCCCGTTATATAACATGCAGTCATTAAGTGTGACATCAACCTCATGCGGCCCCTCAGCAAACTTGCATTCAGCAAACAAAGCAGACCGGGTCGATTGTCGTGCATAATTATTTTGTAAAAGCTCTACATGCTGTGGAGAAAGAAAAGAAAATTACAAACCCTGTGCAGTGATGGAATCAGCTGAACTGAACTGCACCTATTCACTAATGGCACAAATGCAGCACAATTCACAACAAGATAGCAGATCTTGCTGCATAGTAAATCAAGAACAGTTTCACTGTAATAACTTCACTTTGTAATAGCTATTGCAGTGGAATAACTCTGATTTAATCTGGCTAGCAATCAATATTTTTGACTGTTTTGATTGATGGGTATTAAGTAAGACTATTAGCCAAGTGAAAAAAAAAAGTCACCCCCTTAGTCAAAGCACTAATGTAAAAGGGAATAATCTGTCAGCTAATTTACAAATAGGTTTAAAGCTGTGAACATATTTTCTTAATGAATATGTGAATTACTTGTGCATTGATTTCTATTGTGTGGGAAAATGGGAAATGTGTTAAGAAATGTCTGCACAGGCGCCTGCAGACAGAGTCCATTGATGTTTCACTTGGAGACGGCGAGAAATATTGCATATGCTGAAACCAGCAAGTTGAGTATTTAAAGCCTCTGGTGAATCAAGGTCACGGCAGTGACCCTTTTAGTAGTAGCCTGTCATACATTTAGCAGAGCAGGAGATGATTTCAAACTGTCCTCCATCACATTATGACAGATCTTAATTGACTACCGATACAGCTTTGCTGAGTTGACAGAAAAATCGGATTTTAATCTAATCACTGCAATATGCCCGACTTGCTCCTAGCAACACTCTGGCATATTAAAGCATTTGCATTGGAGAGACGGGCCAGAAAGCTTGTGAACAACTAAATGTTACATGTTATAGAGTATTTGAAGCTCACAAAAGGATTCATTAGGACTTTTATGTAACATTACAGCAGGTCTTCAAATGATCGTTTAATGGATAATTATCAGTAGGGTTTCCTTATTTTACAGTGTTCTTGTACTTATCCTCTTCACATATAGTTAAAACTATCCCACTGTGCCTGGCAGACCTTTTTTAACACATACAAAGAACTGGTGAATGAGACAAGTTTGAAAGTTTAAAGCATTGAACTTCAGTTTCCCTCTCTCTGTGCTTTCCTCCAGCAGTAGCTCTACAATGTGCTTCTTTCGTTTGTGCTTTTCCTACCACGCCAAGACAATTTTCAGTCAGTCTTCCCAGGTTTATCACTGAACCACATCATTAAGAGGTGCCCCACGGATCCCTGTCTAAACTGCACGTCGCCTCACTACCACTAGCTCCCTGGATAAAAAGCCCAAGGCTGAGCAAGCTGACATTCTCCTGCACAAACGTAATGATGGCACAGAGGATGGTGGTCCAGAATACTCTCAATGGTCTTGGGGGAGAAGACAGAGAAGGAGGAATGATGATGGATTGCATGGAGAGCAGACTGAGCGGCTGGATCGGGCCTCTCGTACCCAAAGAGCACCATCTGCTGTTAGTTCAGGTGACTCATTCAACTGCGCCAACATGTCCATGTAAAGGAGCATGCTGAGAGTGCTTCAGACCGCCGTCAGGCAAACCAGCGATGGGCGCCATAACACTGAGGTGGAGGTGGGGGCACTGCACAGTGACAAGAGAGAGGGGTGAGGTATTTCTTTTGTGTATATATCTATATAGAGCTGCGGGCTGTTATAAACTCCAGTTGTTTACCAGAATGACTGAAAGAAATGCACTATACCGAATTATGTTTGACACAGCTGAGACGCCTGTAATAAAAGGAAAAATAATGCTGTTATAACGCACTGCAACATTAATATCCACCATGAGTTTTCAGTATGAACTCCTGACATTTCCTCAAGTATAAAAAAAAAAATAGTTCTATACAAATCCTTCCCAAGCAGCATGTGCTTACCTTATACCAGCAATATTTCATCTGTAGAACCCCATGTGTACTACTAGAGTGAAATAACAGAATAGCTCAGGGGCGAGAAGCCAGTATAGTGCTGGTATCAAATGACCGTGTCTGGCCCTCTTAAAACAATGAGCTGTTTATGGTCAGTTTTAACAAGCTAAAGCAATTCTGACTGCAGCCTTCTTCTGAAAAACCATACTGCTTGGAGCGTTGAAGAAGAAATAATAGCACACTGGATGTCACTGGAAATACCTACAGGCACATGAATCACCTAATGCTGCTTGTTGGATGTCTTTTTAAATATATGGAGCTAACTAATGTGTGACAGCACAGCAATAACTTTTCATAACCCTCCTTTAAAAAATGTTGCTCATCCAAGAACTGATTTTTTTTTTTTTATTTCTTGACAAAATAAATAAATAAAAAGAATTCCCCGGGAGAGCCCACAATTACATATTGTATTTCTAGGATGAGATGTAAGGTCAGCATCAAAGTCAGGCTCCTGTCATCTTCCATTTCATTTCGAGGGTCCAGAGGAGTCTTATTGTCAATAAGGAGCAGATGTATTGACACCTGTGACACTGTGCTGGTTTGCCGCGGACTCCCAGACTCTCACTCTGCCCACTGGAGAAAATCAGCTGTCTCTAGGAGTGACGGGGCATGCCAATACTAAAAAGGTCGCAATTTATGAAAGGCCATGACATCAAAGCACTGATCAATGGTTTCCATAGGCCTCAAACGCAGTACCGAGATTGATTCTATAGGTGATATTGTTACTAGAGATCTGCAGACATGCTGGAAGTGTCAAGAGGGGACGTATGCTCAAGTTCAAAACAGGCAATTCTATAGGATTTGCGTCAGCCAAACTAGGTGTTTGGACAGTGATGGGAGACCTCACTGACCCCATGGGGTAATGTACACTTGTCAGTCTGAGACAGGTGCAGACTGCAGTGGGAATGTTATATTAAAGTGAAGAGGCGCTTTGCTGGGCAGCAGCAAACAAACAGCCTCTCTAAGCTAAGACCATTTTATTATGAACAGTGATGATGGTGCTGCACAAGAAAGGACGGATAGATGGATGCATGGGATTCAGATGAGACAATCCAGACAGGCTCGCGCAATGGAAAGTGGAGTATATTACTGCACATCAGTGCCAGGAGAGCTTACAGTGTAGATTTACACATTGTGTTATACAGATAGAATGTGACAAAAAGACCGGGATCAGTACCAGCAAAAGAAAATGCAACACTCTCATAATGCATGAAGAATCATGATTTTTTTTTTTTTTTTTAAAAAGTAGCTGTTTATCGAACACTTAATATATCATTTTTAAGCTTGACCTGGATAATGAACGCACAAAGGCTGCCCACAGTTTTCTTGCTGTTCTGTTTCTCTGTTTTGGCTGCATATTTTTTGATTTTTGCTGGAGGAATCCAAAATAAAAGCCCACACACGGACATTATTACACATGTCAAAGGATCACAGAATGACACTCAAGTGTTGTGCGCACACCGTAGTGTGTCCAGTGTCACTGAATTTACACCAAAGACAGAGAAGACCAACATTGAACAGAAACATTAAAATAATGTTTGGAACGGACAGGAAGACTGTAGGGCATCATGAATAAATAATAACATCCAAAAGCAAGTATTCCTTTGTATTGGGTTGTGTTTGTCAATGCACAAAGATGTGGGTGCAGGGCTGGCTAGTAAGCAAATAAATAAGTAACATGTTCAAAAAGCAAGCTGTTAAGTCTGTGTGACATACAAGCCATATAACACATACGAGATATTCAGCACTGCACATGAAGGTTTTTTTCTTTTAGGACTTTTTTTAAAATCTGTTTAGGTTTCTTTCATTGTTTCGCAACTTTTGGAGCATAAATCAAAAGAAATCACGTCATCCCTGAAGATAATACATTTAATTGCCTTGGCGGCTAACACTTTCACCCATCAGAAAGATCATTTTTGATAATTGATGGTGTGGTTATAAATAAATAAACAAAACTGATGATGTGGAATAAATCCAATTTGCCATGCAGAAGATAATCAATACATTAACCTGGAAAGCCGCGGTGAAGCACCTTTGGTCGACAGTACAGTATGTGCTTGTTGACTTTAATTGCAGGAGTGTTGGATGCTGAGGCCGTGGGCAGACAATTGATAGTAGCCATTAGCAAATGATTAGGTGCGCAGAGATGAACTCCCCTGCATTGATTTGGTTGGCTTACATTTCTGAGTTTTGCAGGAGAATAAATAAATTCACCTGCAAATCTATAATGCATGACTTTATATTCATAATTTCCACAAGAGAGGATCCTTGGCTCCCTGCTTTCCATCGTGTACACAGAGAAGCTGGCAGCTTGTTGAAGTCAGGCATCCACAGAGTCTGCTCTGTGCCAAATCATAACTGTTTATTCAGCCAAATACAGCATTATAAAATGTTTTGCTGTGAAGATTTATAATGAGACCGAGACTGTGAAGTGAAACCGCAGGCTTCCCTTCATACTGCCTTCTAGACATGGTGAAGCCACCAACATATCAAAGACTTTCTTTATCTTTTCAAAACTATTGTCATTTGTGCCATCTAAACCAAGTCTAATTTGTTTACTTCAAGAGCCTTGGAAGTCCTAACTTTTCAACAAAAACAGACACATAGTATGCTTTTCCTCCCGTCGAGAGGCAGCATACTGCCAAGTACAGTACTTCGCCTTACCATTTCAATATGGTTGCTTTCCTTCTATCCTTTGTTTTAACCACAAGAGAACTAAACCCAAACAGGACTAGATTTCTGAAAAGTAGAGTGTAAGATGTTGAAGGTGACTGAAATGCTGGGTGTTCACCTTGAAATTTCAAACATTAAAGTCACATTTTAACTTGCTTGTCTGTGTTCTGGGCACATAGATAAGCAGTAATCAAATAGAAGGGAAGCGAATGTTTGGTGGCCTAAAATCTGATTTAGCTGCTTGCAGCTCTCACACCCTCTGACCTTTGACATTCCAGCCTGACTTACAAGGGTACTGAATCATTTATTTACTTTGTCAAGACATAAGCCAGAAGGGTGAATTTCAGTCCCATGGCAAGACTCTTTGGAAGTCAAAACACAAATAAAAGCCAAATTAAAATGTAAACAGCCAAGGCCAGGAGCATGGCCTCGCAATAACAGGCTGAGTAATAATCAGTATTGATTCATGAGAAATATCCTCACCTATTAAAGCAGTCGTTTTGTTGATTTCCAGTGAGGCCGATCTATTAGATTAATTATTTTAGACAATAAATTTAGGTGGCAACAAATGCTTGTCAATAAGTATTGTTCAACAGAGGAGACCAAGCCCGTGGAGGCTAATATACATATCAATACTGGAGCAGTTTCTCTTGCATGTTCCCAAAGCATCTGTTGTGCTCAACAAAAGTCATCAATAGAAGATCATCTTAAGGTAAAGGGTGAAAAGATGAGGGCAGAACCTGAAAGACGCACTTTAATGATTTAAATAACAGTTGGCTGCATTTCTCTCGCTCCCTGTTTCTTTCTGTCTCTTTATAACCTTTTTTTTTTTTTTGCTAGATTCTAACCATGTCTCCAGAGGATTATGCAATGGTGGCTTACCACATATGTTATTCCAGGACTATGCTTGTGGAGCTCTACTTACTTGTTACACAAACCTCTCAAGGCACACCTAACATTAAAAACTAGTTTTTGTAGTTAACAGCGCTTCCCTACAAGCAATTCATCTCCAGCTTTCTTGTTCTCCTGCTGAGCCCTCACTGCTTCTCGAACAGCCAGCCTACAGCATACCAACATGTGCTGCTCAACTGCTGCTCAGTCGGGTTCCTGCTTTTTTCCCCCTCCAGCTCTCTCCTAAAATAGACCCATCGCTGGGCCTCCAAACGTTTGGCTGTTTCCTTCCTCTCATCTTGTCCACGCCTGTTTAAGGGTTACAGCTGCACTCTTGCTGACCACAGTTTCCATTGCTCATCACTGTTTAACTCCCAAGCCCCTTCTGGAGTCCATTACCAAGGCCAGCTTCCCCAGATTTATTACCACTATGACCTGCAGCAGCCAAAACACCAGCAGCATGAATGCACTGAGTGCTCAATGGGCTGTTCTGACTATGCTAAAAAGAAAAGAAAAAAAGTCCAATTCGTGAAAGAAATGGAGCCTTTGTTTATTAAAAATATATTTCAAAGATACCCTCTGTGAAATGTCTAGACATTTTTGTCTCTGTAGAGTGCAGATGTTTGAAGAAAAAAAAAAAAGGGCGTGCGACATGGAAGAGCTGCAGTAAAGATGTCTTTGATTGAAGCTCAGAGTGAGTGGGTGATGGGATCATTGCCATTTATTTCTTTTAACTTCATCCATGGCTATTTCCATCTACATTTAAGAGCCACATTGTTTGAAACTCACACCAATCACAAATGGAAGGAAAATGTGCTCCGTACATAACCCCAAACATTCCCCAATTCAGTTTGAAGTTTCACAGAGTTTGCACATCACTGAATATTATTGAAATGACAAGAATTCAGACTGTGTTCCCACACTGCAAAGAGCTCATCAGCACTTTCAGCCTCTTGTGTTGGCTTAGATTTTAGTATTCAAGCCATAAAAACAAATCTATCCCCCATTGTTAATGCATACTGGATGAGGTCCTGCTCTCGGTCAATAGATTTGCCATCCCTACACCACTGTGTGTTTGTTTCCATTACAGGGCAATTTTTATCATGCATAATGTATTGCTAAAATCACTCTGTCATTAATTCATCAAAAAGTGAAAGACGGAGAGGGCGAGAGAAAGCAAAAAGGAAAGAGGCAGAAAGAAAAGAAGGAGCAGATTCATGCAGCTTAATTATGCATCCTTGAGGAGAGACAATAAGTCTTCAGATGCAAAGCTACAGTATTTTGGTTTCACATGATAGGCTTATTAATCACAGTAATGAATCATGAGATGGTTTGCAGAACAGTGGAAACAGGGGTAAACAAATGCAGATGATAAGCTGAGGATAAGGCCTCCCTCGCAGACTAATTGGAAGGAGGAAGAAGAGAAAAAAAAAAGGAAAAGGTTGGAGACGCCGGGGTGACTTCATGTCACATACTAAAAACCTACCCTTTAAACCTGTTTGTTTGCTCCATCTTTGTCGCTTTGTTTACTTGTTTGTTTGCTCACTTATTCATTTGATGTCTTGCTTTATAATATGGTAAGAAACTAGTTGTACATCTAAGTAATTACACTGTAATTGATGAGATAATAGACTTGTAAATTATGCAGTAGCGTGTCGCCAGCAGAGTAGAAAGAGTGGAGTGTGTTGTATAATTACAAACTCCAGCTGCCACGCTCCTGTACAAGAGTCATAAATTAAGCACACAAAATTTGAATAACTGCACAGCAGTTTTTGCACTGTGCCTTATAGCAAAGATGCTCCATGTGTTTCCTATATGTTGCAGTGTCTTTTACTGACCTTTACAAGGTGCAGAACCACGTGTAGTTTGGTTGATGGAGCGTGTGGTTATCGTGGGTTAGGAGTTCAATTCCCAGTGGGGTCACAAAAATGCACTCACATTGTTGTAAGGTGTCTTCGGGCAAAGCGATCTAAAAACAGCATGGAGGCCCAGTTTACTGCTTCACTGGCTGCACAGGGTTTGTCTCGAAAACCTCCAGTAAGTTCATACAGTGGCTGCATTTGTACACAAACACTACATGATTTTAACCATCAGTCATCATATCTTACCATGTGATCCTTTTTATTCACTTTTGCAACATATTTAAATAAATATAGGACTCGAATTTTGATTCTTTGCCCTCTGAAAGCTGGGACAGACTTCAGCCCCACTGGCTGCCTGAGTTGGACGAGCAGTTAAGAAAATGGAAGGACTGACAGACGCCACCAAATTATTAAAGAAATTAATATGGTTTCTAGACATAACCCAATCCTGAATCCCTTTTTTTTTTTCTTCACAGTGCAACGTGCATTTGCAAGACTGCTCCCAAGAGAAGAACCAGGCGCACTGTTTGTGTTTACAATATTAAAAGACCAGACGGGCTGGTGGCACCGAGAGAAGAGCCGCGATTACAACCCTTGCATCAGAAGAGTCATCGGTGGAGGCTCGCAGCTTGTCGAGCTCTCACGCTATCTGTTACTTATACTGTGCCAGTCCTCCTCTGTGCTCCTGTACATAATTACGGTGGTTAATCTTCTGGTTCTCTCCCGTCTCCTGCCCACTCTCTGCCTTCCTTATTAGCACCTCTTTGCCCACCTGAGATTTTTTGTCTTCTTCCTCTCCAATTTTTCCTCTCATGGTAGCCGAGTAGTCCAATCAGAGTTCCCATTGTTTATTGTGATAAGTTGGGATAATGAACAAATGACCTGCCACCTGGAGCACTTAGAGCCTGGTGTTAAACTCGGGTTATAAAAACCTCTTCCAGCTCTATTGATTTACTGGCAACATTTGATTGTACCCAGGGGGCATGGGGCCTGTAAGGCTGCACAGAGCTCTTACTGTTTTACAGTCCTTATTACACCAAACAAATAAATCTCCTGACCATTAATTCACTGCCTGTGCCCTCACTCTCCAGACTGATAGGCCCAAAGTCAGAGCAGATTCAGCCTGCGTGGCAGACCCAGCCAGATAACTAGGTAGTTAGAGGTAATGTTACTTTTCCATGTGCCTCATTCTATATTGGATTAGCAGACCGCAGACAACTTTGAGTGTTCTCGGAAGACTTTATGATTACTCTGGACAAATACATAAGAAAATAATTTGAATGGGCTATCCTGTTGTTGCAAACAACGGTCATTATTTCAATATCCTGTGAGGCTCTTTTATGATGCCCCTCCGGTGCTTTTTTAGCTGCTTATCCCCAGTACAGCAAATAGGAACTTGGCATCATAGTTAACAGAACTCAACTGCAGGGACGGTCACTGCGCTCAGACAACAGACGGAAACTGCAAACACTCAGGGAGTCCAACAAAGATAATCAAGAAGCATGATACTGATGGCTAAATCAGCTACACTTACAGCCTGGATGGTAATAGGAGAATGAGGCAATCCACTTGTAAAGCATAAATAAAAGGCTGCCCAAATGAAATGTGCTCCACCGATTAACCAGTTCATAAGGTCTCAGTTCTTTCTTTAAAACAATGCTGTAGACTGTGGTGTTTATTTATGGGACCAGTGCACCTTCAAACTCTTTTGCTATTTGTCCATCACACATTTGCATACAGACACACACCGTTATACATCTCAACACAACCTTTCAAGACCTCAGCATGAGAGTATGCAGTACCGCGCCAAAAAGATGAATCAACTGCCTGCAACATGAGATGAAAGATTCGCTGATTAGTACTTGCCAGCATGTTTACCATAGTTTGAATCACTACCATAGCCACTGATTGTAGACTTATGTAATATAGGTTCAAATATACTATCCATCCTGCTCACCGCTTTCCCTGAGGCATAATTGACAACACATGCGCAACAGGCACACCGCCTATGCTTCACTAACACAATGGCTACACTCACACACTTGCAGAGAATCCTCAGAGTGACGTCGCCTTCAAACGACAGACGATAAGATGCCAAAACCATCCTAGCATCAGTGACTGGCTCGGATTAAACACCTTGGTTAGCACACACACAAACACTTGCGTAAACACATCTGCACGCATGTATGCATTTACAACAGTGTGCATTTCTTTTTCTTTTTTTTTTCTTTTTTTTTGAAAAGTGCCCCTACACTTAGAAGTCATGATTCGGTTCTGATGTGTTCATCATCCAGGGGCCGCGCCGAAGGAAAAGGACGTCTGCTTATCATGCAGGACTGACCGGCTGCAGCATAAAGGAAGCTTTGAACACTTAAGCGCTACAGGATATACATAGGCTTCAGAAACTGGAAGGTAAAGGAGATGCTGGCTCACAGATATTCAGACTGAAGGATGAATTCCTTTCCTTTGTAGCCAGCAAAGCATGTAAATATTCATACATACGTCCGAGTGCAGTTAGGATGAACATCCGATGCAAACATTTAACAATAGCATGGTCCATCCAAACCTTTGAGAAAAAATAGCTCTCCTCTTTCACTACACACCACCGGGGATAGCTACCGTTAAGATTAGTTGGGGCGCTCAAGTTGCTGAATGAAAGATAAAGATCACAAGATAGCTCAGTCGCTAATCTGCCGAATATTCTGTTAATCTGGCGAGCCCAAGCAGAATAATGAATACATGCATTAATTACAGAGGAAGGCATCACAAGGGGACACAGTTGATCACTTTCCATGCAGTAGGTGCATATGGTATGTCTGTTATCAGTGTGATATGTAATGAGTCAATTCACAGGTGAGTGTACATTAAGCAAGTGACGCGTGTGTGTATAATTATGACCACAGTGAAGCTATCGTGACTGGGAGCATGAAAAAACCAGCACTGATATTTTTAATTACAGACACCAGCCGAGTGCAGGGCTCGGACTTTTATTTATTTATTTTTAAAAGTAAGCTCTAAATGGTTTGCAGGCTCATGTATGTGCACACATTCCTGTCATTAATGTACTGTAGCTGTCAGACTGCCAACAATCCAGTCACTAATAATGAACAATATCACCTACAAATGATATTATTATTCAGATTTTGTCACGACAGCCCGCAACAACATCAATATCCATTTCATGCATTTCCTTTTTATTGTGGTATTCCTATCCCCCTTATTAGCCCCTATTTCATTCTAAGTCCTTCTGGGAGTAGAGCTCCTCCTTTACCTTTCAACCACAACATGCTACCTGTCACACACACACACACACACACACACACACACACACACACACACACACACACACACACACACACACACACA
>JAVDPK010001228.1:26317-49068 GCA_034780415.1 Cichlasoma orientale
CCCCCCCCCCCCCCCCCCCCCCCCCCCCCCCCCCCCCCCCCCCCCCGCGGGAGCGTGGGTGCGGAGGGTTGTGTTTTATGTGTGGGACTGTAATGCAAATCAATGATCTCCTTCAGTGCAGAGCAGAACAGCACAATGCCTGCACACCTGTCCATCATTCAACATCTCCTGTTCCACCTCTTCAAGCTGGGTGAAAAAAAAAAAATCACTTTAGTTCACAGTCAAGGGGTTGAAAGCAGGGGAGGGGAGCGACGGAGGTGCGCTTAGAGGCCCAGACATTCACTTTTCTTTTCCTTGCCGACAAGACCATGTTATTAGAACTGCAGTTACTGAATTGGGAGGAGGGAGACTGATGCTTTTGGGTGTGACCTCAATTGCACTGGCATACTATCGCAACCAAAGTCTCATTTCACCAAGAACGACATGGGAAGAGAAAAGAGAAATTGACAATATCTTCTGTATCATTATGCATAGACAGTTTGTGGAGATTTAGTGATGTTATAGAGGGTGGTGTTTCCAGCTTCACCTAAGAAGATCAGCTCAGTTCATTGGGGGTATTTTCCCTTATAACTGGGGTAGCTTTCATCTTGTCTGCCAAAAGGCGCAGCAGTGAAGAAGAGCACCAAAAGGGAGCTATCACATCCCCTATTTCCTGGCCCCAGACAAAGGCATCCAGGCAGGCAGCCTACTGAAGATGATATATTTCTGATCAAAGAGCCTCGAGTTGTCAGCAGCCTGGGCCAGCGCAGCAACCTGATTGCTCCTGGATAGATTTGTCCCTTTGATCAGAGCAGACTCTGACTGCAGGCACTGTTTATGCAAAGAAAAGATGGCAGAGCAAAAATCTACCCACTGTTATGTGGAAACAGACACTGTGCTGGGGGAAGGACTTTAGCTTGAGGCTCACACAATAATACAGCCTGATATCTGTTATAATTACCACTAATGAGATAACATTGCAAAAGCCTTTTCTGCAACTTGTTGCTGTGACGCTTCGCACTGACAGCGAGAAATTTTACTCCTATATTACTCTTGATTGGCTGATAAAATTCTGTCTAATTACAAGCACATGCATCAGCTATACAAGTGAGATAATGTAATGTACTTAAACAACTGGTATTTCTACAAAATGATCAGTTAGTCACACTGTGCAAACATCTTTCCCGTAATTTAAATAACTGCTAGCGATGAATTTATGTGGACTTAAAAAGGCACATAATATTGTCATAATAAATTGATGTAAATTCTCATGGCTAGAGTTAAGAGTAGTTCTATTAATGTGCTACAGAGAAATTTAATGCCATGAGTCTGGGGGATTGTACCTACAAATCCCACTGTGACCGTTGTCTTGTACCCGGCTACATGGCTTCAAACAGTAAAATGTCAAACATACTTGAAGTTAAAACCCTCAGCGATGGCTATGGTAGAGCGGGAGACACAACGTGAAACATCGGGATATTATGGCTGCAAGACTTCAGCTGTAAAGATGGGTCTTCCCAGTTCACTGTATAGCGCACCAGCAGACAGACATACACGGACTTAACGCTGGAATGACATCATTGAAATAAATCAAAAACAAGTCATTGTGGGAAGTATGAAAGGAGGAATTGTTTGCATTCTTGAAAATACAGTATCTACATAAATACATATTTATACTTGTCAAAAATTTTTTTAGAAAGAAAGAATAATAATAATAATAAAAAAGAGTTGTTAATGTAACATTATGTTGTTTTTCTCTTCACTTTGCTTTGTGGAAAACTTGAGGTCGGAACTTTCAGGGACATCAGCCTTTTGGTTTTTCCGTCTTCTCTGTCTTGTTAAGCGGTAGAAAGGTACAGCTCAGCACACCACCTGCAGAGATATGTCAAAGTCAAGGTTAATTTATGGATGCAAACACTTCATCCTGAGTTTGGCATTTCTTTTATTTCTATTTTTTATTTATTTATTTTTTTTGTCTTCATTAATTTGTTGTATGGGAGGCCGGGGTTATTCACCAGCGTCTCAGGCACACGTGTACACACAGTTTAAGACAGTGAAAAGAGGGCTGAGTGGTTATGTAAGCTGTGATTAACATATCTGACGGCTGCATTTGGGTCAAACAGTGATGGGTAATTCAGGTCATTTCTGACAGCTGATGAAAACAGAAATCATCATGGCGGGCGGTGGGCATAATTACGTATTTATGAGTGGCAGAGGACCTTGGGGGTAGAGCGAGCAGTAGAGATGAGCACATACACAGAAGTGTCTGAGCGCTGCCTTGCTACTGTAATGACAGCTCATTTCCCTGTGTGGATGTTTTTCTCAGCTCAGCGCCAAGCTTTTGCTAGTCCCACCAGCTTACTGTACCTGCCAGCCAAGCCTTTCATGGACAATGCAGGAAGGTTAAGTGTTGTATTATTGAGGGATGAATGCTCGAAGGAAAAGGAAAGCATACAGGTTTTGCCCAAAGGGCCCTCTTTACCAGCTTTTATGTTTTGTGAAAAACACTGCTAGGGATTAGGCAGATTTAAAGATGCATCTTGAATTACTGGTTTATGCATACATACATGCATCTCCTGTGTGGATCTTATGATCCGTATGCAGAATAAATTTATATTTAATAGTCATGAGTAAATGTATATCTGCAGATATTTTTTATGCATGTATATCCTAGTATCTTTAACTTCTCTGTAGTACCCAAGTACACAGGCCACAAGCCCTAGAGAAAATAGACAGGGAACTGAGAAGGGATGGGAGAAGACAGATGCAAATAGCTCTGGAGTTAAATCAAAGCCATCTCCAAATCAAACCCCCACCAATGCTCTCCGTCAATCCACTGTGGCATTTGTGATATGGGCAACACTTTCAATCTATGGCTGCCTACTCCATTGGCCATGTAAAGTTTAATGAGCACCTTTTGTGGAGTGATATGAATAATGTATACATTATAGAGCTTTAAAGTGCCTATGGTGCATCTGTCTTCGGCATGGACGGAAACCACAGGAAGGACCAGTGAAAATTAAAAAGCCTGAGGGCAAAGCGGAGTAAAGAAGAGAGAAGAGATAGAAAATGCAAAAAGTTGAAGGCAGTCGCATTAATTTGAATGTGTCAGCGTGCCACTTCCACTGCAGAATAGAAGTCATCAGGACAAGCACACAGCTCACCACCCAACCCCCCCACTTCCTCAATCTATCTCTCGTCTGTTGCTCATCTGTGTCAACCTGCTCTTCACATCAAGAGCCGAACACGCGGTGGCATGGAGGGGAGGGAGAATGCTTTCTTGGAAATTCTGGAGAGCGCAGCAGGTGATGGGAGGAAAACACAAGTCAGTATAAAGCAGACAATCCTGTGCCTGCACTCCTGCAGATAGCATTGATCTGTGATGTAAAAGGAGATGGATGTGCACTGTACTCTGAATGAAAAGCTCACCGGTGTAAAGAAGAAAAGTATTAAGAAAGACTCAAACAAAGCACTTTAAAGAGAAAACATATAGGTGCAGCGGAAAGTATAAACTTCAACATTTACTGCAGCTGCAACTGAGGAAAAGAATATTATTTCAAAGAATTCCAGGCCAGTGTCTATATTTCTTTTTCAATCTATGGCAAGGTTAAAAGGATGGTTAACTACTACATGCAATTCAAGTAATTCTTTCCTCTGTGGAAACCTTACTGAATGTGAAGTACCTAAGCCTTTAACCTCTAAGAGCAATATAGAAATAGCTCTTATTTTCTACCTTGCTCCATCCTCTGTATATCAAGACTACTCTGTCCCAAATGCCCTGAGCCCAGATCTCATGCACAAAATTAGAAATCTCCTGCATGCTGGCTGCTGCTCCTCCAAATACCCCTGCCCCACCACCACCACCACCAACCATTCAAAAGATTGGTGGCCCTCTATCTTCTTAGAGATCTGCTTCCCTGTTGAATAAGCAATGATGCGTCCCCACTTCACTTGTCCACGCCAGGCTGGCCTGAGCCACCTTTCCCTCTCTCGCCTTGCTCCCCCTGTCACCTCCTCCCCTAACCTCCGTTTCCATCTCCACAGATTGCCCTCCCACCCACGCTCCCGCCCCAGTCCTCCGCCTCTCTCAGCCCTAGCTAGCTCTCAGCTGACATGGACACAGAAAAGCAGCAGCAGCCGCAGCTTAGTGGCCTTGTGATGGATGCATTTTCATAGGCCAATCTCTGTTATCTTGAAGAAACAGGTCTCAGCCTCCATTCTCTCTGGGCTTTACAGTTTTCTCTCTGCCACTCACCCCCACCCGTTCCTTTCGTATTTTTCACCTCCTCCCTGCATCCTTTAGCACTCCTCCACCATTTTCCGAAGGTCACTCATTAATACTCCTGAGCATCGATGGTGACCCTGTGACCCTGAGCTTGAAAGCTTGGCTATCCCATATTGAGCAACCAAGCCCTTGTCTCACAGTTCTCACTCAGGCCTGGACCCCCACCCCAAGGTCAAGGACTGGCTGACATAGGGCCCCAAAACAATAGGAGGCCCTTCCTCTCCGCCTCCCCATAGATGCCCTGTGGGTTGTCCTGTTTTAGATGGATTGGCTATGCAGCAATATCTCCAAGTCAATTAATTTAATTTATTTTATGCAAATGCACCAAACCTAGAAATAGACAGTCTTACATGTAATTGTTTTCTCAATCTCAATTCATGCACAAAAAAATGTATCATTTAGATGTTGCAGTTTATTACCTTTAAATTTACTCATAAAGAAAATTGGATCCTACTCAGTTCGTGAGATTGTTTAATCAACTTATTGTGTTTCAGTGTCATCTGTTTATTTATTTGTAAATAACTGAAAGTAAGGAAGGTGCAAATTGAATGCAAAGCTCGTGGCAGACGATACACTCCTTTACACTGGGCGGCGATAAAATAAAAATAAATTATACATTTATAATAATAAATCAAATGGCTGAACTTCTTGGCTTCAATCTCACAATGTAGCAACCTTCACCCCAAATAGGAATCATGGTGTTAAAAAAAAATCCCCTTACAATAAGCTCCTTCTTTTTCTGCTCACTCTGCTGTTTTTTTCAGCTACCTCATTTCCCAGCCGTGGAGTTTCACTGGGCCTCGATGTATCATATATCTCTCTGTTTTTCCTGCGTGGCTCTTTTTGGGCCTAGGGTCAGGGGGTGAAATAAAGCAGACCCCCATTTTGAAGCTGACAGGGTCTCCAAAGCCTGAACCTGGGGGCAGCCCTCAGAGCTCCAGCCTGACAGAGGCCACATCCAACAAAGGTGCAGTTTGTTACAAGCTTCTAAGGAAAAAAAAAAGAGACACAACAGGGAGGGTTATTTGGTGTTCCTTTGACCCCTTAAGCCCCCTGAGATGAAAAGGCTTTCAATTTTTACCAAGGAAGACCACTTCAGCACAGAACACCAGCTTCAAAGCTCAGCAGAAATTTTAATCAGAGACAAATTACTGTATATTGTGTAGTGTACAGTGCTCAACGCCCATAGTTTGAAGGGGCAAAGCGGTGAAAACAGCGCAGTAAGACAGAGGAGGGAAAATGGAATCGAATCCTTTAAGGCACTGCTTAAAGCTTGCATAGTCACTTTATAAACCACGAAAATCAACTGTATGTTTCTGCCAGAGTTATTAAAGTTATTAATCAGATTCGCTCATTAAGTCATCTTCATCCAAGTGACCAGGTATGGACCATAAAATTGGAAAAGGCTTGAAAACAATAACATTTCTAAAGACCCCGTTGTTTACTGACCCCCACTCAGACCAATAAAGTGAAAAAATTCAAGACTGTTGTTACTTTTTATTAGAGTGGACATCCTTGGGGGCACCTTTTAAGACGAATACCCGTTTCAAAATAAAATTAAGCGACTTCTAGTGGTGGTACAAGAATAACGGGTTCAGTTTTGTCCAGCAAATCCTGAAGAAATTTGTAAATATGGATTTTGTTAGTCTTCTGAAAAGTCTATGGGGACTAAATGGCATTATTTGCCACAAGAGAGGCTTAAACATTAAAGCACTAGACTGGTTCTTATATAACACTTTTCTACTGTACTTGAGCACAAGTGCTTTATACGATATGCCTCATTCACCAATTCATACAAGCATTTCAGCATTTTGCCCAAGGATACTTTGGCACGCAGACTGGAGCACCCAGGAACTGAACCACCAGCCTGCCGATTAGTAGGTGACCTGCTCTACCTCCTGAGCTACAACCACATTACACACTGACATGACATGCGAAGCAACATGTAGGAGCGCTCATTTTGGAAACGCTCATATAGGTCGTTTTGGAACAAACACTGATGTTTTTCGGATTGGAAGACATGTTCGCATAGATCACAACACATGGTCCTTAAAGAGAGAGAGAGAAAAAAACAATAGAAAAACAATGAAGAAATATCCAGAAGTTTACACAGTTTGATGTGGGTGGAGAGGCTGGAGAGAGCATCAGGGAGCATTTGTGGCTGCTTTGCTTCCTGAGGGCCTGGATTCTTTACTATCACTGAAGGACCAGCAAATTCAAAATAATTTATTACTATTCATTCAAAACTGCATCAACAAACTTTTAGAAAAGAATATCAGGGCAGCAGTCCCAAAAATATCAAAAGCATGCAAGTAAACTGACAAAATACTAATTGAAAAAGAACTAATTTCAGGTTTTGGAATTACCGAGTCTGAATCCTGACATTAATCAGCTGAGATGCTATGGCGTGACCTGAGGAGGGCTGTTTAATTACAACATCCCAGAATTATTGATGTAGTGAAAAATTCCTCCTCAGTCTTTTGCAAATCTCATAAGCTGCTACAACAAATGTCTAAAGGTGGTTCAATGAGTTCCTATTTCACTTACCTTTTTCCAGCCTGAACGGGAAAACGTGTAATGAAAAACTCAACTTTGATGACGATCGTCAAGAATGACGTTAATGTTAACATATTCAATCCTTGCAGTTCCAGAGGGTTTAAAAACTATTTCTTGCAGCTGCAGTTGTGAAAAGTAGGGAAGGGGAAAAGTAAATGGGCTTGTAGGTATTTGCCATCTTAAATCATGCAAGCAAATATTAATACAACCATGCAGCTTAAAGAAGCATTTTGCCTTATAAAAATATCTATCACTTACAACACAAGGGTAAGACAGAAAGGCTGAGTGTAACATGCTTTATGCCATTTACTAAACATTTTATCAAATTTTACAGAGCCTGCTTAATATTTAAAGCCTTGGTCATACAGCCTAATGGTCCAGGGCAGGAATAAGCTATTCAGGGGTCAATTGTTTTATTAAGATTAATGAGGGGGAGTAAAAGGGTACGTCATATCTGTGCTGCTTTCCTTCTTTCTCTGAGCACCAGTGAGGCATATTAAAAGGAGCGAGTAAGGTTTGCCACTTAGCTTATCTGTGTAAGTGGCTTATAGATGTATTTGTCCGGGATACTCAAGGTACATTTTTTCATCAATTCATTTTTCATCAACTGATGAACTCACTTCCCCAATAGAATATATCAAAGAATGCTTTAATTCTTTAGTCACACAAAAGTTCAAGTACATGAGATCAGCACAGTGGTGAGTGTGTGTGTGTATGTATATATATATATATATTTATTTATTTTTTCTTCATTTTATTTTTTTTCTCCCCTGCCGCCTGACAACATGTGTGGGCTACTATGAATGTGTAAAAGGACTGATGATTATATAAAAATCAGCACCAAATTTTTAAAAATGTAATTGTTTCACTTCTCTAAACTTAAAATTAAGAGCACGATAGCTATTTTTCATTAAATCTGAACCATTATCCCAAAGACCATAACACACATAATGCTATTCATTAAAAATTACTTGCGGGCAAACATTTATCTCCTAACAAGAAGAATTCAATTGCAAGCCAGGAAATAAAGCTCTTAATACATTTCCTGATGACCAATGGCCATTTTTAATATAACCAGCAGATCAGACTGCCATGACTCTGACTGTCTGATTCACTCTTTCACCAAAAAAAAAAAAAAAAAACGTCTATGCTGATGCATCAGAAAAAGGAACAGATGGAACCGGTACGTGGGTGGTGACAACTGAGAGCTAGTAGGCGTTCATCTCCGCAGACATTTACACTCCATCAGCCATAACCCCCAAACCACACTGATGTCATTGTTGTAATTGCTTTGACACTTCGAAGCTGGCACTAATCCTGTTTGGACAGTGACTTAAACTGTATGGAAAGCAGGGACACATCGGGTATGTCCACCGGTACATCTGTCCCTACTGCCCAGGAAAGCTGTGCTGCATGTAAATGAGAGACCAGAACTTATTACGAGTTTAAAAAGACTTATTTAAAATAAATAAATAAATAAATAAAACATTTGTTTCCCTGTAGTAAGAATGTTATATGATTCAAATCCCTGCTTAAGCCCACAAGAAGAGAAGTGCCGAAAGGGGATGTTTTTAAAGTGGTGGTGTCTGGTTTCCGCACTGATCTAATGTGAAGTGACGCTGAAAATGTTTTCAGTTGAAGCAAAGTGACAGGACTTCTTGTGAGAATAGTTTTAATGTGTCTGACAAAATATGTAGCAAGGGTTGCAGTAAAATGCATGGTTTACATACTATCACAGCTATGGGTGTTAGAGTTGTTACAGCATCAGAAGCGGATACAGTGTCTGCCTAAATATTCTAAAACAAAACCACAACAAAATTTGAAGTTCTGTTCTTCCATCAATTATTCCATTACTTTTCGTGGTTTAGATTTTTGCAGTGTCATGTAGAGTCCCTGATCTCATAATCGTTATGTTTAAATCAAATGTGACTACATAGCAAACTTTTCCAGATGAAGCTAATTTGAAGGCAGGCCAATTAAATGTGCTGGAAAGTGCCGACTTGACTGCCAACACTCGCTAACTACTAGTTACTGGTTAGTAAATGGTAGTAAACATTGTAAAAATGCAATACAAACTGGAAACCGAGAATATATGCCTTCAAAGCAAATGCTGCACCTTTTGGTGCAGCACCGTCGTTGTTGCCAATTTCACCTACTGACTGCCATCAACATCCAGCAACCAATTGCCAACCAATAAGGGAATAGGCATTTTTGCCAGATGGTCACCCAATGATCTCGAGGCCTGTGTGGCTGGGGCCTTAGTCTATTTGATTTCTTTGTTAACTGTACATTCACTAGCATAGATTCTTTGAACAGATCAGCATGTCTATAAGTGAGTTTGTACAGACCAGCTTTAAGGAGTTAGCAAGGTTGCCCTGACTATTTGCCATTGGCAAAATGATACCATAGACATGTTATGTTTCTGCTGTGGATGGTCGGAAAGAGCATTTGTACTTGTACACCGATGCAACTCAAGAAATGTGTTTTCTTACTAGAACACAATCATTCTCCAAGTCTTACATCAGTATACTGTGAAACATTAATGATGATTGGATGACAGCTGTCAGGTATCATTTCAAATCGAGGCAATGACCAAAAATAAAAAAATAAATAATAAGGGTTAAGAGGTTAAGAGGAAGTCTGAGTCATGCTGCTAGAACAGGTTTAAAGTACATACTAGTCTGGTAGCAAGCTTGAACAACAAAGATGTCACATGACAGCTGGTCCGGAGGGGTCACTTCATTTCCACTGGACTGACTTCTCTTTCTCGAGGCAGAGCGTAATATAACCAGTGTTTTAAAGGGCCATCTTCAGCCGCCATCTTCACGACATGGAAGCCTTTCATGTGTCTGTCTCTCTCCTCACCTCAGCCCTTTAATCCTCCCCAGCACGCCTGCATGCATCCTGACACGTTGACAAGCTGGGAGCGAGTCAGTGTTGTGGTTGACCTGGGAGGCCAGGACGGAGCGGTTTGGTTCACAAACACAGAGCCAGACACAGAGCAGTGAACTAAAATGCTCCGGGCCAACCTTTAGCCTTGGTCAGCATCTGCAAGCAGTTAGGGTAGCAGGAAAAAAAAACTGCGGAAATGGACACGTTAACTTGACCCTTGGCTGTCCAGTTCACTATAGCACCCAACAGGGGAGCCAGAGATTAAACCACTACTGTGGACATTGTTCCTAAATATATATATTCTGCTCCTAAATGGCACTAGCATCAACTGAGCCATTTGTATGTATTTATTACTCAATGTTTTTATTTATTCAATTTCAACTGAGGAGGTTTGTTAGGAGCAGAATTGCATGAAAGTTTCACCAACAAAAAACTTTGGTCCAGCATAAAAGTGCTGAACTTTTGGAGTTCATCCAAAAGTTCCTGGCTCCAGGATTTTTTTCAAGGATTCTTTATCACCGTATGACTGGATATTTCTCATTATACATTATAGCAAATACTAATAAAAAATGTCAGGAAATGTTTTGATCATTTCACAAAGACCCACAAAACAGGCAAAAAAAAAAAAAATCCAGATATCCTCCTGCATATATATTTGAAAGTAGATGATAGCATTGAAAGCTGTAATATGACAAATCAAAAAGCAAATCTGTGTCCACAAACAGTCCCGAGCACTCGCAGAATGTGAAAGTAAAACATATAACTCTAAATTTGAGGGCTTACATATTAGTATTCTAGGACTATGCACAGTCCAGCTCTGTAACACCAGTCTTGACTGCTGTTTATTACACACGCTTGGCTTTGGAAACATTAAAAACAATAAACTCTATCATGGTTTGGGATAATATGCAAATGATCGATATTTCTAATTGCAGAGAGGAATGATTGTCATAATTATGGTGACTCTCTAATGAGTCCACCTGTTGGAATCATGCAGAAAACAATTTTCCACTTGAAGAAACATAGCGTATGTAAACTCTCGTGAAATGTAAAACCAATGGAAGGTCTGTCATGCTCTGGCAGCTGCAGCCTACAATTATGCAGCATCCAGTGATAATGTGAATACCAATCTGACAAAACAGCGCCTTTTCCTCTTTTCTTCCAAACAAGAAAAGTTACACATCACTCGGTAAAACCAACCATCCAATTCTATTCTGTTACTATGAATTTATTGAAATTTCAAGCTCAAATTCAAACTGAGACATCCCTACTGAAGTAGCTGATGCTGCATTTATTAGATGTGTTTGGAGAGCTGCGGGGAATATAAAAACCCCGTGAAGTTTGAAAGGTATAGCGTCTGTGGGGCATCATTTCCAGGAAAACAAAATATTATGCACCTACTGTAATCCCACTGCTTACTTCAAAGACATGTCCTACAATTCAGGACGACAGTTATTGATCCAATTCCTCGATGAATCGGGAATTGATAACCGGACACTTCAGAATGCACTTTTATGTCTTCTCACTTTGAAGATCTCCACTCGCGTGTTTCCAGGGGAGTCTTTTTAATGTTTGAAAACTACACTCCTCCTTGATTTTTACCAGCATTTGGAAGCCTTGTCTGTGTGCATTCACACACACACGGGCTGAGTAGAAACTCGTCTTCTAAATGTATTGTAAATGTAAGCTCGTGCTGGATGTGACAAAGGACACCTTCCTTTCATTTCAGATGAAGTTGAACAGGTTTCAGGGCAAGATCAGGTCAGGTGTTGTGAAAAGAGAACCCTGGCCTCTCCATCTCCTCCCTTTATTGTCCTGGACTTCCTGCCAAACCATCATTCTCAATATCCCACAGGGGCCTCTCTAACCCTCAACATCTGTCCCACTTTACCACACTGATGGCAGAGAGCTGGCTAGTGTGACAGGCGCACCGCAGCACTGTGGAGGATTTCAAAACTGCTTCCAGACATCTCAAAGTGCTGTCATCTATAATTTTGTGCATTTACTTGTTCAATTTATTTGTCCACAATTTTCCCCAACTAATCGCAGGTGTGTTTGCATCTCTGCAAGACTATTTATGTGGACAAAACACACACAAAACTAAGAGCTATGCTGTTTAGGTTACCAAAGCTGTTTTTAATCCGTCTTGTCCTGAAAAGGCATTTATTCTGAGTGTCACTGTAAAGCACAGCGTTCTTGGCTTAAAATGACAAACTTTTCGCAACTAGTGGGAAAAACAAAAAAATGCAGGTCAATTTATATATCCTTACTGCTTTGACTAGATGAGCAAATCAACCATAAAGAGCCTCACACTAGACAAGTAGCACTGCCATGCCATGTAAGAGATCATAAACTCGTGTAAATCAAAAACAGGATGCTATATATTTTGTGGAGGATGTTTGGGGCAGCTAGAACATTATAATTGCATTACGGTTTTCCCTTTGGGAGAAAATACCTTTCCCCCCATATGTGTAGTGATAAAGTATAGGTCTCTCCTCTCTGGCAAGAAAGGTATATCTGCCCTCTAACTAGACAAGGGGGAGCAGTACAGGACAGAAAGAGGGAAAGCAAGAGAGAGACAGATGAACATATATGAAGCATGGCAAAGATAGACAGGAAAAGCGAATGCAAGGGAGGAAGAGTGGGAATCCAAACCACTGCTTGTACAGTTAGTGGGTTTGGGGTGATTGCTTGAGGGACAGGAGGGAGCTCCATTTACATTGTAGCTGCAGAATAAAAAGCAGCTTTGGCTTGTCAGTTTTTTGACTAGCGTCATGAACTTGGAGATGCCCATGGCTGCACGTTCTACTTCAGCGCAGTTCAATACCTGCCATGCTTACCCTTCTTGTAGTCAAAGAGAGAAATACACAGACATTTACACATACACACACACACACACACACACACACACACACACACACACACGCACGGGGTCCCTCTGGTGTGTTTGTGTTTCTGTTTGTGAGCATTTGTTCCGAATCAGGCACCTGGCATCTTTTGGGAGAGCAGACTTCACCAATGAGGCCCCCTGGACTGTCATATGTCTGGATGCAGACCAATGCCCATCACGCCAAGCTGATCAAAAGCAAAGGAAAGTACGAACCTTGAACTTCACATTCGAATATGCATCCCTGTTGCCTATTATATTCACACACAAAATCACAGCATGCAACCATATGAATATCCGTGTGTTGATCACATATACCAGGAAGCTATTTTTTCTCCCTCTTGTTTTCAGTTAGAATTGAAATTTGCTGCACATTAAATTGGACCCTCTCTCTCTAGACTGCTGTAATACTCCATAGTAGGTATAATCAAAGTAATTACAACGACACACAGGTGTTCCACACCGCACGCCACTGAGCACAGCACACGTCAGTAACAGTGGATGAAGTAAACATCGCTAGAAAAAAAGAAAAAGAGAAAACAACTGAACTAATTCAAATCAAGTGCCGTTATGGCTACCTTATCAACAGGCAGTGAGTGGACAGCCAAATGGCATGTTTTGCCATCTGGTGCTTAACATGGACATACAGACACATACCTCTGCTTCCACTTTTTGGCTATTTTGATCATCTAAAGCTGGTATGAAAGAGATCGCAGAATGATAGAGGAAGAAAAACTTTTCATTACTATATGTTACCTTTTACTATAAAAAAAAAAAAACTTGAAGCATGTAGTCACACTATAAACTCCTCCATCTGCATCCTCCAAATCTCATCTGCTGAAAAAAGGGGAAAAAAGCAAAAAAGAGAAGGCAAAGGGGTCAAAGAAGAGAGAGTGAGAAAAGAGCGCGAGAGCAAGAGGAGAGAGAAGGTGCAATTACCAAGAGTGTAGTCTGAGGGATCAACTTCACTTCAAAGAGGCTGGGCCCCGTGTCCCATGCTCCACACAGCCCCAAGTACCAGTGTTGTGAGAGTAGGTAAACATGAGCAGATCACAAGACTGTTAATAGCAGTCAGATCTGAAGAGGTCTCCACCTTTTGCCTTCCCTGCCTGCCTCTTAGATTCTCTGACAAGCCCTTGCCTGGAAGGAACAGACTCAGCCCGCACTCTCAGCTACTTAGTCTGTGTGCATGTGTGTGCGTACGAGCATTATCCCAACAGCTTTTTCATATAATTGAACCTCAAAAGCCCACAACTCCATGCTGGAACCTTTTAAATCCTCACAGCATGCTACACCAACAGCTGCCATGCAAACCTCTGAAATATGTGCAATGATAAATATGTGACAGCACATGATAAAAATGCTAATACTGCAAACTGTTATATATATATATATTTGGTTGTTTGTTTGTTTGTTTCAGCAGCAGCAGTTATGGAGTGCAGCACATTTTTCTGTGAGTGCACTGCTGCTAAATTATTACAGTGTTCACTTGGAGACTTACAGCAGTGAAATATATTGTTCCAGTATGCAGCCAACTCAATGAGTGGATTTTCATTCATCTTTTTGTGAGCACAAAAAAAGACACTCTGCGTCGGAAGCCTCCCTCCCTGAAACACGCTGTACCAAATGTGGGCAATGTCGACTGTATGAAAAGTGCACTTAATGCCCACTAATCTGCCATCGCTGGATAAATACGATAACGATAGCGATTCCCGAGGAGTTATCGCTGGCCTGATGGCCAAACAGGATTAAATGCTCGGCATTATGCAATGTAGAGACTGAACAGGAATATTTAGGGATGGGGCACTGTTGACACCCCCCCCCCTTCCCCTGCAAGCAAATGCAGCCCTCTGTTCACAACCTCTGACTGTTATTTTCTTCATTTCCATGTGCAACCAGGTTGGCATAGTCCACAAAGAGCCTATTTTAGATCACATGCAGGGTTAAAGCCCCCCACATCAGGACACATCCACTGAGCACCCAGTCCCCACCGGCCCCCACTGAAGTGGGGGGTACACTGTATCTCACCTCAAACTTTGATCTTCCCAGAGGGACAACACGAGATAGAGACTTTCCCATGGGAGATTAGTAAAGCATCATATTAACATACATGATGTATATCAAAGTAAATCTTGGAGTAGCATCTCCTCACATATCCTCTGTATTCTGTCTCAGTGCTGTGTCTGAGGCAGTGAATTAGAGCACATTGACAGCACTGCTTTTTCACACCAACATTTGAGGGGAATCAACTGGAAAGGCTGACATCTGTTGGCTGGGCTTTGCAACTGCATATAAGAGGATCTTTGCTGACCAGTGGGGAGATAGGCATGGTGTTACTGCACTGAGGTATGAAACAGAGTTGGTGCCCTAGAAGAATAGAGCAGAAAACACTTAAAAAAGACACATGGGGGCAAAACTCCCACGTCATGAACCGAGATGAAAAGATGCCTCCAGGCTAACCTCACAGCTCAAGCGGAATCACCCTGAGTGCATTTAGTGTGCCTTTCTCCTCAGATGTCATTTGTTAAGAGACTAAACCCCTTCATGCTTGTGTGAAACTTAATTCCCTGCCCTGTCCTTGAGCGCTAAACTCTCGCCCTCTCCCTGGCAGCTGAGAGTGATCCCGCTCTTTTTAAAAAAAATAAAATAAAAGTCTTCTTCTCCCCTCTTGCCACACCAGATGTTACTTTTCATCTGTGATTTATCACACAGTTCAGATAAGGGTAAACAAATAGTTATCATAGTTAGAACTGCAAACACTGCTTCTCTGATGGGCTTATCACAGCTCACAGCATCCAAAGTTACCAGATAGAAGGAGGGAGTGAAATAGGAGGGGGGGCAAAAAAAATGACAAAACTGCAACTTTTTCTCGGGGTTGTAAAATCAGCATGAGCATAATCATGCCTTAAATGTTCATGCACACATATACAAACAAACACACGCATAACCCTGAGCCCTGACCTGTAGGAATGTGTGCACTCTGCGGAGTACGATTAGCTGGCCGGCCTCTTAGTTCCTCCAACACAGAAACCTCATTGTGATAAAGCCCAGTCAGTGTTTGCTGACACACGTTATCTCCTGTCCCCTCTCCCTGGGCCTCCGGTTGGATCGAGCTGCCACAGCTCTTTACAACGATTTAGGGAGCCATTTGTTTTTCAAGGAGCTGTTTACACAATGACTACCTACCACACAGGGGACAGAGGGAATGGGACAGGAGGGGAAGGCATCTGAAATATAAATCAAAACGGTGCCCACCGTTATCAGCAACTAATCTGCTTTTTTCCCCTTCTTTTCCTTATTGTGGCGATAAGAAATGAGATGAGGTTTTGTCGTTGGCTGCCAGTGCATGTAACAAGTGTATGTGGAAAGAAAAGAAGGAAACACTTCCCTTCTGCATGTGCATGTGCTTGTGTGCATGCATGTGCATGTAGAGGCAGGGAGGTGATAAAAGAGAATATTCCTCAAGGAGGATCAATAGCTGTTATTCAGACCTGCATGGGTCCCTCCATAGGAAGAACTGACACTGTCCTAAGAGTCTGCCAGCTGTATTGATTTTAATTTATTTTTAACTTAGTGATGGATATGGGACAAGTCATGAGAGAGAGGCATTGGTCAAATAATTACCAACATCTATTCATTAATTGGAAGGGGAAAGAGATAGAACACTCAATATTCATTAAAGCCTGCAAAGACTTTGTAAATGTACTGTCTGACACGACGATGTCAGAGAAATATGTCGATCACCTAATCACGCAATGCAAATTTGTCCCTGTGAACCAAAGTGGACAAAACACATTGGCGTATTTAACCTGAAGGTACCCTTTACTTCCCCTCCTCATTCTTTCCAGAGAAGAAAATATATCAGCTTTAACCAGATTTTGGATTGTAGCAGATCTGTAATGTATTCCTATGTCCCTACACTAAGTACAATAAATAATGCACATGTTATTGGCATTAAACATACACTGAATAAGAAAAATTGCACTGCTTTATTATTGACCGTGCACTAAAAGAATTAAACAAACTGCAGTCATAATAAAATATTTTATCTAACCCACAATGGATGAAGATGGTCAAATAATGACATATGAAGTCAGTGAGTATTAAAAGTAGCAAGTGAAAGAAACAGGATCCTTAAAAGCTCAGTGGAGACGTGTATCATTAATTCCTGAAGAATCCAGTTTATGAAATTAAATAAAAATAATAATAACGAGCTGCAATTAAAATACCCGAGTGCTAATTCTAATTAACCGAGCAAGAGAAAAGCGATCAGATGTCAATGTTTTGTATTACAACCTTGGAAGTTTCAGCCCTCCACAGAATATGAATCTGACTATTCAGCAGATGGAAGGTGCGGCTGTTGTTGCTGTAACAGAATCAGCATTCTTGTCATACATATGCTGCATAAATATATCATCAAAAACCCTTGTAACCTGCAATAATTCGCTTGATTGGCTCACTGAGTGCAAGTTCCTTTGGTGTGCTTTAAGTCAAACTGACCAAAGTGGCCTATGGGCTCTTGCAGACAGGCCCATGGTTATTGAGTACAATCACAACACTAATTATCCTGCATGCAAGCTACTCCAGGGCTTTGCCCTTTGAGAGAAGCAATCAAACAACTGACGAAAGGCTGAATAATCACACTGCACTGAATGTGCTGGGCATAGCATGTGTGTTTCTTTTTGTGTATACTGAACAGCTCGCATTATTTGTCAGAGTTCTTTGGAACCTTATGCATTTAACACTGCAGCATCCTTCTTATATAGAACAACTATGGCCATAAACACTGATCTCAATGCTCAGATGAAACTGAACGAGTTAATGTTTCTTTGTATTTGTATTTGTTTTGGGATTTAGATGAGAGAGAGGAGAGAGAGAGAGAGAGAGAGAGAGAGAGAGAAAAATCCGCAAAGCAAAATCAGTGACCTCCGTGAGCTCTTATCTCGCCAGTGTGTTGCATCATAAGCAATGTTACCGCCTCCTTTTTCCAAGCCCAAGCTTGGCCAAGGTCATGGTTAAGTTATGATTACGGTATGATGCACTCAGCGAAGATAAGCAATAAAGAGGTCTCTGCTAAGCCATAAAACTGTCAAAATACGTCACCAAAAATGTCTGAAGCAAAAAAAAAAAGAAAAAAAGAAACACACTCACTCCTTCTCCAGTCTCCTTTCGAAGCAATCGTTGCCTCAGCTTAGAACAGGATGAATATTGCAATAGATGAATATATGTTTAATACTGGTTCTGCTATAGCGCCATGCACAATAATGATCAATTGTTTGGTCTCTGACTAAAAGCCTCACTTTCCCTAAGAGTGTTAAATTATACAAGCCTTTACTCACTCTACCAATCCAACAAAGAGAATACACTGATTTAATCCTTAACTGCAGCTTTTTTTCCCCCTGTTCATTATTGCTCTGATCTACCAAACTGGAGAAAGTCGTGTTCTTTCTGTAGGATAACAACATTTTTTTTTTCAGTGTAGCACACGTACTGTACCGCATCTACTGTGAAAATGAGCCCACACTTTTGAAAAGTGAAGCCTTGGAAAAGTATATCAAAATGACTGTGATGCCTGTCACAAAGAGTGGGAATAAGACAGAGAGAAAGCGAGAGGAAAATGTAAGGAAATGTGCTGTAATGTGATCTTCTGCAGTAATAAGGTGTTTCTTGCTGCTATTCATTAAATGTTACCACAAAAGGTCTTTTCCACACTTGAAATTCTCACATAACTCGTAGTAAATGTGCCATTAGACTTCACCGGCACCTGCCGTGGTCTCATTTCAAGGTGATTAAGATACTTATCAAATTTATTTTGCTGGAAAAAACATCAGTAAGAGGAATGTGATTTTTTTTCCTACCCCCCCCGAGGTCCCTACAGAGACAAGATTTTGACACATTTCCACACTCGGTTTGAAAGTACTATTTGAAGATGACAGTAAATCACACTCCACCACAGGAGCAATGAAGCAAACTGCACTGGTCCAATTTTTAAGCCTGGCTACCCCCTCACCCCCCTTCCCCGTTCACCCCAATCCACTAGTCCAATGGAGGGAGGCAGTCTAAATGCACCATCAGCATTGAGGTTTGGCTGAGCTGCTACAAGGGTATTATGTTCCAAATTCTCTCCAGCTGGAGTGAGGGGAGGCTCGCCCATCTCCTTTTTTAACCCATTCCCAATCCAAAAAAAAAAAAAAAAAAATTGTAATGGCTTTTTTTTACACTCTCTATTCATCCAGTTCCTGTCTTCCCTTTCTCCATCTCCATAATTCAATGTTTAAACAATCAGGCGCCCTAGAAGGAGCGTCAAAAATTTCAGGGGCATCAGAGAAGGCCATGTCGCTGTGGTTGGGAGAGTGATGGACAGAAAAAAATGAGACACAGAAAGAGAGCGAGAAAGGGGGGGCTGAGAGGAAGAGAATTGGAGAGAGAGAGAGCGAGAGGAATAAGAAGAGGGCTGCTGAGGCAGGTGCAAACCGTCCACATACAAGGTGGCGATTAGGGTGAAAGTGGCCCTGTGTGAGGCATGAGGAACATCTGTGCCTATTACTGAAGCACACAAAAGATGAGGGGTAGGGGCGGGGCGGCGGGGCCTTGGGGGGGAGGTGGCAGGGGAAAAAACTATGGTCTCCAACACGAGCAGGGCCTCACCAAACACCACAGGCTGAATTGCATGGCCCAATTTGAGGCTTTCAGCACTGCTTTTCATTAGCATTTGAAAAAGCGAGGCAGGAGCTTACTCAGTGAGTAACTCACGGGTTGAAGCAGGAGAGTGACTTAAGAGCTAGGAAGAAGTGGAAGCCCCCACCCGGTCCGAGGCAGAGTTCTGGTGAATGGAGCATGTTGTGGAGTCACCTACATTAACGCTGCTTAAAATTACGGATGATTATGCAAAAGTCAAGACAGAAAATAATGAAAGAACTGAACTGAGAAATTGAATTAAGCAATTCCTACCATTTCAGCTGATATAACTGACGCTGTTTAAATACGATAAAGAAATTACATTCTCAGAAAGTGTACTATACTCAGAGAGCCTTTTCAGACTTACATGACACTATCATATGCTTAGCTGTCACAACTGCGTACTTTCGGCATCTAACCATGAAACAACTTGCTCTTCAGAGAGAGACGCCAAGCCTGTGATGCACTGCATCCATATGCATCGTTGCATACCATATCTCAGCATGGCAAATGAATGTTCAATTTGACTTAACATTTGGAATAACTGCGTTTCAAAGTGTGTCAACCTGGTTCAAAAACACAGCTAATGGATGGCAAAAGCATGAAAAATAAAACACTCATTCTGGTGCATCAAACTTGTATAGTGGATTGCACTCTTTTTCAGAATTGAGAACACTTGGGAGGGAAATGTATTACTTATTTAAATGCCACAAGGCATATATCTGTTTGCTTAAATATTCCAATTTATTCTAAGACAGTAAGTGCCTTGCTGGAGTGAATTATGGATGGTAAATCAAGATGCTGAGTTATCAGTTATGACACCATAAGGCTCTGTCTTAGTCAATATGTCTCTATTTGAGTTTGGTATCATTTAAACAGCAGGAAGTGATGAACTGGCAAGTACGTAAGCAATTCTGATGTGAGGAATACAAATTCTCTGCAGACAACATGACCCGTGGTGCGAGTGCAACACGGTGAAAACAGAATCACAAATTTTTAAGCAGCATTTTAAACACTCAGTAGATCCTACTTTAAAAAAAACATTTCACACTTGAAATTCATAATGACCATATCTGAGACTGACTACGACCACATTCTGTTCTACTTTACTTTTGCTGGAAGGTCGGTGCCCAGTTTCTCTCTTTGGGACATCTGTAAGAAAGAATTTGGTGCCTTTTACAGCCCAGAGCGAGGCAATCGCTGCAAAGAGGAGGAGGAAAAAAAGGTGTTCAATAATTTCAACTGTTAAAAAAAATTGTGTTAAATGACTTTGGCCTAAGGTATCAATTTAAGCACCTAAATATTAATTTGTGTTCTAGGTCATTGTGCACATAGTGTATACTTTTATACTATTTATAACATACTATTTCAATTTTGAAACGTGAAATAGTATGCTCGAAGGCCAACCCATTACCTGATTAACCAAAAATCGAAAATGACTTAATCCCTACGAGCACACGCCGCAGTGCCATTATAAAGCAGCTGTAACACGTTAATATGCAAAATATCACACAGTTACACAAATTGTGATATTTTTCACCTTCAAATAACACGCCGGTCTCGCAAATATTGCCGCCTGATGGATGGGAATGCAGTTGAAATTAGCAGGAAGAGCATTTTCTTTCTCTTATGTACATGTGCTTGATCTTGAACTAAACGTGTAAAGACATAACAATGCATTATGGATGTTGCAGAAGTAATTTGGTGCTATCTGATTAAATTCCGCATCAGCAAACATTAAAGACGGTAGGGTCAAAGGCTGGTCTGATTAGCATGAGTGGTCTCAAGTATGACCACTCATACTGAAGCAAAGATCAACAAGGAGCCATACTTCTTCCGATGGCATTATGCAGTGTGTATTATTAGACTATTTGTAAAATTACACCATGGCAGTTGCAAAACATTAAAGCAGCTTTAATGTTTTTTCATCACTGGAGTACCTGCTTTCAAAGCGTTTCAGGATTTCAGGGCACATAAATGTTTGATATGCTGCTGGAGTGATGCACATGTGCTACATCGAGCTTGAGAAGCAGCACTTTCTGAAGGTCATCAGATCTAATTGTCAGATGGACCGAGTTGGCACAACAAATTCCCCTAAGGCTCAAGAAAAAAGCCTGATATGAGGATATTGCAGAGCATGTTTTCACGTTTACTGAAAATAAAGAAAAAGAGGGGCGTTTAGGTCAGAAACTCTAAGGAAAAGTCGATAGAATCCACGCATGGTAACATCTATATTGACAAAACAGTCACTTTGTGCTTTAAACATCTGTGAAGATATGTATGCATTAACACTGCTATCAGCTGAATGTATAAGCAAGTATAAGTAGATATAACTATATGTATAAGTCTCCAGTTGCAGAAGGATAAGTTATTTGCAACCTTGCATATGATATTAAATGTGTTCTCTGACACCTCCCCCAGTACAGCAAAGTGGGCACTATTTCATTTCTTACCCAGCATATGATGTAAATGCTCAGTGGCGCACATTTAATATGATGTGATTGTACTATTGACACCCAACAGACCAGCGGCTGAGGCTGATTTGTTTAATATTGAGTTGCGAGAATTCTATTGACTTTACTTTTTTGCTCATCTGCTCACAAGATGAAAACATATCTTCCTACCCAGAAGCTCTGACCTAATATTCCTTTCTAATGTTTTTCAGAAGGACACACTATTTTGTGCTTGTGTGTGTGTGTGTGTCTGTGTCTGTGTGTGTGTGTGTGTGTGTTTTGTCCATTCAGAACTTATATCGATATAAGCCAGGCTTAATCCTTTCACTCTGATGGCTCCAATGACAGCAGCACACCATTAGATAAGAGGTCATTGAACTGCAGCAGCCACCTCTTCATTCAGAATAAATGGGGTGCACCAAGAGTGCACCTTACTATGTGCCACATTGCTCCAGTCATAATGAAAATGTGATGCATTTTGGTTTCCAGGCGCCATCACTGCTGCACTATTGACAGAAGAGATACTGTCGATATTACTCAAATAACTTGCCCGATTTTTTTCTAGAAATTATGCACATACAAAAGACAAATTTCAGTATTTGGTATGAGTGAACTTACTCTCCAGGCATCTATTTTTAAAACCTGTTTGTGAGTTTATTGCTTTTATATACAGTATATATTCAATTTTTCAATTCAGTTTTATTTGTATTGCACCATTTCATAACAACAGCCCACTCAGGGCAATTTATATTGTACGGTACAAGTCCCTACAATAATAGAGAGAAAACCCCAACAATCACACAGCTCCTACGAGCAAGAACATGTGGGTGGGAAGGCAGAACTTTCTTCTTGGTGAGAGGTCTCTTCCTGCCAACAGGAAGAGACCTCTGACAGTTTATATTATATGCTTGTGTATGTGTGGTGTGTTAGAAGACAACTGCTGTCTTACTTGTGGTTCCTAGGATACTTAAGAGTAGAATGGGAGGCAGAGCCTTCAGCTTTCAGGCCCCTCTTCTGTGGA
>JAVDPK010001228.1:56236-70886 GCA_034780415.1 Cichlasoma orientale
CCCCCCACGGACAGGGAGGGACGACAAACGTCAATAATAAACCTGTCAACACTCCAATTTGAATACCCAGGAGTCACAACTATCTCAACTCTCCTCCACTGGCAATCATCATGATCACGGACCCTCTTGAGAGACAGCATCTCATCTATCAGTCACTCACACACACACACACACATACACATACACAGCTCCTCATCACACCATCTCTATTTGTCCCATTATATCCTTAACACAGTGTAAAATACCTCTGCTTCTCCAATAAGGGAATGGTGGAGAGTTAAGGGCCGTTAAAGTCTGTGTGTGCTTGTGCTTATGTGTGTGGCATCAGAGGCTTCATTGCGAGCACGGGCCACTGCGCCTGCTGCTAAGGTTCTGAGACAGCCCTGTTTTTGTTTCCCCTCACTGTAATCCTCAGCTGAGGTTTGCCGTGCAGCGCAGAGCCTTAGCTGTGTTACCCACAGGCCTCTGGGAGATAGAGCACCACGGCGCATACTAGGAAAAGAGAAAAAGATAGATACAAGAGACCTACACCCACTGCACCTGATCATTACCATGCCAAATTTATATTGATTGCTGTAGCTTGAGAGCTAAACTGAGACTTATTCCCATGATGCAGTCCCTGTGTAGAGTCTGCGCTGATGGGCTGCTGGTAATCCAGAGAAACCATGACACATGCGCCATGTTTGGCCACAGATATGGCAGTACACATTATGCTATGGCAGGGAACATTTATGGGAAGCTGGCCATGCCTCGCAGCAGTGATTTTTATTGATGCTTTATTTATGATTGCACAGCTCTTGGATTTTATCCACATCCATATCAACTACATCCAATCCAGAATGCACAGACTCCCAGTGGGGCAGTGTGGGTCCTAAAGGGAGTGAGTAGGGAGTGGACAGGTAGTTGGTACATTTAACACATTTTCCCTGCCCTTGCTCTGCTGAATAAACTTGTGTATTTGTGGTGTCTCTCTCTTCCCACAGGCACCTTTCATCACACATATGCATATGTGCTTGCCCTTGACATTATCATCAGCAGATTTGTGCAAGGGGCCCCGAGGTAAGGTTGAAATACTGCTGAGGCTTCTGAGTAGAGTGGTCTGCTTTAGAGAGACTGTCCGTGGGCTAAATACGCACCCAGAGACGGCGGCAGAGGAAGGGAAAAAGCTCAGTAACTGAACCTAGCAGAGCGCCCCTCAGGGGACAGCAGTAATTAAACAGTGATTAAATTAAGGGGCAATGCGGGCAAAATGCTGGCTGATTGACACTCTGCTGGTTCCTCTCGCTCTCTGTCTCTCTAAGTCGCTCTCTCGCTTGTCTCTCTGCGGGTTCAGCTCTGTCGTGGAGCATTGCTTTCTATTGACCTCCAATTACTCACCCACTCTGAATTCTTCAAGGTCCAATTTTCGAAAACTATTTTCTTAACTGTGTTAAGAGCATGGATCACTGCACATTTGTTTCTGAGAAGGCTGAGCGGCAGGACTGAAACACAGAAGTCGAGGGGGGGAAAAAAGACACTTGAATGTATAGTCTCTTTGTGCTTCCAATGCTATCAATGTTTGCACTCGCAAACTGCAATCGCTCTACCATTGCACCCACTATCAGTTTTTACTGCAGATAGATTCACAAAAAGTACAATCACAAGAAGCTGATAGTGATTTAGAAACTGTATGCATGCAGAATCCAAAGTGAGTTTCCTTTTCTTAAGCCTGTAGTCGGGCAGCTTTAGGAGTGCCTCATCAAATACTCTCCTAAGGGGGGAAATACTATAAATTACCTTTGGCGACTCCTTAAAACCCAAAGCAAATAGAGAGACAGAAGAGCCGAGCCACAGCAATAAAACCAGCTTTAACAAAACAATCAGAAAAAAGCAAGACACTGAAATTGCCTTCCTCCAAATCTGAAATTCTCCCCACGTTCACGGCTTACCCTTCTTGCCACACTGCCCCAAGTCTCCAGGCCCTTGTATAGATTTTTATAAACCAGGCCCTGTGCTTATGAAAATAGTACTGAGGGTCCTTAAACAATCTGTTAAGTCTTCTGATAGTGAAGAAGGTCCTCAGGTCTCTAATACAAATTCAAATAGCGGTATGGAAATGGATTAAGGGGGAGACAAAGAACAGGAGCCCACTTTAGAGGATGAGATCAAGATGACAGGTATTGATTAAGTGCTCAATGAGAGCACGCCTATGAAAGGCCAGCCACCACACAGCTCATGAAAGAATCATATAGCTCATACACAAGGCGCTCAGCAAACATGGAGGAGTGGCATGTAGGTGTGCGCACACCGCGGCTTGTCATATCACGAGCCAAAAAGTGAACAACCTGCTTGGTTTTCTGTGATTAAAAAGTCATTAAAATTTGATATTAAACTTTTCCCATGTAGATGAACTCCTATTAGTACCTATTTGTTAACTATTCAAATAAAGACACAGCAAGCAGATGAGAGAACTGTTGTGGATGCGGTTTTGCCCAGAAAAACATTTAAAAAAAATTCCTCGTGCCAGAATTCATTAGTGCAGTTCAACACCACACATTCCTTTACACTGCCACTGTTATTAGAGGGAGAAGAAGAGAAGAAGAGGAAGGATGTTCTCAAAGATTGCATGTGAATTTAATTTCTTGGTGAGACAGAGGAATTGGAGGACTTAGCTCTTTTCAGAGTTTGTGACGATACCGTACGAAGACAGCCGTAATCACAACAGCACTGCCAGCCTGACCCACCTCATCATCCTTGACATTTAGCACAGCGCTGCTTCTCTCGCTCGCCCCTTCTTCACTGTAAACAAGTGGTTTAACCCTGATTTGTATAAGTGTAACCGGAGGACATGCAGTGGCACCAAGTGTGGAAACCTTCTGAGAGTAGAGGGAGTAGAAAATAGAAGGAGAAGGCAGGGAAGTGAGTACAGGGAAAGCAGAATAGACACTAAAGCCTAACGCAAAAAGAGAAAGAGTGAGAGAGAGAGAGAGAGAGCCACCAGGCTAAGCAACTTCACCAAGACTGCCACCACCTAAGAGGGGGGTATCTGAGATTAATCTCTATGGAAAGCTGTTGGGTCTCTGCAGACAATATTCTGATGGAAACGAGGCAATAAATGCCTCTTAAAGCCATCATAAATGCAGCTTCCTGCTTAACAGTCACTACTCAGACCCGGGTCCAACCTCATTATCCTTCGTCTGTGCTGGCTGGTTTGCATGCCAAGTTACAGGCAGGATAACGAAAGCCCTTTCACTTAAGCCTCAGTGGGATATGTGGCTTATTTACAACAGACTCATCAAATCAAAAGATGTTTTTCCATAATTTGGGGGGGGGGGGGGTCTATGCTTGACTTGCGAGGTGTGCTTAAATTTTGCACCTACATGTGATTCAAAGACAAATCAACAACATCTCCAGCTAAATAACATATTTCAGAAAGAATTCACAGAAATGTTACCCACACACTTCCTATATACAGTTTGAAATCCATGAATAGCACTGACAAATGACACATTTGACTTGATTACCTCTTGACATTTCCCTCCATGAATGAAGGCAGCAGTAGATAAGGCAATCATGGCACCTACATAGTGTAAATATAAAAATATGCTCATTTGTCTGGTCTCTAGATAAAGACATAAGGTCACATAAACGCAAGATTGGGCGACTCTCAGCACACAGCACCTCCCAGCCTGCGCGCTTCCCCTGCCTGTCTGTCTGTAGTGGCTGACGGTACAGCAGCGTGCCCTTCATTATCACTGGGTAATGCTCATCACAACGGCCGTGGCTTTTCTCCATAAAAACCCCCAAGTCTCACTCACAATGAGAAATAGGGGAGATAAGGTGCAGGAGACCATTTCTTTTGACATTCACGATGGCAAACTCATCAGTCATGCTGTCAAAGGCACTGGTCTTGGCTAGTTTGGGATTTATGAGAAATAATGATGGGTTGAAAATAGCTGGTAAGGGCTTTGCTTCTACCTTTTGGTTTGGGAGTGTTGTGTATTGAGGCACGCTCTGCATAAAACCCAATTTCTTTTGTCAGTGACCCTTGCACAGATTTCACATCCAATCTCACCATGTTCGGGAGGTTTGGCTGGTCCTGTTTGAGCTGGCACTGACATTTCCGACTCACAAGATAAAAGAGGGAGGCAGCAATAGGGTTTCCTAAAAGAGAGCGCATCGCCACAGGAGCAATGTGGGCACCACTCCCTCTGATTCATCGTGCATTGTTCAAGTATTCAAGGCTTCTGCGCTGTTAATCACACTTAAATCCGTCTTCAGAAAGCTAAACAGCTCTGACTAAAGAATATTCACAGGCAACTCTCTCCTTATGTCCATATCTGAAAAACGGGACAATAACAAACAGTAATAGCATGTGTCAAACACTTTGATTTTTCCCTTCAACCAAGTGACAGGCAATGACAAATGCTCCCAATGCAATTCTCTGTAAACATACTGGGACACAATATATCATTCCCGTTACTGTGACGTATCTCAAGGTCTATTAAACTTAACATAAATTATTCATTTCAAAGTCATTTGAAAGTGGATTTGAACATTGTTGAAAGGGCAACATTGTTGAATTCTATAGAACAACTACACAGCTATAGATTATAGTCAGTAGGACTTTTAATGGAATCCCTATGGGAACACACGGCAGGGATGTCCTCAAGCACCAAATTATTAGTCAATTTCAGATTATCAAGTTTATTAATTACTATTCTTAATATATCTTATGAGAGTGCCAGGAGATATAGCCTAACTACCTAAAGGCTTCAAATGAAATGTTTGACATAAATTTATATTAAATATATTAATGAAACACTAGATTGGCTGGGTGTTTAGCTCGCCTTTTACTTGACAGTTCAGGGACCTGCTGAAATTGTTCAAAATGCAACATTGCTTATAACCTAAGTGTTGTGAAATTGCAGGACAAGAGAGTTTGGGCCAATTTTGATTCAAGGGTGTCAATGAGACCTCTTAAAGCTCAAGGGTACTTGGATCTGTGTGTGGAAATTAAGCTGTGAGATTGTAGCTAAGGGGACGGTGGATTGACAGCGACATTAGCCCCCTCGGCACCTCTGCCGTAGCACGCTACAGCCGCGCAGAATAGACGGACAGGAATAGCAAATTAAATCTTCTTAATGGTAGCAAGGGATGTACAGTCAGGTTAGACTGAACTGTAGGACTGTGTAAGTGCGGGAGATGAAGGGTGGTGTTTTTAGTGGGATAAAATGAAGTGGCTTTGAAGTGTTTTGGTTAATAAGCCTACTCCAACCAACTTCATACAGAAGGCCCTGTCATCTTTATATCAATTTGAAATTAGCTCCTTCACAATGTTTCATGCCCCTTTCTTGAAACACGTTCATGGGCCATTTCATTGTTTGCCATTAATTTGAGTATATTTATTAAATTCATTACACTGCGGACTAAAGAGTTACTCAGTAACGACAGAGTGAGCAGACACTCGTAGCAGCGGCTCTCGGAGCCCCGGGCAGCCGGCGGTGGCTTTGTTGATGCTTTTTCTCACGAGTTGTTTTTCCTTTCCAGGTTCAGTGACACCACATCGCTTTGCCACAAAGACCAACCTTAATGTAGACAAAGCCAAGTCGGCAAATCTTTGCACAGCATGCACGCACACACTTCTAAAAGCGGGACGTACACAGAGGGAGCAAAGCGTTTTTCAATGCATTTAGATGAGACCTTTGACAAAGGTCCCTAATGCAGATATCAATGAACCAAGGGACTGTGCTATCGGAGCGAAATTGGCTGACGGAGGGATGTCACCCCTGTGCATGAAAAATGATGGATCCCATTTGTAAACTTCTCTCCTCTCTTCCCTCCTGCCCCTCCTCTCGCCGTCTACCCTCGAACATGGACACATGCACACATACGTCCCCCCCATCATCCCCATTCTCCAACACTGGATATTGAACAAGGAAGCAAACCTATGACTTTGCTGTGGTCTGGTAAAATTGGCACTTTACCGACCATTTCATCCGACTGTCAGGGAGCCCAAAAAAGGACCTGTGAGATTTCAGCGATGACAGGATAGATTAACATCACAGACTTTGTTTTTCATCTTCCTTTCATTTCCTATACTATTCTCCAAGGAGATCAGCAAAATGAAACCAATATCTATGAAACCACAAACAAATAACCAGAGCTTTCCAAATATTAGATTTTGTTTGTTGGATTGGACAATCAACTGTTTCTTTTCACTCACTTCATGGTTGGTCTTGACTTGAGAGAGAAAAGAAACACCCTAATCCACCTAATAAACAGGAAATGAACAGCGAGGCCTACATGACATCATACGCTTCTGCGCAGCCTGAAATAAAACAGATTCAGATTCCACATATAAAATTTCATACATTTTTAAAGTGTAGGGCCTGGGCCTGAATGCAAACATCAAACCAAACGATACAACACATGCACGCACAATACCAGATAATTTACAGAGCTTGCAAAAAATCATGCCAGGCATATAAAGTGTGATAAGCAACATAATATGCATACTGAGCATTTCTAAGGAAACAATGATATATTACTAGTTATCCTAGAATGAATTACTGCATTTTTAAGCAGCATGTTGAGTCAAAGGTGGGGAGGTTAATACAGGCAAACAGGCATCTCTGCTGGAAAATGAAAACTTCCCTGTGGAATGTGATGGCCAGCCTAAATGCTGACATTGTGGTTTCAGTGATGGAGTGACTTTGAGAGGGTTTGCGGTCTGGCAGTGTTCAAAGCTGTGCCTTGAGGGTAAGGGGTAAATTTGCTAAGTTAATCACATAATGAGGCCAATTAAACATCGGAGAACCCAGGTGAAATGGGAGCTGCCACTGAGCCTCCAGCAAATGAGGCTCTGTGGCCCAGCCGATTCCCTCTTTGGACCGACGCTGGACAGCCCAGTTTCAATAATCTTCTACAAAATTCAGCAACATTTATAGGCTGTGTCCTATTGATACACCAGCATATGCAGTAAACTGCTTTACAAATATCTGACACCTGAACACGCCTTTCTACCCGCATCTTACAGACCTGACTGAATACAGTGATAAGCCCCTGGGCTGAACTGTGTTTTTCCTCACATTGCATTACATACTTTCTTTGGAAATCAAAATATCACCGTATCAGAATAATCACATGGCTTACCAGCCAGCAGATCAGCTTCCGAATAACAGAGTCATAATTCACACTAACAGTTTTCCTAGCAATCCGCATTATCACAGTATTTGTCACATAATCTGGTTAAAAAAAAAAAAAAACTTAAAACTTTTGCTAAGGCTATTCATAGATGCTTAATATTATTGAGGACAACTTTGAAACCTTGGATTAAAAGTAAAACACAAAACAAAAACGGTTTAAATCGTTCAGTTGTTTTTGCACAAGTCTAAATGAACCTTAAAGTTCAGAAAGAGTTTCATGCAGTCGGTCACTCGAACTTTGATCAACACCAAACCCGATTCACCCAAATTAATGCTAGAATGTACCAAATATCTCCTGACATTGCACCTCTGTATCACATGAAAGCATTTTGGAGACATAGACCATAGTCCCTCTTAATTATAATTGCTGGGGTGCGTTGTTGACCAGAGCATCTGAGTATTCGAGAGCCCTTGGAGGGTCTAGAGGAGGATAAATCACTCCAGCAGCACTTAGGCTTCCCCCGAGTGCCTCCACCATACCTGTATTTCCACAAGAGCAGCAGGCTTAGGGTCAGAGAATGTAAAGGCTGCAGCTTGAACAAGATGAATATCAGTAAAACAGTACATTCTTGTGGTATCCTCCAGTACATAAGACTACCTAGAGCTCAATAATCTGGGCATATAGACCCCTTTCAAACTATTCCATTTCACATATGATTTGAAAGGCTGGAGCATTATAACACTTCGGCTCATGATACAGAAATTCCTGCTTTACCTGTGCTCATCAAATGAGAACTAAGGTCTGTGGGTGTGTTGGTTAATTTTGAATGCAGAACTGAACCAGCCAAGGATGAAATATCTTGCTTGCAAGCTGTAGGGCTCATATAAATGAAAAGCTGTATCACTGTCATGGACACAACACAAGGCAATAAGAAACTGCAGAGAGAGCAGTTCATTAAAACGTGACCACATGGAGACATATATGGACACTGATGAAAGAATATTTCATCACCATCAGGGGTTTATAAAAAGGCCCACCACTCTGCCCACCACGATCCAATAATCTGGATGTAGAGGATTTGCACAGAGTAAGATGGACAAGGGAAATTAAGGCAGGAACATTTTACCAGATCATATTGCAATGATTTGTTAATAAAATGCAAAGCGACAGGCTAGATGTGAGACAGCGACTAAAGCATGGCGGTGATTTAGACTTAATCCGTCATTATCCCGCCTTTGAAGTGACCTCGCTGTGCATGTTCCCACTGTGACCCAGAAGCACACTCACAGCTTCTTCATTAGCTGGGATGAAACAGAGCCAGTGCATACACGACTTTGATGTCCTGCTCTCCTCACGCAGACCAGCAGACATGCTGACACACACACATATAAACGACACCTACATGCAAACACTCACATCACAGATATTCTTATCACTGACTACACTGAGGCATGAAAAAAACATGGTTTTTAATCAATTATGGCTCTCACCTTTGGGGCAGCAGATTCATTACATATGATAGGAGCAGCTAAGGGACAATATTCCGATTGTGTGCTGAGATTGAAATGAAAGAAATTGTATGGTTAGAGGGTAGACAAAGACTGCAATTTCACTCAGCCGAACATCCTCGGCTGGATTTACATATGTGCACACAAAAGGCCTGCACTGAATGTGATTTCACTGATATAATTTATGTGTACCCAGCGATTTATCATCCTTAGATCACAGTGTGGAAATCAAGCAGATAACTTAAAGAGGTCCACACATGTTGCCTATAAATGATAGCTATCCTTAAAAGTTTATCACACAAATAAATCAATCAATAAGACACAGTTTACCAGTATGTAAACTGGTGCTCAGTACAAAGAGCAATACTGTATGACTGAGCATTACATATAAGCCCATAATTATTTATACACGTGAAATCAAATGGATCAAATCCCAGGTAAGGTATGGTTGTTTCATCCTTACTGCTTCTGTAGGAATTAACAGGGTAGGTAGCAGGCAGATGCTACTAATCAAATGCACTTAATTAACTGATCATCAACAAATGTGACCACCTCTATAAAAAAAAAAAAGTAAAGTAAAGAATTAAGGTGCAGCAATCGCCCAAAGTCCAGACCTCAACGTGATTGAGATGTGGGCGGGACCTCAAGAGAGCTGTGCATAAATGCATAACAGCAAACCTCAACTGAACAACAGTGTAAAGAACAGTAAGCCAAAATTCCCCCACAACCATGCGAGAGACTGATAAAGTTATACAAAAAATGGTTACTTCAAGTCATCACGTTACTGTTAAAAGTGGTTCTATAAGCTACTAATCAAATACTAAACATCAAGCCAGCTTGTTTATGTTGGCTTTTTAATTTTTATATAAGAACAACTGTGATCTCTGAAGAATAAATCTATGTGTGTATCTGGTGCACAGCCTGCGAGGGTCTACCAAAAACAAAAAAAGGTGCGAGCACCCATGCAGTTAGCTGCACAACACACGTTTTCTGCACAGTGTATTGGTACAGTTCTTTCCCCAGGCAATGGCCCGTCAGGCCAGACAAGGAGGCCGGGTGTTAAAGCGTGAGCCGGGTACACAGAGTAACAACAAAGCCATCTGCCCTGGGAATGCACACATCCATCTTACTAAAGACAGCCAGTCAAGGAAAAGACAAAGGGAAAAGAGAAAAGAGAGGGAGAAGAAATGAAAAAGAAGCAGCAGGGAAACTAAAAATAAATAAATAGAAATGGAAAAACAAATTTGTAAACATATGTATGTGCACTCTGTGGGTGGTGGCGGGGAGCTGCAAAAAGGTGAATGAGCAGACTACTGGTGTGAAAGAGTCCCGGGAACTATACACTTGTGTTGCCCTCTCTGCACAGATTAGTTCTTTTCGTTTTTCAGCTTGCCTGATTGCACAGCTGCTCAAAGCTGCTCCCCTCATTCACTATGGCCGGTAAGAGCCAGTGGCATATGATTGGCCGTAAACTAAACCTTGCCCTGAATGAATATGCCTGCAACGAAGTAACAGATGAGAGCATATGGTATGGGAGTAGTCTGGAAGTGAGATGTGCCAGAGCTGATGGAGGGACCAAGTTAGTGAGTGAAAGGATGAGAAAAATTAAGCCAACTTTAGACCAGAAATAAACACATTTACAGCCTGATACAAAAAATTATGGATAATTTCCCCTCTCATAACAGCTGAACAGGGTACAGAATTCCTATAAAACTCACCTGTTCTGATTGTATTGAGGCTTAAAGTTATGCTTTTTCAGGGTCCATAGAAAGGCTGCTAGGCAAAGTGCACTACCAGTTAATTCAAGTCAACAGGCTTGTTTTATATGGTGTTGCTGCCTGTTGGAGCATTTTTAATGCAGTTATGTAACAATTGACAGGGCTTGCACTGAAGACTGTCCAAGACGTCTCTGCTGCTCTTTTAAAATGAAATTTTGTCTCTTTGTTTTTTCAAATGTATATGTTTGCACTAATCTGCAGGTATATGTGTCTGTAAGATGCACCCAGTCTATGAATGCACCTTCCAACCAAAGTAGCTTCGACAGTGACTCACAATAGCCGTAAACACGGAACGCCACGAGAATAAAATCATAGGTAATCTTTTTAATGAAGATCCATAATTCATTAATCTGTTTGCAAAGCATAATGTCATCCTCATTTATTTCATTAAGCATGACATCAGGTGAGAGGACAGCAGTAAGTCTCTCCCCACTGTCGTCCCTGCTTCAGAGCCATCTGGATATGACTCAAAACACCGCCGTCAGCAATCTGGGCTTGGTGATGTCATCTAGCATTTGTTTTTGTTTTTTTTATTTTTAGAGCATTTCCTCATCCCTGTATAGTCCAAATATATGGTCCCACTGTTATAGCACTCTTAAAATCTCTCTGACTCTGTATTATCTTATCAGACTGAGAGCTTTTAGCTGTGTTACCAGCCATTAGCTTCAGACGTTGGGTAGCTAAAGAACAGCGTGAGGGAAAAGTGGCCTCCTGGTGGCTCTGGGTGATGTCAGCTGTGAAAAGGCCTTTTTATAACACCACCTGTCCGTCATGTCTGCTAGGAGGCTCAATACAGGTCTCAAGGCACATGGAGCCTCGGTATAAAATGACCTTCAGCCATTTTCACATACATTTCAGATACAAATGCTTTGGGAAAATGCTGGATAACATCTGATAAAACTCACTATGTGCCCCTGAGTAAGGCACTCAGTAACTTAATAATTGCACAAAGCTTATCGCACAAGACTGTTGTACTAGTAGGACAACTACCACATCCTATATTTACAGTATGTTTCCAAATAAGTTAATTTAGCATGGTAAAGGCTTAAAAGCAACATGTACAGTACTGTGCAAATGTCTTGAGCCACCCCTCACTTCTTCATATTTTGCTTCCAAGGAGAAAACACACAATGGACCACTATCAGTCATGGATTGGCCTCTCCAGAGCCCAGATCTCAAGGGGTGGCTCAAGAATTTTGCACAGTACTGTATTATGTATGTAGATACATCATCTGTTACTCTGAGTTCTATAGATTTAATGCAAACACAAATCTATAATTTATAATCACCGCATTTATATTACAGCTAAAAAACTGAACAGGTATATGCCCATTACCTCCAGACAACACTGTGACACAAACCTGAAGCACTTCAAAGCGAGCGTCAGGCGTCCGTTAAAAGCAGAATGTGTGATTTACAGTAACATCACACTGAGAACAATTGTTCAGCTCTTTGAGCCAGTCAGAGCGCCCGCCGCGCACGATGACTGACGTGTTATTGGCAGATGGCTAGACTCCTGCCCTCCATGGGAGGCTTCCAAACAAACAGCTCCTGGTTACACTTAGGTGATTTTCACATCAATATCAATCAATTATTCACATATTTGCGCCGTCTCGAGAAAAGCAGCTGGACCGCCTTTCACATGTGCTAGACCAATATTCATTTTGTAGGAGGTAAAAGGAAGGAGCAGAGCCACTTCCTTGCATTTCATCCTACATTTATGGCGAACTAAATTTCGCACTGTCACAGCGTGATATAGAACTGTGATTAAGTGGGTCAGTGATTCTTACTGTCTGCATTACAGCCATTAGCTTTTATAGAAGAATACATCAAGCGCAACAGTTCTATATTTGAGGTAACGTGCAGAGAAGTCTGTTTTACCCATTTTTTGAAATGTCTTTTGACATAAAACTGAGGTCAACCCTTTAACTTTTCTCAATGCAAAATGCATTTGAAGCAGATACATAACACTTGAGCAATATTGTGTGGGTGTCTACGCTACAGTACATGCTGGAGAGGAAGACGTGGCTGTAGCAAAGTACTGTAGTTATACAAGCAGCTGTGCCTTGTGGATTCGGCAGTACTTGAGGGTGATCTAGTTTATTATTCCTTGTTTAGTCAGCCTCTCTGGACTTTTTCCTTGAAGTGCTTTATATGAGTATAAAGTAAAGCACTATGACACTATTTAAAATGAGGTTTGCTTTAGTACATACCATCACACACTTTCCCTCCCTCATGTTACCGAGAAATATTAAAGCTGTGCCCCAAGGTCAACAGCAATAGCCCTCATTCTACCCATCACTGTGCCCTTGTGTTATTCATGGCCAGCACTATGAGAAGCAATGATTCTCTTCTTTTTTTCTTTTTTTTTTTGGCCACTCCAATATCATTAAGTTATTAGTTGATTTCAGTGGATTTAATCAGCATAGTAATTCCTCTCCATGGGAAGATAAGTCCCTCTCAAGAGCAGTTATGCCGTCCACTACGCCTGCTGATTAGACACAAGCCCCCAAAATAATTCATCAGAAAACTGCAAAAAATAATTTATCAAAAGTGCTTCTCGCAAAACCCGCTCAGGACCTTTGCTTCTTAATAATTAAACTCTGCAATTAGGCGTCTTACCATGCACCCAGTGTGAGGCTCCATGTAATATTCATAACCATACATAATTATGCAATATATTCACTGAAATAAGAGGCCATATATTCACGCCGGGGCTGTCAAGAGAAAAGACATTTTTATTTGGTTTATAACACTGTTTCATCTTATACATGAGCAGCTGGCTTCTTGAGGCAGAAGAGAATGAGGACGTCTGGTCCTTAGCAGTGTGACACTGTGTTCTATGATTCTGAGAAAGAGAGAGGGTTACAAGCAGAGGACAAGAGAGAGCAAAGGCACTGAGTTGTTCATGCTCAATCCCCACAAATATCAAAGTCTGTTAACTGGACACAACAAAGACATACCTGAGAGGTATCATGACTGACCACAGTCGATGCAAGATGCAGAAACAGAGAAGACGCTTTAAATTAAAATGGAGTGGAGACAGGGTGCTGTCTCAGGATGCTCTGTATGATAAATTATACATAATGCAGTATGGTAAAGAACTGTAAAAAAAAAAAAAAAAAAAAATAGTCCCAAAGCCCTTGATCATGCCTCAAGCAAATAAGCAACAGCAGCAGTCTACAGTGGACATACTGTGGACAAGGTTGGCTTTCATCTTGAGACACAGTTCAAAGCTATGGGCTGCGCACAGAACAAACTAGCAATCAAAGCTCATGTGTAACTGGGCAGTGGTGCACTTCACAGAGCCTGTCGTCTCGAGTGCTGCGAAGATCACACGCAGATGCCTCTTTCACATCACAATGGCTGATTTTTAACACAAAGCCTTTGGTACTTCTTATTTTTCACCATGGCAAATTAAAGAAAAAAAAAACATATTGCTACTGAGAAGCGCAGCTTCTTGAAGGCCACTCATGACATGTATATGCTGAATAAGAAGAAAAGCATATGTGTAAGTCCAACTTGAAAGAAAGGGCCCTTTTTGTCCTTGGTAGTGGATACAGTTTGCTATTGGCTTTAATAAAAAGCAAATGAAGACTACACTATGTATTCTGTATTAAGCAGCATATAAATATTGCTTTCGAGTGGATTAACATCCATAGAACATAAGATTATTTAATGCCAAAACTCATCAAACTCTTTGTAGAAGAATTTCATAATCACTTCACACCAGGCATTCGTAATGCTCACAAATTGTTATAATTTGTACATGCTGTATGATTAATGAACACTGCTGTGCTCTGTATGGAGCTCGACTGCACTGCATTATGTTTTATGCATTTGAGATAAAAGTTCAATCAATGAGATAATTAATGTTATTTGTGTAGTGCATACCTTTGGAATGAATCTCATGCAGATCAAAACAACTAATGTTAAAGTTTCAGTTTTCTTCCTGCAAAAAGAGATAAAAAAAAAAAAGGTAAACACTCAAGAGCTATACTATCATCTCAAGTCTTACTTCACTTGCTAATAAACAAAGCCTCTGTGTATGTGTGTGTGTGTGTGTGTGTGTGTGTGTGTGTGTGTGTGTGTGTGTGTGTGTGTGTGCGCACTCCAGTTCTATTCTGTTCCGCAAAACAATGACCTTTTCAAATATGATACAATTTTACTGTGGGCATAATACAGATGTGATTAACATAAATAAGAGTTAAAGTCAAATAGGCGTAAAGGTCGTCA
>JAVDPK010001228.1:70986-84269 GCA_034780415.1 Cichlasoma orientale
GTGTGTGTGTGTGTGTGTGTGTGTGTGTGTGTGTGTGTGTGTGTGTGTGTGTGTGTGTGTGTGTGTGTGTGCACTCCAGTTCTATTCTGTTCCGCAAAACAATGACCTTTTCAAATATGACACAATTTTACTGTGGGCATAATACAGATGTGATTAACATAAATAAGAGTTAAAGTCAAATAGGCGTAAAGGTCGTCACTCAGGACTAGTCTCGGGTCCACGAGGTGATTTACAACAACTTAATTTGACTGTGTGGAGTAATTTATCTGTGACAGAGCAAGCCGTGCAACTCTGCATGCTGCGCGCACATACAGGCAACAATATGCCATGGCTGCACACATCTTACATCCACCCAATCAGTCAAGATGCTTTACAACTTCTGCCAGAGGTCCTAACAGTTCTCATAAATTAGAAAGCCATTGTACATGGTGCCAATAACTTTTGAAGGAGAATCTCAACCAAACTGAACCCAGTATCTCTTGCTTTTATGCGCGGACGTCAAGACGCAATACTCCGGGTAAAGAATATGGAAAAAGCAGGGCAAATACTTCGATGGTAGATTTGCTCTTAGAAAACAGCCTCCTGTTTTTACTCAGCTGCAAAAAAAAAAAAAACCCTTCCAGGATAAAAACTCATCCATATATTGACATTTTGATGCAAAGCAGGTGGCAGGCAGGTATGATTCTGTTAGAGATAACTTGCATTTCCTATCACATCCCTCTTCCCTCCACTGAGTCTCCAGTTATGCTGTGCATCTGTGTCATCTGCAGATCCACTGTGACAGCTGGAGAATATGAGGTATGAATGATGCAGAACCATTCATAAACAGCAACAACAACGCAATGTGATAGGGACAGAAAAATGTGGATGTGGGTCTCAAGTCGGCAAGCAATAATATGCTGTGATTTATTTCGAATGCCCCCTGTAGTGCCTGCTGATATTCAGCAGGGAAATCACTCACTGGAGCGCTCAAGGCTGCCTTGCATCCTCTGCTACTATCAATATGAAGATAATTGAAAGAGAATACATGTATATACACAAAAATCAGGTGCAGCTGTATAAGAGAAACATTTAATCTAAACTCCTGTCTGCATATGTGAGTGTACATGTACATGGATGGCAGATGAGTGAGGTAGAAGGCCCCGCTGTTAGCACTGGATGCAGTGATTTCCTGGACACCGACAGAGCGAACCTCAGACTGAAGGGCAGACAGAGATAACCACCTGAAGGGATTCGCATCCTGCTTCATTTAGTCACCTTCAGAATTTCCTCGAGGGACAGAGAACGATATTGTGAAACCAGTGAATGGACCTAAAAATCAAAGCCAATGTTCTGTAGGCAATTATAATGAAATTGCCTGAACCAACTGCAAGGCACATTCCCCAAGAAAGGAGAATGTCAAGTTTACATCATTGTTTTGGTTAGGGTTTAGCTGTTATTGTTCCCCCCCATAAATAGCACATTTTTTCACATTTTTTTCAGCTATGTTCTTCTCTAGATTAATCATATAAAAGCCAGCTCATGCAAATCCACTTAAAATACCAAGCAATGATGAAAAACAAAACAGGTATTTCCTAATGGTAACATAAGTACATTTGCCTCTTATTCAGTCTGAGTGGTTCAAAATTGCAAAAAACACGAGAAATATAAAGAGTGGTGAACAACCCCAGCTCTCAGCATGGCACACCTCGATGTGCAGGTGCCTTTAATACCAGAATAAGTCATCTTAGATTGGCGAGTAAAGAAACCGCTCAACCACATGGTCTCCATAAAGCATACCGTAAAGCTCTCCCAGATGTTGAGAGGTGGTTGCGGATCCACTGACACGCAATGCGAGGGAGGGACTGGTAATGCAGAGTGTATTAGTGGTCTCTTTATGGGTGCATTAGGTGCTGTGGAGAGGAACATGGGGGGCTGCCACTGATCTCCTACCAGGCTTTATGCTTTGATGAACGTACCCTTGAAAAACGGGGACATCCGCGACCGTATTCTGCCGAGCTCGGGAGACGCCTCCCTCTCTTTAGCCTCCTGGAAAACATAAATCAGCTTCTCATATCATCATCTAGTCATATTCAATGCATATGAAGCTCTAATCAGTTAATCTGTCAGCTTTCTCTCCTTTCGGTGATATATCAGATTTGTAATACTCTCTCACATATGCAGTAAATCTCTGACAAAGCCCATGTTTTTGAATTTCAAAGACGGGGCTGCGTGAAGTGAAGAAGTTCACTTGAGAACAGATACCAGAGAGTGGCGCACTGAAAGCTCCAGCGCACTCCAATGTGTCATCTCTCTCCTTACCACTAAACAGTGGCCTAGACAGGAAGCCAGAATAAATTTCCCTAGTTCATTGTCCCCGCTGAGGACTAGCAGAACATCTCAGTCTGATTAATGGCTGTACACTGTCTAATGAACAGTAATTGAATGGTATAATACAGCAGGTCCTTAAAAGCCCAGAGGAGTCGTCTTCCTCCGCCTAGCTCTCTGGAAAAGCAAGGCGGTGACATTGTCTAGAGTTGATTATAGTTGACCTTGCATGTGGAGGCTAAGGTCTCTGAAATGGCTAACCTAAGCTTCATGGAACAGCAGCAGGAAAACACACGAAAGACAAATGGAACAGACTCGTACTGGAAAAGACGAGGAATGGATCAATGCCGTGGTCAATATTGATTTGATTTTTTATCACAAAATTCTTAAGGAGAGGAAGACAATTGATCAAACATACCTAGCTTCATTGGCATTTCTAACAATATTAATTAAGAAAAAATACTTAGCCGACTGGTTGATAAATCAGCCGATATTGTTAAATCAAAACAAATGATAATTGTGAACGCGATAGTACACCGGCGAGTACAAATCTACCCTTGTCCGCATTTCCTCAAAGTGTATGACATCTCCAATACAGACAGAGTACGCCGTCATGAAATCAATCAGATCCTTAACAGAGTGCACTCTAAAGGAAAAGCCAACCTTCAGAGAGCCCAACAAAAGTCAGCCGAGTGAGTGTAAGAACAGCTTTGATAAATGTGCATCAAGTTCCAGCCCGCCATCCTTTGCTTTCTAACACCAAGATAGCCTGTGTTCACTCTCAGCGGACATCTCCACTTGGCAGAGATGCTGAATCTCGTTATTCTTTCCTTGGCCTGGACCACACAGGTCAATATCACATGCACACCGCCGCCTCACCGGTGTACTGTCTGCAAATGTATTCACTATTTAAATGCAACGCAATAAATCATTTTAAAGCTTCAATTGAAAATGTAATCATGTAATTGAATTTGCTCATCAATATCTACTATGTGCATGCACGTATACGGAGTACATGGGACATTTCACCAGCATATATGAGCACCGGAGTGGGAGGAAATCTGCCTGGACTCAGCTGAAAGTATGAGTCATAGCAGTGCAGTTATCCCTCATTATTATTCACAGCCCTCTAAATGATGAGGTTGCTGACAACGAGACAGCGACAGCTTGTTTGGCCTCAGTGGGAAAAGACAAGAGCATGCACGAAAGATGATTAGACTTTAAGTAAGGCAAGTCTCACCTGCAGAACTATTATGTGACAAAGGCATTGGCACGGCACAAGGTGTGATTAAAAGTGCAGAGACACTTTGTATAATTTTACTCTAAACTACATTTATTTTTGCGTAGGATCTGTTCTAGAGGGAGGCTGCTTTCAACAAAAAAACAAAAAAACATCTTACGTCACTCTCCATTAGCTGACAAATCAAAAGCTTCTTGGCAAGATGATTATTGCAAACGTAGCTGAGTCCATACAGGATTATTATTATTTTCCATTATCTAATGGTCACTCCATCGAATCCGTAGTAAATCTGAATCAGCAAAATTCATGTATGACTAAAAGTGATAAGTAATGAATTAAGCTATTGATGAGGTCTTTAGCCAGGGTCATAACCGACCCCCAGAAGTCAATAATTATCCCACGAAGAATATCTTTATTGCAAAAGTGCATACCCCAGCAAAATCATCACCACACCAAAACATTCCCCTACGGTGTAATTGCCACTGCTTAAAATTATAGTTTTCATTAAAACGAAATGTTCTAGGTTATTGATTGCTTAAATAAGACTCAATATCTTCTCATTTCAAAGCCGAATGAAATTGCGTGGAATAGTAATATCACCCAACTATTGTGTGCATTTATCACAGTTACACAGCTTCATATCGCTGTCCCTCGAGGATTATTAGAGCAAAATAAGTTTATTTAAATGAGCGTAATTTCGGGGAACCACAGATCCATGCAACAACATCTGTATACACAGCTCAGTCCCACTTCATCAATGTTAATGTGCACAATAACCAGAGTAAAGGACAGACATCAAATACAGCTGCATATTATTATGGGCCTCTACTTCAACCATGAAACGTGTATGATCCGCGGTATCCGTGGCGACAGCTTGGCTCTCAGCACATACTAAAAAAAGTTGTAACTGAGGCACAGGTGAGTTAAATCCTCTGTCTGTAGCGCCAGTATTTTGTTCCACACCTTATACTGATCCCCTATGGCCCTTAGAAAGGCTGTGTTAGTAAATACAACAAAGATAGCCAAGGAGGCAGAAAAAAAGGTTACACACATTAAATAAAACAGGTCTACGTGACCCTCTTACAATTATGGAAATTATGATGACCCTAATTGCTGGTTAGACCTTTTTTTTTATGTGACCTAATCCAAAAGCAAATGAGAAAATTAGACATAATAATAAAGTAAAAATGAACTGAATATGAAATACTAACTACATTAAACTAATAATAAGGGTACTTACATCTTTCCTGGAATCTGTACTGGAAGACCTTTGCATACTGGAGTCATCTGAATCATGGAGGGAGGCCTTGCAGGGACTAGCAGAACGATTCCCATCTTCATACTCCTCTTCGACTATCTTGGCCTCAACCTGCAGGGAGGGAGAAAAAAAAACAAGATCCCCCTTGGCTTACACTGTACTGTAGTGCTGTATTGATTTTACAATATTTATATATTTATGTAGCTCGTTCTGCTGAGCATTCAAGAGCCCTTATTCAGAGCAGAAAATGGTATTATACTGTTATAGAAGTATATTCTCAATTCTGTTTGATGTTGGGAAACATACAGAAAGGTAAAGCTTAATAGAAAGAACACGGGGGGGGGGGGGGTTACTAAAGCTGCAGGCACGTCTTTCATCTAACCCTTTCATTTTACATCAAATGCAAACAGCTTGTTGTGATGATCAACTTGTATACTTTAGTGTGTCTCCAACGACGAGCTGTAAAAATTATAATAACTGACATATAAAGTGTGATGAAATCAGCATGGAGCCAAGGAGTCTTACACGTTTCTCCGTGTTCGTGTGGGTTATGTTTTTCTCTGGCAACGCTGCGTCTTTACACTCCAATCAGTTCTTATTTCCTGCCTGATATCAGGCCAAGCCGTTAAATAACCGCGTGCTTTAAGACCTCATCAGTGCTGCAGTACGGGATTATGTTTTACCTGATCAACTGGCAGATCCACCTTCAACTGGCGGTCTTCCTGCACCTCTGCTGCTCCTGCCATCTCACTTCTTTTGTTTTGTGCATTGAACACGCTGCCCTCTGAGAAAAGTGATTAATCACAATTACCTCATCTGCTGGCAGTCGCCATCTCATTCTTCTGCACACTCTCTCTCTCTCTCTCTCGCTCTCTACTCCTGTTCAACTTCACAAGAGATCAATGTTGCTGTCAAGCCATTTATTTATTTATAGTGGTCCCCCTGACGTAAGGGCCACAGAAAGCCACAGCTGCCCTGCCACAAATATGGCCAGCCAGCGTGAACTTCGGGTCCAGGGTTAGATCCTGACAGTGACAGGCTGCTCTTGATGCATGCGGGGATGTGGCTCATATGGCAACGTCACCCTGGTTGTTCCTTGTAAACAAATTCCTTTTTGTCTGCGGCTGCTAGATTTGATACAGGCTGGAAGGTGAATAATGAAACACACTCTTGAACTTAAATCTACTTCAACTGCCCCAAGTAATTTAATTTAAATAACAAATAACCACACACACACAAGATTCATCACTGATAATGCTAAAGGACGATCTATAGAAAAATAAGCTCAAAGAGGCACTTGTGCAGCTACAAAAAAAGCCGAGCATTACGTTTACATCTATTTCTAGACGCGCTTCTGTTACAAAAAGGCAAAAGAAAGGAAAGTGTAAATCTCTGATCTTATACCAGATTATGCTTGTGAAAGCTACTCAGAGCTATAGCCTGTATGAAGGGTTCCAAGAGTTGATCTAATTATAAAGAAGACATAAAACATAGCCTTTTAACTTTAGGGACTTTGCTAATGTGGTTTTAGGGAAGAAACAACACTACAGATACAATCAAAAATGTGTCCTGAGAACTGAGTATCTCAGTCGCAACATATGAAAGCATGACGGGATTCAAACGGTGGCAATTAAGCCTGCGCCTGCTTCCATACCAGGATGTGTTTTTCAAGTTAAGCAACTTTACTACTGTGCACAGATGGCACAGCGGCAACAACTGCGTAACTAGATACAGACAGCGTGATTATTAATGACATACCGAGCATCGCATTTAAACCACACAAGGAATATTTGTCATTTTATTTACTTTTGTCAGCGCCGCTTAAGATTAATAACTCATTCTGATTTTGATTCCCACATCAAGAGAAAATTAGAGCATTTTTGCTGCCCCCTAGACAGTTAACCAGGCTTTCAGGATACGCATTCAACAAAATGGCCTGATTGAATTCATCTATGATTTAAGCCCCCTGATCGTGTTTGAAGTCTTGTTCTGTTTAATATTCACAGAAAAGAGTGGCGTTACTTTGAAAGAGCGCAGAGCTCTCTTCTGTTTGGACTTTAAAAAAGAAAAACAAACAGCCTGAGATTCCAAAGAAATCTCCTTCACCTGCCAAATGGCAGATTTTCTGCATTACCAACACAGACTAGACTTACATCTCTTTACTGACACACGCGCTGAGGAATGTCTGCCCGAATGAAGACTTACGCATGTACAGCTGCAAACACAAACATACTTTACCCAAATGTAAGCATATAGATGGGCTTCAAAAGCCAACAGGTTTCTTTCTATCATCACAGTGAAGAAGAGGGCGTCGAAGAACAAAAAAAAAACCCAAAAAACTTTGAGGACAGAGCAGCTAAAGAGAGAGAGAGAGAGACAGTAAAGACAATATTTCTATAGAAGTGCTCTGCTTACCCCCTGTGGGGAAGAGAACTGGGTTCTTGGACACCTGCCCTTGTTGTTTGGTTCTCTCTGCTTTGGCTGCGAGTTCCTTTATCTGGCCCCTGGCTGCGTGCTCAAGGTCTTCTCCAGAGCTTGTCTGAGCAAACCACATGGAGATACGAAAGAGAGGAGAGCAGAGCAGAGAGGCCCGGATTAAGGCATATTCCCTCACATTTTGTCTGTGATTCATCACTGACTTATTGCTTGTTTTGTAAAGAGGAAGAAGTAAAACAACAAAACAAGACAGGGAAGCTTGTTTCTCTCTTTTCAGTGCTTTTTTACATTTTCTATTGACCTCAATTTTTCATGAGCTGATATGTTTTGTAACTCCCCTCTGACTCCTACTGTATTGAATCCATCTGGTTCCAATACATCCCGTGCACAACCTATCAATCACTGGGGAGTGTGGCAAACTAATCATTTATTGATGAAATAGGGCAGCCATGAATTTCTAACTGCATTTGTCTTATTTATCAAGCCAGATCAAACAATGAAAATCCAAACAAGCTTAAAGGGAAAGGGAGGGAGTCGTAGGGAATAACTTATTCTTCAGCAGTAGACAGCAGAAGGTTATTGATGGAGAGGGGAGGGGAAAAAAAAGAGGTCTGGGACTCAGTTGCGTGGTGGGAGAGCGAAGGAGTGAGAGAGGAAGAGAAGAAAGAGGGAGAGAGAAAGAGAGAGAGCGAGCAGTGGGGAGAGTTCAGTGATGTTCAGACAGCAGGGTACACATCTGAATTAATGCTTCCACAAAAGGCAATTTTCTCCTCGCAGGCTCCTCATCCCCTCCGTAGGTAGCAAGGTGAGGTATGTCTCCCTCACGGAGAATGAGAGACACAGACACAGAGATCGGGAGAGAGAGAGCAGACTCAATGTGTCTTTTCAGCTACAGTGCTCTTTACTGTAGGATCCCTGGGCTGGCTCAGGGGATAGTGTAGTGATCTCAGGCTTCCACCAGAATACACTTCTGGCAGTGGTGTTTGCAAGCTCACTAACATGGAGTCCGGGGAATAGCAGCATTGTTTCTGCACTTGTTTGCTTACTTTTAATGCAGAGGCAAAGTCTGTTGATATTCTTTTGAATTTATACAGCCGTTAGTGGGCTGAGGGAGAAAAATAAAAGAACAAAAGGAGAGTGAAGTTTGCCTGCTATATTCAGAGAAGGAGAGTTGAAACAGAGTTCACGTTGTAGCGCGGCGGTGTCCACGGCCACATGAGATCAAAGACAAAAAGAGCAGTGGCACCGTCGCAGTGGTAAGCTGTTAATTCAGCTTCGTAACCTCAGTTCATCTGCGAGTGATGTGAAACAACTTCACGGTAAAGTTGAAAATCAAACTCCATCTGGCCAATCAAAAATTGAACAGCTTGTTTTCCATGTTGACACCCTGGTGGTGAGATGTAAATAGATGATATTTAAATAAACAAAGCTGAATCGAGGCTGTCTCGCTCCGGGAGAGTGGCAAGCGGGGAGCAGGAGAGGAGAAAGCAGAGGACGAGGGGTGCTGTGGAGCCGGGAGAGTACAAATACAAGTAGCAGCAGAAGCAGAAACACGGCAGTGGAAAAGCTGAGGTCATACAGTATAGCCTCTCGGTCTGCATTACATATCTACAGTACCAGGTCCTTTGGGAGCAGACAACTGTGTATATCAGGAGGCCCCAGAGAGCGAGAGAGAGACAAAGAGAGTGCTAGAGCTAGTGTGAAGGGGGCTCAGGGGGGCTGGACAGCAAGTAATCTGTGGCCCTCTCATGTGGCCAAAAACAGGAGTCAACAAGAGGACACTGTGATATGATAGCCAGGGGAAAAAGGGGGTCCTAAACAATTGGACTGACCAGCCTCCAGCCATACTGACTGTGGTATCAGTGGGAGCCACTCCCGGAGCCGGGTCCTCAGTGAGTAGACACACTGGCAGCAGCAAGGGGTAAAGTTTTCCTCAAGGCACTGCTATTTCCCCTAACCAGTGAGCTCATACATGGGAAGCAGGGGAAATGGAGAGCAGCAGCAAATCATCAATGATGTCAGAAAGTGCAGATATTAATGGTTTAGTCAGCCTTTCTGGGCTTTTTACACAGGATTCTTTATGTGAAGCACATATAAAGCACAGCTTAACTACTCATAATGACTCCCATAATAACCAAGTGTACTGCATGATGCACGCCGTTGCTCTCTTTTTCACTACGTCTCTTTGTATTCATCTCTCCCCTATTAATCTTCTCTTTATGCTATGTCTACCTCAAAAGTTTCTACCTCATCATGTCTGTAAAACACTTAACTCAGCATATACAGCACGCTTGCTTCCAATGGGAACATGGTGTACTGGAGAGTTTCATTATTACACTCTGCAGAGCTGTCAGTTTAGTCGGTGGTTGCCCCACGCCAGATGTCCCATTCAGCAGTGCAGAAACGGTCCACCGCCAGTGCAGACAGGACAGGACAGACATGGCTCCCGTGCAGCACAAGGTTACATTTTACACAGCCTCAGTGGGCATGTTTAAAGGCTCTTTTTTACAGGCATTTCAATCCAGACTGCTGTTGTTTTGTGAGGTCAAACTGAAATTAATGATGGACATGACCCTATAAATGTATGTGTAATCAGTAAGCTAAACAGCTGATGGATCAAGACAGATTGGGTAATTTTTGCCACATGCATCTCTCCCCTCTGAAAGGCCCATATTAACTGGTCAGATCATGTTTACAAATTCATGAGGGATCAGACACGGAGGCGAGGAAAGCAAAATGCGGCAGCATCATGTCTGGGGAATGACTAATACTACGCTGAGCCGAAGGATGCAAAACACAGCAATAGCTCTGTCTCTGTCTCCACCTCATGGCACCAAGTGAAATGGCAAAAGCTGTGTTTTTTGTGCCTTATTAGCTAATGCATCAGTTAAGCAATGTTGCATAACAATGTCATTTTCATCTATTGCTTTATGCCCGGATGGCTGTTTATATAATGAAGAGATCTTAGAAATGAACCAGCATTTGAATTAATTTTTGAATTTAACTAATAAATATTCATATTATCTCTGAATTCAAAGGTAGCCCAATGGAGATAAAGCTCGAGATACAGCAAGGGCCATTTTTCTATATCTAACAAAAATTGGCATCTGCCACCCCACTGTCATCTTTCATGGTTAGAAAAATCACATGTCAGGCCGATTCGTCACAGTGGGGCCCATCTCTACCTAGTCCTGCTGAGTGAGCATGTTCTCGTCTTCATCGTGTGATTTGGTGTTCATCTCAGGCCCACAGCAGCGCAATCCCCGTATGGATTCACAGCATTTCACTGTCAACTTAATCACAATACAAATAGTCCCGGCTCTTGTTTGAATAAGAGATGCTTTTTTTTTTTTTTTTTTTTTTTTTTTTTTTTTTTTTAGTTTTCAGTGAACAAAGTCCCCCTTGTGCATATGATCCGTCTATGAGGCTCACTGCACTTGATCAAGTGGGCCAGCCTGTCTCTGTGGGAATTACCCATCAAACTGGAAAGCAACGGTAACTCAATGCCTCCTGCAGACAGTGATTGATGATAGTGGTGTTTCATAACGAATTGCGCCCCCACAACAAGTCTCACACGTGGGAAATGTTAATTGAAATGCTGCGTGTGCAAAGATACGCTTTTCAACTGTGATTCTAACAAAGTGCTACAACAATGAACCAGAGGGAGTTCGGGGGGAAAAAACGGTACCAATTTAGCATGTTATGAGAAAGTGAACAACCAGATGGCAAAGTGCATCAAACTCTGAAGCAACAACACTCACCGCATTCTTTGCACGTCTCTCCTTTTTGGTAGCAGGCAGAACGTCTTGGCTGCAGGGAAGAAAAGGAAAACCAATATTGACAAACACATTTTTGCTTTCCTTATCGCAACAGAATAAAACCCAGTATTTATTCTAGACATATAGAAAAAGCCAAAGATCACATCTCATACCCTTCGGTCATGTTATTTTCCCTAACGAAATCCCTCCCGGGGACACACTGGTTATACGGGAGAGCCTTAAACTTTTCTGAACCGACTGCAACATAGTACTGGTTGTTCTCGAGTTCAGTGGGACCGCAGACGGGGCGTCCATTTAATGTGCAAAGCCTGAAAACTCAAATAAAGAAATACAACAAACTGCAGTAATGATTTTTGATAGTCTCAGCTATGCTTAATGTGGGTATTTTGGTTATACGTCGAATGTTAATGAATACATTTAGCATCTTTTTTTAAAAATCCATCCATGCTTTGTCTATGAGTATTTCTGAGTAAATTCTACTGAATACATCCCAACCACACACGTCCCGATCACTAATTAATTACAAAGTCCCTCTACTCTCCTTCCCAAGTACCATTTTTCTGCATTTAAATCGACTGTAAAGTGTTCACTAATCACATTACCCTCTAAATAAGAAGGCAAGAGGAAAACAGCCTTCACTGATACTGCGCTTAACTAGTTTAAAAATGATGTATGACTAAATGTACTGGCATTACCTGAAAACAGCACCCGTGCGAAGACGCACTTTCGCTGTAACCATGGCTAAAACATTTTCCCAGCTTCTAAGGGTATACTTTGGGATCCGTATCCGAGCGGGAGGAACCAGCAATGCTCCATTGGTGAAGACACTATGAAACAAAACACGACACACAAAGATCCATGAATAAATAAATGAAATTGTTTCTTTCATTGCACAACCTGGCAGAGAACATTATTCTTTTAACACCATGGTAAAAAAAAAAAAATGTATGCAGTTTAAAATCAATACTCACTTTATTGTGCAAGACTCATCAGCAGTTCTCTTCCAGCGAGCAGAAACTACTATCCTGCTGTGAACAACAGGTTGGATCTGAAAATTTCATAAAGGAGGAACTGAGTGGTTTTTTTTTCAATGTGTCACTCAAAATTCAATGTTATGTGTCTCAGCAGGACTTTTATGAGCAACTTAGGTCTTAAGGACCACATCAGTGTTTAGGCATCACACACAATGGTCAAACATAATGGCATGACACATGTAAACAATTTAGTTTCACTATAGCTGACCACAAACACCAGACAGAAGTCTCACCTGTTCTTTTTTCTTATTCTGTGGCTTCTTGGTTGCTATCTCACAATAACTGGAAGGCATTAAAAATCATGTGTGAGTGAAATGAGGCTTTAGGTCCATGGAAACTAATATAGCCACTGGAAGTATGTAAGGATGTGGCATCTTTAGATCTGATAAAACTAACTGAAATAAAATTATTATATGTAAAAGCAGCTCAAGGTCAGTATTACGCTGACTAGACTAAAATACTGGGTCCAAAAAACTCCATATTAAAGACAGATTAGACTTTTTTCTGATATTTATCTGTAAATGTAGGTTAGTAAGTACTAGGGTTAAAGAAGCTGACATATTTTAATGAATATTAAGTACCAACCTATTCAAATCCCCCATCCAACAAATGAAGCTAAAGAAAATGTCCACTATATGCATGTAAAGTCAGACCAGACACGCCTTAAAACATGATACTTACTCCAGCTTCTTGAACGCCTCATTTCCGGCTGCAACATACACACTCCCGTGCTTTAGGTCATCCAAATGTTGAACTTTGTGGCCTTGTGTGGGAGTGTAGAGCCTCCTCACTGCGCCAAACGGTGCTTCAATTCCTTTGGTCAGATATGTCAAGAAGTTGTCAAAGTCTGACATGTACCGCGGATTCACTACTACTTTTCTACCGGGAAAGAAAGCATCTCCGTTCCTGTAAACAATGATTGTTTTTGTCGGTGGCTGGTCACCTCTCCCTAATATGCCGGGCATACTTAGGTTAGCTAACATGAACGGTTTTTAAAACAGCAAACGGTGGTGTGGCTTTTGGTGTCAGAAGTTAATGTGTCGCGGGAGGCTCCGGAGACGTAATTGGAGATACCCGCTCAGTTCTTCCACATGAGAGGTGTAGTATTAGGAAATGTATCCACCGTCTCTGGTGTGCCTTCTATTGTGTAGCTCAGGGATGTCAAACTCATCTTACATCGTGGGCCACATACAGCCCATTTTGATCTTAAGTGGGCCGGACCAGTGAAA
>JAVDPK010001228.1:92724-107954 GCA_034780415.1 Cichlasoma orientale
TCTATCTATCTATCTATCTATCTATCTATCTATCTATCTATCTATCTATCTATCTATCTATCTATCTATCTATCCCATTTGTAGACTTTCCTGTATGCACCCCAGTGCTGTTATGAATCCAGGCGATTACATTTAAGAGTAGCCATGAAGTTTGCCTCAGTGGGTTGTTTGAGTTCTTTTTGTTCCAGTTTTGGCCTTGATATGTAGACTCTTTGCCTTGCTTGTCTGATGACCTACTTGGGGCAAAGACAGCTATTGTACAGTACATAGTCAAGTATTGCTCTATAAATAGATCGTCCACATAACAATAAATTCAGATAAGAACATACATTTGTCTTCACTTGCTTTCACTTTCACACTCTATTAGACACAGCCAGACAGTGGGGTTCTGCGTATTTTAGTGGTCTTACCATTTGAACCACGTATTACAAAATGCCTTCCCCACCCCTGCAGTGTTTAGAAGTTGATGTCATGCACCTCCCAGATGTAGGTGTACTGACCTGATGGGATGCTTGGTAATAAAGGAGTAAATGTCTGGTCTGTGCTCTTTCATTGCTATAATCATGTGAGAAGGAGTAACTAAACTAACACAAAGCAATCACTAGTTTCAGTAACTGTTATCTGGGACGTGGAAGTAATGGAAGTGTCAGAAATGTTAACATTTTCTCATGAAAAGGGTTTAATAATGCAAGAAGATTGCTGAAGATTTCTTTCTATAGGTCTTAACAAGACAGAAAAGAAAAAGTGATACTTAGGTTGGATCGATCTTAATGCTGAGTTTATTTACCTGCTGAACTTTGAGTCATTGAAGGCTGTATCAGCAGTTTCAGTAAGCTAGCCTCTTTGACATTTGAAGCATTAATAGTGTCAACAGATTCAGACAGAAGTTATCCACTTGGTGATCGTCTGAATCTGCCACGGTCTAAGTGCTGTTATTTATTACAGGATAACCTTACTCAACTTCATGCATAAAGTGATTTTGACAAATCTAATGGTTCTTAAAATAACCAAACAGTAAAACAAAGAAATTGTTGACAAAAAATAAAGTATTGTACTTTATACCCCACAAGCTATTAACCAGGGGCTATAGTGTAACATATTTAGCTTCTTAGCTGGGACACCTCTGAACCCTAGTACGCTTCCAAACTGGGTTGTTTCACTTGATGGACACATGTGGTCAGTCGGGGTAGTGTTGTCTTCACTAATGATTGCAGGAGACAACTCCTTAGAAATCCTCTCTCACAAGATCAGGTGGAGGAATAACAGGGTAATGAAGAGTGGAGCAGCAAATGGTCAGGTCCCAGTCACATAATACAAGTGGCTGAAGAATGCCACCAGATCAGTTTGATCATGAATTCATGCTTGGATTTTTTTTTTTTTTTCATACGGTTGGTATGGCTAGCTGCTGTCTAGTCTTTGTGGCAAGTAAAAGATAATGTTTATAATAAAATGGAGATGTTGGCAAATTTCATGCAAATAAAGATTAGACGGTAAACAAAAATGTTACGGCAATACTGAGCACCTACCCACACAGGTGAGTTAAGTTCTGTCATTATATTAGCGATAGGGATATCAACTTCTGGTTTACAGTTGTGTGGAATACGTGTAGTACATGTTATGTGGCCATAAACCTAGAGTCAGACTCTATTTGCTTAAAGTAAAATGCAAAACAGTGCTTTACATATTTATTTTAATTTACGTGGGTTCTTCTTCCTCTTTTTGCCTCTCTCCTTTGCAGAGTTGTGTGCCTCTGCTTACTGGAAGTAAGCCATGGAGGATGGGAAGCCAGTGTGGGCGCCCCACCCCACTGACGGGTTCCAGCTGGGCACTATCATTGACATAGGAGCCGACGCGCTCACCATAGAGCCACTGAACCAAAAGGGCAAGGTCGGTCATCGCACGAGTTACATATGAAAACACACGTCCACGAACCATTATTTTTAATTTGTAAAATAATTCCAAGTGAATGTTTAATAAGGAATTTTAAGGTAGTGTGTTAAAAATGAAAAAAATTCTATAATTTTATTTATGAGTGTGATTTCAGGTAGAAAGGCGTTAGCACAACAATGTGTAGAATGTGAGAAACATGAGAGACCACATGTACATGAGACATGAATAAATAAAGGGCAGCGGCAGGTGTGCTGATAGTGTTGCTAGGAGGGAGAGCTGCTCATTAGGAGGTAAAGGCCACCTGTTACACCTGAGACATCATGTATCCCCAGCAAGCCGTCCTCTACTGTTTACAGCAGACCTGTACAGTAGCAGCTGCTTCTGCCCTTGTTTTAAGTTACTGCGTAGCCCAGTCATGCTATAAGACATGGGTTGTGATAGAGGTCAGTCAAACATCAGTTATGATGGCAAGTTAGGAAGGACAAGTGTCCTCAGGATAATTTGCATATTTGCAAAAGTAGAGGTGTTATTGCTAACAATAATATTAGCTCTGTTCTATATCCCATGCCAAAGCCATGGCACTGTGACTGTCATCGTGTTTAATACTGAAAGTCCTTGGCTAGTAATCTTTTTTTTTGTTTGTTTTGTCTTGAGATAAAACATCTCAATTTTGTGTCCTAAAGATAAAACCATGTTTATAAATCTCCCAGAAGTTTTTTTCTTCCATACAAATTGAGGATCTGGATATTATAAATGTGCCGTGTCATATTCTGTACGACCAATTGCCATTAGAGGTGATAACAGTCACAAAAATGCACTAGAAGGTCAAAACTTTGTATGATCGTCATCAGTTTATGCCTTCTTGCAAGATTTTAACTGCCATGCACTGAGTGAAAGAAAGGCCAATTGACTGGGTTTATTTTTTTACTGCTCTGCTGAACTCATTAGTGCCTCAGCTTTCTGCAGGGACCTCGGCCTGGCTGCCTATTTTTCTCTGTCAATTTTATTGGTTAGACACTTCTCACATGGTTGTTATTGTGGGTGACCAGTTTGTGCCAAGATCACACAAAGCACATTCTCGTTACGCTTGCTCGCAATTACTGGAAATAAACCATGCATCATAGCACAAGATGACAAGCAGTTGTTTTTATATAGTCAGTGTGTAGTGGACATTAAGTGTATATAAAGAAAAAGATAGATTTGATGTATACTGAATGGAATAGGAACACGTTTTTGATGCCAGTCTCATTCTTGCATCAGTAAATGATGGTGGTGAGTTGATTGGTTACTCCAAAGGGACCTACCGCCATCTCTGCCAGCTGCACCCCACTCACTTACTCAGTCAGGTGTTCAGATCCTGTTGCTCTCCCACCAAATTATTCATTATACTGCCATGTCTCCCCTTGTTTCTCTCACAGCCGACTTGTTCCACTGAGTTTATTTCCATGAACTCAGACTCATAAACAATAGAGTGAGAATATCAGTAACTAATTTAGCCTGAGAACATGTCACACCAAACATCATTACTGTGATCTTTAAGCATGGTAAATGTTTCATGTTTATTCATGGTTGCTTAGCTGTTTATGATGTTTTAGGATTCTAATAAACATTTGTTTTGTGTCATAAGCTCTCCAAACAGCAAGAAGTAAACAACAATTAATCTAGTGTGTAATGTTGGTAGGAATAAGTAAAGACAGTGCCACATGCCTGTCTGTCCTGGAAATGACATTATGTTAATGTCGCAATAAGTGAAACTGTTCGTGTTTTAGACTTTTCTCGCTCCGATGAACCAAGTCTTCCCTGCTGAGGATGATGTCAACAAGCACGTAGATGACAACTGTAAGTCTGTACTGGAATAATGTCTGTTCAGCATATTGTTACAAATAAAATGTTAATTATGTTTAACCCATCTGTTTGCAGGTTCCCTAATGTACTTGAATGAAGCCACTCTTCTCAACAATGTTAGAGTGCGGTACAATAAAGACCACATCTATGTATGTTCTTACTACCATCTATACTAAGCTGCCCTAGCACAAGTAATAATACAGCTGTCTTTTATGTGGCATATGCTGCATCACAAGGAGTTAGAGTAACAGGGTTGAGTGTAAAAAAGAAAAGATCAATTTCCTTGTTTCCCAAAGGGGAATAGCACCAGGTGGAAAAGAGTGAAGGGAAGCTAGAAAATGGACAGACAGGCAAGCCCAGTCCTGACCTCAGTCACTCACTTAGGAAATGAGGGACAGCTGGTAGATGAGAAAAGTAAGAATGGATTAAAGTGTATTTCAGCAGCCTTCAGTGGGGTGTTTTCACCTCTTTTTTCTTTAATTGATTAATATTATACATTTATTTTTAATATGTAGTAACTCATTCAAATGCAGAGACCCTAATCATGCTTGTATTTCTTTCTTTTACAGACTTTTGTGGCGAATATCTTGATAGCTGTTAATCCCTACTTTGACATACCCAAACTGTACGGCCCAGATGCCATCAAGTCGTACCAGGGGAAGTCACTGGGCACTCTGCCACCTCATGTCTATGCTATAGGTGAGGGCTCACACCTGCTTATCAGTGTTAAATAAGGGGGTAACGTCATTCATCGGTAATTAAAATGCACACAGTATAATAATGATGTGTACTCAAACTTTCAACGGCTTTCTCACAAGATTATCCTTTAAGCTTGAAAGCTACACTTTAAGTTATTGTCATTATACCATGATTTTGCCATTACTTTATTCACTCATTTATTTTCGTGTTTGTATGTTTGGTTTATGTTTTGTTCTAGCGGACAAAGCCTACAGAGACATGAAGGTTTTAAAGATGAGCCAGTCCATCATAGTTTCAGGTGAATCTGGTGCAGGAAAGACTGAAAACACCAAGTTTGTGCTCAGGTATGAGTCCATATGAATAATTTTATATCCTATCCAAATCTTTCCTTCACCTTTGGACCTTTCCTCTCTGGTTCAGGTGAATTTAAGATTCAAGAATTACTTTGGTTCAAAATACTTTATTAATCCATCAAAGGGTAATTTCACCCGGTAAGTCTGAAAGAAAAGTATACACACTTAAAAATATTTTAAAATATACATCTATGGAAAATGATAAAACACACAAGGGAATAGTTAAAATACCCAGAGCTCTATACTACATATTTGTTTATCATCACACTACAACTGTCAAGATCTGCTGCTGCAGGCAAGGCAGAGGACCCCAATGCAGGACTCACGGGGCACAAACTAAATTTTAACTTAAGATTTATTAATGAAACTCAGGAGATGCAAAACTGGACAGGACCCAGCTACACAAAAACATGAAATTCAAAACACTAAAGCAGCAGGTAAGCCAACATAAATGGCAACACTGATGAGGACGAGACAAAGACAAAAGCAGACAATAAATACACAGAGACGAGGGGAAGCAAAACTAAACACTAAGTACAGGGAACACGAGACTGTCACAATAAAACAGGAAGTAACTAAACATGGTACACGCAGACTTGACACACAGGGAGACTGGCACACAGAGGGAACTTTAACACCAAACACAAGGAAACAACGTGAAGGGAAACTAAACACAAAAAAGGGCCAAGACACGGAGGCAAAACAGACACAGGTACACAGACACGGGGAAGAGAAGAACAAAGGGAAACAGAATGAAATATAATAACTAATAACAGGACACCGAAACAGTAACAAACTGAGGATCTAAACTGTAAGAAAATCTAAGAAAACACAACTAGAAATGCAACAAAACAGAACCTCACAGAAAACACAAAAACACTGGGCCAACGGTTCAGTGGCTTCTGTATTAAATCCAAATGTAGAGCAATTGGTAATATCGTCCACATCTCCCACAGATAAACAGTGCCAGATTAATCTTGATGCAATCTGCCACAAGCAAAAGTATAAATCTACTCAAACTCCTGTTGGGAATGACTTCACTTGACCCGCTCATTGTTGCTTTTAGGTCACTAAAAAATTAGAGTGGTAGTCAAGATGGGATGCTTTATTGTTACTGCAGCCATAGACTCAGCATCCATGGCTGCTTGGTAACACTAACTATCGATTTGCCATTTATTATTGATGCTATTTTATAAAGTGTTACCAGCAGCTTTAAAGGGAAAGCTGCTGCTTTAATTCTTAAACTATGTCAGTTGTGTTTATTGTTTTTTGTCCTTTAAACTTTACAGATATTTGACCACATCATATGGAAGCGGTCAAGACATTGATGAGAGAATTGTAGAAGGTAATATATGAACAAATTCAAAACTTATCAACTTATTAGTAGATAGGGTGATCTTGAGTGTATTTTTCCCTCATTTGCAAACCTCAGCAAATCCTCTTCTTGAGGCCTTTGGAAATGCAAAAACAGTCCGAAACAATAACAGCAGTCGCTTTGGGAAGTTTGTGGAAATCCACTTCAACAGCAAGGTAAGGAATGTGACTGATTGAGCTCTAGTTTGTTCTATTCATTTGCGTTTCATGAATTTTAAAACTTGCACTGAAGATTAGATTCTTCCCTTGTGCCACCAGAATGCAGTTGTGGGTGGATTCGTCTCCCATTACTTGTTAGAGAAGTCAAGGATTTGCATGCAAAGTAATGACGAGAGGAACTACCACATCTTCTACAGGCTATGTGCCGGAGCATCTGAAGACCTAAAGAAGAAATTACACCTTGACTCTCCAGACAATTTCAGGGTCAGTGAGTCAAGACAGGTTAAATTAATATGAAATTACTTGCGTTTACCAACTGAAATTTTTGAAAACTTATTTTATTATTATTATTATTTAATTAAATTGACTATATGATTTTTTTTGGAGATATTTCACATGGGTTGGCATTTCCGTGGAAGTCCATTAGATGTCACATGAGGATATTTAGCGTTGTCTTTTCCCAAATCCAAGATATCCTCCCAAGTGAGATCAAAAGCCCCTCAATAGCATAATACAATTATCAGCTCAGTAGGGGCTAAGTCAGAGAGTACTGAAGTGTTTACCATGGTGTTTATTTTGCTCTGAATACTCTACAAAACAATGCTTAACAGAACAACAAGCATCTCAAGCTGTTTCCTTAGATGTTTATCATCATATCAAGTCCCTGAGGCAACACCCGCATCAACAGAAGCAATTACTTCATGCAATCCACTACTAGTCAGCTGTGGAGCAATATTTGGAGACAGCAGAGCAAATCTTTTCAGTGATGAAAATCAATATAAACATCCTCAGTAGATTTTCCACCAGGAGTAAATTGAATTTATCAAAATACTAATTATGTTAAAATGTTTATTTATTTATTTATTTTTGTCTGTTGCAGTACCTGAACCGAGGATGCACCAGATATTTTGCCAGTAAGGACTCTGACAAACAAATCATGCACAATCGCAAGAGTCCTGAGGTAATGTCCTGTCCTGTCCTGGATCAATCCTTCTAGCCCAATACATTTTTTAAAACTTAAACTTAAAGTACTTTTATGATAAGAAACGAATATCAGCATACAACATATTTTAATGGAACACATTTGAGTTTTTTCTTTATAGATATATATTGTGTTTCCACAATGATGAGGAATGCTAAAAACAAATCCTAGATTATATCCAAGAAAGTAAGTTGCCAGGGCAGGAATTGGTTCATGCCAATATTTTATGCCAAGATATGTGAATTTTATGAATTATAAATGACATGAAAAAAGAACTCATTGTTGAAGAGATGACTAATTTATATCATGGAAGAATGAGAAGTGTGACATGCTGGTCTCTCAGGGACTAATTATACACGTTCATTTCTCTTCTTGTTTTGTAGGATGAAATGTTATTTTCTTTTATGATATTCAAAATGAGACAGTAATAAACAAAAGCTTAATCAGCTTAATCATAATATTTCATTGAAGTCAAACTAAATCTTTTATTTAAAGGCTTTTTTATGTTATTAGATTGGTGCAAAAGTCTCCAGCCACCTCTCATTTCTTTTACTTTTTTAATTTTATTTTGGGGAATGGATGAAGCGATTTATTGACGTGTGCTAATATAAATAGAAAAACTATATATAAGGCAAAATCAGATTTCAGGTCTATTACAATGAAATTCTAACAAGCTTGAAAGTTGATATGACCATCTTCATTCTTCACCTGAACTCTCTGAGGCAGCTTTCTTGTCTTTCTTTGAGTAGTCTTCAGGAATAGTTCTTCTTGAAGGACATCCAAAGCTCTTCTTTGGATATTGGCTGCCTTTTGTTCTGCTCTCTATCAAGTTGATCCCACATTGCTTCAGTAATGTTGAGGACCAGGTTCTGTGGAGGCCAATCCATGACGGTTTTTCTATCCAGGTGTGCTTTTACTGCATTGGCAGTGTGTTTGAGGTCACTGCCGTGCTGAAAAATATATTTTTTTTCCTATTTCTTAAGGACATGACTTCCAGATACTGTTCATCTACTGTAGATAGTTTTTTAGGCCTGCCTCTTCTTCTTTTGTCCTCCTCTTATCCAGATTCCTCAATTTCCTCAAGGACAAACTGCACGCTGTGCCAAGATATGCCAAATTTTTAGCTAACACTTCTTTGAGAATCACTTTGTTGGTGCAAAAAATACCGTTTGATGTCTTTCAGTTTGTGTTATCTTTGGTATTTTGTACATAGATGTTCGTACATTTAAAATAGTTTTTTTTTGCTAAGTTGTCTGTTATGTGTAGACACAACTCTGATTCATTCCTTGAGTTATGTGCCTTTATTCATTCTTGAATGATTTATAGGTCAGTAATAAGTGGCATAACAACAAAAAAACATCCCTCTGACAATGGTCAGGTACAAGGACCGAACTGAAAATGAGTGAAAAGCTGCAAAGAAAAAAAATAAAAACTCTGACAGACCTTCAAAAAACATGGAGAACTATTGCATAATTCCAATTTAAAAAATTAAAGAAAGTCTGGCTCCTTGGACATTAAATGCAAAGAAATGAGGGGTGGCTCAAAACTTGTGCAGTAATATATGTTACTTACATGCTTGCAGTAGTTTGTACTCACAAAATCTGCAGTTTTACTAATTTAATGATGAAAATCGAGTGAGCTCTGTGGTTGTAAAGAAAAGTGTGTGTCACTATTATGTTACTAATTAAATCATTGTATATTTGTTTGTTCCCACCATGTCTGTGTTATATGTAGGACAATAAGGTGATGTTTCTTTTCTGTTCAGGGATGTGTGCTTCCTGCTCTTTTTCCTATAAGTTTCCTGAACTGACACTGTCTGGTTTTACATGCTGCTGTCTGTAGTTCAAACAGGAAACATGAGCGCATGCTTCCTCTTCTCTGCATGCCTGGTTTGGATTTGCTTTGGAGCAGGTGGTGCTTAAATAGAAGTAAACACTTGTGCCAGTCATACAGTGCAGAGCAGCATAATTACTGTATATTTTTCAAAGTAGTACAATCAAGATTTTATTTTGAAGGATCTCATTTTTTTAAATTAGTCTTAATAAAATATGAAAAATGAAAGCATTCTGTTCCCATCCCTCAGCCTGTGTTTCTTATATTGCAGTATAATCAGGACTCCAAATTTAGTCATAACTGTGCAGCCCTTGTTAATTATTACTTTGTAAATAATCTCTTAATTTTTATTCCTAATGATTTCTAATGAGTTCTATTTCACTAATGTTTCACACTGTATTCCTGGTATTTCTGCTTTCTTCAGTTGTTAAAACATCTGAGACAAACCTACTGTAGCACGGCAGCCCTCGTTTCACAGGATGGTCTGCTTGCTGTGTGCTGCTGGTGAAGGGTCTTTTAGCATCCTATTCTAAAATGCTTTGGTTTGTTCTGTATCACCTCACACATGTGGCTTTCCATTTAGTGGGGCTCTCGGGTCTAGTTCAGTTCTAAATCAGATTTACTCACTGTATAACAACAATTTAATGAAACTTCCAGAAAATAAATTCCATTCATAAATAATTATATCTTGATGCCTGAGTAAATCTTGATTTGAACTGACGTTTTAAACACTGCCTGTCACTTTATGGTTCTAACTCGTGTGTCTTTTGCAGCATGTAAAGATGGGTACTCTGAAGGACCCTCTTCTTGATGACCACGGTGACTTTAACAGGATGTGCGAGGCCATGAAGAAGATTGGTTTGAACGACACTGAGAAGCTGGACCTGTTCAGGGTTGTCTCTGGCGTTCTGCATCTGGGCAACATTGATTTTGAAGAAACAGGGAGCTCTTCAGGTTAGATCATTTTTATTTATTTTTCAGGATTATATTTTTGTGTGGGTTGGTGATTTTTTTTTTGATGATGCGATATCTTTTTAGCTGTAGCTTTTTTTTGTTTAATGTTCTCGTTTATCTTGTCAGACGCAGTAGCTCTCACTGTTCACACAAACCACCAGCATCATCCATTTTTTCATGCTATTCTATTTCCTCTACTTCACAGGAATTTTTACATTTCAAAATATGCCATTAACTTAATAAGCAGCCCATAGTAATGAGCAAAACAAATCAATATTAATTTACTTTTTCATTAAATTGTAGCACATGGAATCCAATAGTTTTCTTATTAAATAAGGAGTTTTAAGAGAAGTATCACCACGGATTAGTCTGAAGTGGTGATGAAACAGACCATCTGTTTCCCCCAGTAAGTACGCACTCTCATTTTATTTATTTCTTGCTCCTTCTTTCTCCTTCTGTGTCTATAATCAAAGTCTCTGTGGAGTAAGTATACTTTCAAACTCTTCTGGAGGCCCAGTTTCTCCCTCTCCACAGTATATTTCTCACTAACACAAACTGCTTGTTAGACCACTTATTCATGCAAGGTGCTTCTATAAACCAAATTCCAAAAAAGTTGGGATGCTGTGTAAAATGTAAATAAAAACAGAATGCAATGATTTGCAGAGCTCATAAACCCATATTTTATTCACAGTAGGAGATGTAAATATATCAAATGTTTAAATTGAGACATTTTACTATTTCATGAAAAATATGAGCTCATTTAGAACTTGATGGCAGCAATACGTTTCAAAAAAGTTAGGACAGGGCCACGTTTAGCACTGTGTAGCATCTGCTCTTCATTTAACAACAGTCCATAAACATGTGGGAACTGAGGAGAGCAGCTGCTGGACTTCTGGGAGAGGACTGCTGTCTCATTTTTGTCTGATAGAGGATTCTAGCTGCTCAGTCGTGGGTCTTCATTGTCATATTTTTCATTTCATGATGGGCCAAATGCTTTTAATTGGTGAAAGATCTGGACTGCAGGCAGCCCAGTTCAGCAGCTGGCCTCTTCTAATACGAAGCCATGCTGTTGTAATAGCTGCAGTATGCGGTTTAGCATTGTCTTGTTGAAATATGCAAGGCCTGTCCTGAAAAAAGACATCATCTGGATGGGAGTATATGTTGTTCTAAAACCTTTATATACCTTACAGCACTGATGCCCAAACTGCCACTTCCATAGACACTGATGCAGCCCGATGCCATCAGAAATGCAGGCCCTTCAACTGAACTGAAAGCTAGATGATCCCTCTCCTCTTTAGTCCAGAAGACGCGGTGTCCATGTTTGCCAAAAAGAATCTCAAATTTTAATTTGTCTGACCACAGAACAGTTTTCTACTTTTCCTCAGTCCATTTTAAATTAGCTTTTCCCAGAAAATGGCAGCATTTCTGGATCATGTTCACATGTAGCTTCTTCTTTGGATGATAGAGCTTTAACCTGCATTTGTTGATGGCACAGAGAACTGTGTTCACATGCAGTGATTTCTGAGAGTGTTCCCAAGGCCAAGCAATGACTGAATCAGGCCCATGTTGCCTGAGGGCCTGAAGATCACGGGCATCCAGTATTGGTTTTTGGCCTTGTCCCTTGTGCACAGAGATTTTTCCAGATTCTCAGAATCTTTTGATGATATTACGTTTGTACATGATGAGATAGTTAAATTCTTTGCAATTTAAGGTTGAGGAGCATTATTCTGAAATTGTTTCTTAATTTGTCGATGCAGTTTTTTGCAGATTGGTGAACCTCTGCCCATCTTTACTTCAGAGAAACCTAATTAGTTATAAAATGTTCCTCCTGCCGTTTCTTTTTAGTACTTCTGACTTTTCCAGCCTTTTGTTACCCTGTCTCAACTTTTTTGAGACGTGTTATTTACATAAATTTCAAAATGAACTGATATTTTTCTCAGAATGGTACATTTCCTCAGTTTAAACATTTGATATGTTTTATTGTGAATTGTGGTCTGAGATTTACACATCATTTCATTCTGTTTTTACACACACTTTGCACAGGGTCCCAATTTCTTTGGAATTGAGTTTGGACTTATTCAGTACTTTTTCATAGTGCTACCTGACTTAGTTTGGTTCCAAAAACTTCACTGCATGCATTCAGCTGTACAAAAAATGAACAAAACCTCTGATAAATCTCTGAAATATAAGTGTTATTATTCCAGTTAGCAGCGAGTATGGTGGCGTAAAGAAGAAGTGTCTTGGAGCAGAACCACAGCTTGCTGTAAGAGGCGCTTTTTAATGATTGTGTGTGTTGTTATTTGCTTTAGGTGGTTGTGTCCTAAAGAATCAGTCAAGTCAGACTCTTCAGTATTGCGCTGATTTGCTGGGCCTGGATCAGGATGACCTGCGCGTCAGCCTCACAACAAGGATCATGCTGACTACAGCAGGGGGCGCCAAAGGAACAGTTATCAAGTAAGAAGAACGGGACCGCTTTGATCTTCTTTTGAAAATGTTTTTGTTTCGAGATAACGCTCATTTTTTTCTAGGAAACCACGGTCACTGTTAACTGTCAAACAACCAGTCTGAACTCAATGAACTGACTGAAGACATAATACTGCAGATAAAATATTCTTAGTCAGAGAATACTACCAGACTGGAATTTAAATAAGACATGGACAGTGGTTAGGCAGATTTTGCTCTACTTAATCCTGGCACTGAACAAAGCTTGTTGTTATTAATATAACTACTAAGTCAGTTACATCTTGTGCATCTTCTCTATTTGAGTATAAGAGTGACACAAATGTATTTTAACTATTCAAACTACTTCTGCATGATTTGTGATTTCTGTCAGGTTAAAGCATGTTCAGAGTAGAATATGACATTAGCACTACTTTTGTGTAATTTTTTTGATGATGTGGTGTTGGAGTGGTGGGGCCAGGTTTGGTGGATTAATATTTCAAGAGGGCCAGATGCTGGCCTGGCCTGGAAGTATTTTCTCCACATAAATAATGCAGCCTGTATCTGAGGAGGCAGGGAGGGGAGCATGGCTGCGGTACAGTACAAGCCCGGGTGTCAAGGGAGCAGGTGGAGATAAGGGGGAAAGGGGGGGGCTTTGTCATTAAGCCTCAGACAAATCCACCCTGCCCCTGTGAGGTTGAGGATAAGAGAGGGGGCGGTGAATGCACTGGTGTGTGCATGAAACATTGCAACAGATAAAAACGCCTGTCACTGAGATAAATTGTAAGGATCTTGTGTATTTTTACTGCATTTAAGTTCCTGGCACTCTGGCTGAATAGCCTACTTTAGTTTTAGTATAGGTGGGCTATTACTGTTTGTAATGGACCAGGGCTTTTTGGAGGGCTGGGTGTGCTGAATATCAAAAGAAAATAGTGGGCAAAGATACAGCAAAAGCGAGACCTCTTTATTTAAAATTAATCTTTCCAGCTGGGACTGCCGAGTTGAACTCCTGGCCACTGTGGAGCTGCACTTTGTCATCAGTCACCTCTTTAAATATTTAAAGCAAAAGTTTAAGTTCAAGGTTCAGGTTTTAATTTTAATACCTTGTCTTTGGCACAGAAACCCTCATTTTTTAAGAATAACGTGGAGCAGAAGCTGGAGCAAAACTGTGCAGCAAAAAGTGTCACATCAACACGACAAAACTTTTTCTGCCACATGATAACTGGGTTTAATTATCAAAAAATAAAAGAGGGAGGTTTAATAAGACACAAGTATGTCCTAGTTTTGGACTGTGTGTCAATGCCCCACTTTGTGTCTCTCTCCAGGGTGCCTCTAAAGGTGGAGCAAGCAAACAATGCCCGCGATGCCCTGGCCAAGGCGGTGTACAGCCGTCTCTTCGATCACGTGGTCAAACGAGTGAACCAGTGCTTCCCTTTTGAGACCTCCTCTAACTTCATTGGCGTGTTGGACATTGCTGGGTTTGGTAATAATGTTCAGATAGTGTTCAATGCAAAGTTTATCTCAAAAAATGTCTAAATTTACTGTAGTTTGCTCCTTTCTAGGTTTCCTTTTTTCTGATGACTGTCTTTATCTGTGCAGCAGTTTCAATTGAAATACTAACACACACACACACATACACATACTTCCATACCAGGGCATTTTCCTTTGCCACTCAACATAAACAAATTACGATTAAAACAAGCTTTACAAATTTTCGTAATTAATTAAATGCTATGCTTTCTGTTTCTTCTGTTTATTTCTTCTCAGAGTATTTTGAGCATAACAGCTTCGAGCAGTTCTGTATCAATTACTGCAACGAGAAACTGCAGCAGTTCTTCAATGAGCGTATTCTCAAGGAGGTGGGTGAGCTCTGGGTGAATTAAGGTGATTTGGGCTGGTTTACTTCTTTATCCTGGGAAACCTGCCATATCATGTCACTGATAAGCCAAACTTACTGACTCTTTCATGAGGCAGGTGGAAGTTGTTGGCATGCTAAGCTTTTCTTTTGTTTCTTTCTCTGTTTTCTCACTTTTATCCTCCCCCCAAATCTCTCTAATGCAGTCTCTCATTAGAATACTAATTTCTCAAGGGACACGATAAGGCGTGTTTCTCTCCTGTGATCTCTTAACGTTGTTCTCTTCCAAGGTCTCCAATTAATGTGCCACAATTCTGGCCTCTTTCTCATTACTTGAATCGCATGTTGTTGGTTTGATGTTTCTATTTGTTGTTGTTGTTGTTTTTATTGGGGGGGTGATGTGGATGATGTTATAAGGCCACTCAAAAAATCTAAATGAACTTTTATAAAATGTCATAGTTTCAAGTGTTGTTTTCAATCAAGTATCTGGTCGTGTTTTTACAGGAGCAAGAGCTCTATCAGAAGGAAGGGCTGGGCGTGAATGAAGTGCATTATGTTGACAACCAGGACTGCATAGGTAAGTCTTCCTTTGAGCACATCTCCTCCTGAAGCTGATAAAATGGCCGACTTCCGCTGCATTCAATTGACCAAAATCAAGCCTATATGTGGCTGAGTGGATGTGTAACAATATCTACAGGCCAGCAAGGAAAAACATGAACGCTCAACCTCTGCTGTGAGGGGACTTGGTGGCTCTGTTAAGCTGTGGGGACATTTTGCTGACATGTTTTACAGTACTGTGCAATAGGGACGGCCCAAGACTATTGCACAGTACTGTATATATACAGTT